>QJPP01001533.1:0-452343 GCA_003996215.1 Jaltomata sinuosa
AGAGGAAATTACATGGAGTGTCCTCAAAAGTGAGTGGTCTTCAATTTATGCCCCTCATAAGAAAAGTCTTTAAAAAATAATTACATTGAGTGTCCTCAAAAGTGAGTGGTCTTCAATTTATGCCCCTCATAAGAAAAGTCTTTAAAAAATACCCTTCCTTCCTTTTTATGTATAGAACATATACATTTTTGCCCCTCTACACCATAACTCTCCATGTTCATTTGTCTCTCAACTTTTAATTTTCATTTTTCTTTTTTCTTTTATCTTTTTTCTTTTTTTTTCTTTTCTCAATTTTTTTTAATTCTCGTTTTCTTTTTTCTCAACCTTTATTTTCTTTTCTTTTTTCTTTTTTTCTCTTAACTTTTTTTTTGTTCTTTTTTTTTCTCAACCTTTATTTTTTTTATTCTTTTATTCTCTTTTTTCTTTTTTTTCTCAACTTTTTTTTTCTCTTTTTTCTTTTTTTTCTCAACTTTTATTTTTTTTCGCTTTTATTTTTTATCTTTATTTTTTCCTTTTTTCTTTTATTCTTCTCTTTTTTTCTTTTTTCTTAACCTCTATTATTTTTTGCTAATGAACAAAAAAAGTTGGATAATCCGCAAAGAAGATCTTCTTTCTTTGAAATCGAAGTAAACTTAAGAGCGTGCTTTGTTGTTTGAAAGTTCTTTGGAACAAGTCTTGCCTCTAAGACAAATGTTATAGAACATCTCATAAATCAAGACACAATGAGGTAGTGTCAAGCCTTGCTCGTGGGGAATAACTTGTTGTTTGAAAAATTCTTGAGCTAAGTCTTACCTCTAAGGCAAGAGTTATAGAGCATCTCATAAATTAAGACACAATGAAGTAGTGTTAACTCTTGCCCATGGGCATAACTTATTTTTTGGGAGGCCCTTGGGCTAAGTCTTGCCTCTGAGGCAAGTGTTATAAAACATCTCATAAATCAAGACACAATATACTAGTGTCAAGTCTTGCTCATGGGCGTAATTTGTTGTTTGGAAGTCTTTGGGCTAAGTCTTGCCTCTAAAGCAAGAATTATAGAACATCGCATAAATCAAGACACAATGTGGTAGTGTCAACTCTTGCCCATAGGGCGTAATTTGTTATTTGAAAGTCCTTGGGCTAAGTCTTACCTCTTAGGCAAGCGTTATAGAGTATCCCATAAATCAAGCACAATATGATAGTGTCAACTCTTGCCCATGGGGCGTAACTTGTTGTTTGAAAGTCTTTGGGCTAAGTCTTGTCTCTAAGGCAAGAGTTATAGAATGTCTCATAAATCAAGACACAATGAGGTAGTGTCAAGTCTTGCTCGTGGGGCATAACTTGTTGTTTGAAAATCCTTGAGCTAAGTATTGCCTCTAAGGCAAGAGTTATAGAGTATCTCATAAATTTAGACATAATGAAGTAGTGTGAACTCTTGCCCATGGAGCGTAACTTGTATTTTTTGAGAGGTCCTTGGGCTAAGTCTTGCCTCTGAGGCAAGTGTTATAAAACATCTCATAAATCAAGACACAATATACTAGTGTCAAGTCTTGCTCATGGGCGTAATTTGTTGTTTGGAAGTCTTTGGGCTAAGTCTTGCCTCTAAAGCAAGAATTATAGAACATCTCATAAAAAAAATAAAGGTCGAAAAAATTGATTAAAAAAAAGAGAAAAGAAAAATTAAAAACCAAAGAAAAAATAAAAAAATAGAAGTTGGGAGAAAAAAATAAATATTGAGAAAAAAAGAAAAAAACGACAAAAAAAAGACAACAAAAAATAAAGGTTGAGAAAAATAAAAAAATAAAAAAATAAAAAATAAAAGGAGAAAAAAATAGAATTGAGAGGAGAAAAGAAAAAAAATAAAGATTGAGAAAAAAGAAAAAACGTAGAAGAAAGAATAAAATAAAAAATAAAAGAAAAATAAAGGTTGAGAAAAAAAGAAAAAAAAAGAAAAAAGAAAAAATAGAAATAAAAAAAACAAAAAACAAAAAATAGAAATAAAAAAAAGAAAAGAAAAAAGAGAAAAAGAAATATATATAAAAGTTGAGAGATAAATGAGCATTGAGAGTTATTTAAAAATATTTGAGGTGTAGAGAGGCAAAAAGGTAGTTGCTCTATACATGAAAAACAAGGAAGGTTATTTTTGTAAGACTTATGGGGGGAAAAAATGCAAAGCCACTCCCTTTAAAGGGCATTTGTGTAGTTGTCCCGAGAAAAAATTGGATTTTTTTTTGGAGGGGGGGGAGAGAGAGAGAGAAAAGGGGTTTGGATTGAGGGTTTTAGGAGGAGTTTTGAGAGGGTGAAGGAAGCAGAAGCAGTGGTGGCAGCCATTGTTGATCTCTGTGTGTGTGTGTGTGTGTGAAGAAGAGAAGAGAAGGAAGAGGGGAAAGATAGATTAACCGTGATTTGAGTGATCTGAATTTGAGAGGAGCATAATTTACTCTGTTGAAGAAGGAATCTGCTTTGGTGATGTATCTGATATAAAGAAGGAGGTTTCTGATAAGATGTGATATAATAAATAATTAAAATAAACTAATGAGAGGAATAGTAGATATGATAGGAATGTTTAGTTTTTTAGGTAATTTATCCTACAAAAATACATGTTCCAATGGTCCTTTTTTGAAAAAGTTATTAATCAATCAAATTATTTGGATGAAGGCAAAGGTGAGTAGCTCGTCTTCTTGTCAACCCTTTAAGGGAACGTCATTGGTATGTGGGATAAGGATAATAAATTTGGGATAAAACTTAGGATTAACTTTACACTATATTTGATTTGAGGTATTAGCTAATTTCGAAATTATTTTATTCTACCATTTGTATTAAAATGGTGAAATTATTATCCAATATAAAAGATGGGATAAAATAATCCCATAAAATATCTCATAGACTAAGATATCCTAGTTTATCTCATCTGGTCTACCTACAAAAACTATTTTTATATATAAACACAAACATTTCTTTCTTTAATCAATAAAGAACAAATTAATTAAAATTCCTATTAAAAACTTATTCAAGTTTTTCGTTTTCGTCCATTTCTCATTCACTCATTTTCCAATCGTACCAACTTAAACCTAACAAATTATAAACAGTGAATACCAGCATATATGTACATGAATCATGATATACAGAGAATTTGTGGTTGCCTTTACCCAGTGTACATGATTTCCATGCCAGTTACGTAATGAATTTTAACATATTCAAATTTTGGTGGCTTCTGTTACATGTCTACTCTCTTACCATAAAAAGCAAAACTGATCATTAATATTTCCCAAGAAATTTTAAAAAAAACAAACTAATTATACCAACATAAGTAAAAAAAGGAGAAAATGGAAGGTGGGATTCAAAATTTACGTAAGATTTGGCCAGTGTAAGATGAGGAACTGAACGGACATAATTAATTTATTTTATTTTTAAATTTATTATATGTAAAAATAAAAATCTCTTATAAAAAATATAAAATCAAAAGTCACTTTATAAATGATTACAAACCCAATTGACTCATGATCACTAAAATTATTGGTGCTGAAAATTTGATCTTTTGGCCTATTGCTTTGGTATATTAGCAAAGTGCACAATGTTCTGATAAAACTAGATATTAAAGATTAATAATAATATTTTAGTGTTAGTTGGACCAAACAAGAAAAATACTACCAACTTTTACTCGAGGAAAATCATTTTTCTTCTTTTGATTGAATATACTTTTTACTTGAAAAATAACTTTCATCGGATAAAAAAGATTATATAAATAACTTTTCATGAAAAATATATTTTTGATAGTTAATTTTCATTATACCACATTCTTTTGTGTAAAAAAAGAAATCGAAAAGGAAAAGAATAGAAGGTGAAGAAAAGAGATTCCAGTATGTTGGAAGGCAACTACTTTCTCAGTCACAATTTACGTGGTATAGTTTAAATTTTAAGAGTCAACAATTTAATTTTTACCATGAATTTGGATATACGAAATCTTTAATTTTTTTGAAACAAAATTTATATATTTAAAACCTACGTAAAAAGTACTATAAGTCACAATAATTAATAATTTAAAATATTTAAAAGATATATGAAAAATTTACAACCAAAAATAAATTTATTTGAATTTCAAAATTCGAAAGGTATCACACAGTGTTTTAAAAGGTGGGGGCGCAAGGCGAGATATTTTACGTAGCACAGGGCGAAAGCTCCGAGACACGGGGCGTAAGTCTCATGGATCAATGAGGCATATATCTCATGTACTTCAATTTTATAATTTTATTACTAAGAAAATATGCAAAAGTAAATTTTTCAATAATTCTGCAAACAAATTTAAATAACTCACGAATAATATAAAAAATAATATTATAATTATTATAGAAGAAAGGTAACAACACAAAAAATGATAATAGCCGAGATAATCTTTAAAATAAAATCATCATCCATCTCCTATCTACTTATCATTCCTACCCTTGACTAATATTAGTACTGATTATTGTTTATATATTTTAAAGAATGAGAAAGATAAAAAGTGTAACAAAAATGGATAAACTTTCTCAGTTGTGAAATCTCTATCCTATCAATTTCAGGCATGATTATCTAAAAAATTATTTATAACAGTATCATTTAGAAAAAATCACTACAACTTAAAAACATGATAGCATAAAATAAATATTATTACATCAATAATAAAAAATATAATTTATAATAAAAATATGCTTAAAACAATAAAACTAAACTAAACACTCGGTGGGTACACTTTTTACGCCTTGATTTCATGTTTTTATGTCCGAGGCATAAGCCTCAAGTTCTAGAACATACACTTTATATTGTTATGCCCTTAATTTGCGCCCCAAAATATTTTTGGTACGCTCCAATATTTAGAAACTCACCCTAAAAACGTCTTTGAGAACACTGATGCCACCAGACGGAGGAGTACTAATATTGTCAATTGACAACCAAAATGAACAGTAAGTTGGAAGAAGCAATTAAAAGGGACAAATAAGTTTGTCAATCGAGTAAAAGTTCTTCAAGTTTTAAAAATTAGATAAAAGTGATAAAAAAACTTCATCAGTTCCCAAATATTTTACTTTACACTTTTACCTCTGCAATCATAGAAATTGTTCCAATAATTGAAAAAGTTATCTCAACAATTATTATAGTTATTTGATAACTGCAATTATTGAATAATTAAATAGTTATTCGGATAACTAACACAATTATCCGATAATTACATACAGTTATTCAATAACTATACATAATTATTTAAAAAAATTAGACCCCTCTAACTTATAAATATTGCGAAACTCACGTATCCCTTTTGAATAATTGAAAACTTAAATGGTCTTTCTTGTCTCATTTTGCTTCAAGCAACACACAAATGAAACACGGAATAAAATCAATTTGCTCTTTGTTTCTTTTTAGATTTGTAATAAATAATATTCTAAATGGTTGGAGGAAACGCCAAGCTACAAGCCTCCCCAGGTTTTTGAGTTCAAATGCGTAAAGCAATCTAGCTATCGACACGTGTCCGCATATTTCTTCTTTTTTGTAAACTGATTTATTTTTTTTAAATAATATGTAGTCTAATTGTTTAAATAAAGTTTAGAAAGTTCGTGTTCGATTCTCAAAGGTTGTTAGTTTTGAATTGTTATTACTACTTTGTTTAGATGAGAACTGAAGAAAGTCATTCATGCACGTAGGGTGTCAATGGTACGGTTCGGACGGTTATTTTATAAAATTTGTACCATATCAATTTTTTGATTATTTTATTTTATATAATCAAAATTAGAATTTTCAAAACCGTCCCATCACGTCGATTTTTCTTCGATATCGATACGATTCGATTAATTTTTGGTATTTTTTTTCTTAAAAAAAATATAAACGTTAGAACACTCTATCATGTATACTTGTATACTTATGTATGACTTTGGCAAAAACTCTTTAGGCATTTTTATTATTTAAAAGGTGATAAGAAAATAAGAATAAAAATTCATCCCATTATTTTATGATAGTGTAAAATAATATTAAATATAGATAAAAAAAATATAATGTACATTACACGAGCGGGGAGAAATCAATGAAGATGAAACTCAAGAATTGAGTCGTACTTAAATTAATTATCGAATAAGAGAAATTTAAATCATAAGAGAGGAAAAATATCTAATAACATATAGCTTGTTACCATGATCATTAGAATACCTTATAGCTTACTAGTTACTACTCGAGAGTCAAAATTCTAGAATAAATTTAGTTTAGATCGGAGTAGTATAGTAAGTTTCAATATTAAGACTTTGAGTGTTAATTTTATTGTCGCTTTCCATCACTCCGTGTCCTAAGCAAAATTTAAACTACCTAAAGAGACATACATCCTTACCATATTTACTAACTCTCCCACTACTTTATTTTAATTACTTAATATACCACAAGTATCACTCGGATACATCGCCCCAAGTCGTGATACATCGCCTCACCTCGGATACATCCCACCCGATGTATCAAAGGTAAAACCAATGTATTATCCAGAGCTGAGGCGATGTATCACGTGGTGATGCGATGTATCACGACCTGGGGCGATATATCCGAGCGAAATTGAGGTGGAAAAAAGAGTAATTAGCTCCCAGAGATGTGTGTTTTATGTAAGTTATATTTTATTATTTCTATACTTAATATATAAAATATATTTACACATGTATTATTCGATACTGTTCGATATTTTTTTGGTTAATTTTTATAAAATAAAAAACCTACCCAATTATTCGGTTCGGTTATAAACTTATATAAAAATCATCGATTTTATTAAAGAAACCTAAAAAATCGATTCGGTATGGTACGATTCGATCGGTTACGTTGATTTTTTAAAAATTATTGACACCCCTACTAATGCACGTGTACATAAATTAAAATTAATTAAAATGACCGACGTTTAAGAATCTTTAGAAAAATGAAAAATGATAACTTGATCAACTAGTATATTTTAAGGTATGTGAACTGTATGGAGAAAAATCGATCTTGTTCAGATGGACGAATTAAGTTCGTAACGTCTATTAATTTTGTCATATATTTTTTTTTTTTATTTGATGCAGTAGCATATGGCGAGTTTTATCAATCACGGTGATTCGAATGAGAAGCATTAAACATTGGGTGAAAATTCTCGAGGAGGATGTAGCGGAACGAAGGCTCATCTCGAGAATGAATGAATCTGTGAGTGCCCGAAAGAAAACTTATCATAGTCGGATCATCGACAGAGGTTCCTTCGAAGGATATTCAGGAGGTAACATCGTGCAACAATATCGCCTCCCTCAGAATGACGTGAAGGGGGAAAAGGACAAGATGACAAAAGCGTTACGTATGTCAGGTGTGCAGACGCGTAGCGTACCAACATGATCCCTGTAGAGGATATTGGCTAGTACCTGCGGGGATATGACGCCTAGAGCTATGCCATAAGTCATAGTACTATAGGTTCTAAATGAAACCTTTTTATTGCACTGAAGCCTATTTACTGTAGCCTATAAATAGTCACTCATCATCAGTTGTAAACCATCTGAATTCTGATTCTTAAACAATACTTGCTCACAAGGAAATCTTTCCTTCTGCTTACTTGCTTTCTTATCACTCTCGATGGAAGAGCCTCGGCTCTCGAGAGATGGCTTCAAGAGATTATTTTTTAAATATGTGCTTGTTTTCTGTTGTTGCTTGCTTTTACTACGTTTTTATTGCTTTACTTACTAAATAGATAATCAATTCACCAATAAACAAACTTAAATTAAAGTTTACTTTGATATACGTGCTCTTGACCTCATACAAATTCAACTATATGATTTTAGGATAAACAAATTGACAGTGTATTGCTCATAATTCTTAAGCTAAAATTCCTTGTTTTCGTGCCCAAGTGATTCATCACACACTGTTCTCATGCCATCAAGGCACAATTTTCATGATTCAATCCACGGCTCAATTATTTTATTATTTTTATATTTATTTTCTTTTCTTTGCTATAATTTATCTCAATATAACTAATATATAACAAGATTAATCTAATTCACGGGCCGTTAAATCACGTTGATAAAATTCAAACTATATCATTTTATGGGTAATTAACATGAACCATTTTACAAGTTCGTAGAGGGACCAATTAAAGACATCTTTGAATCATATTATCACAATTTGAATGACATTATTCTTCATACAACATTATTGTCGGAGTTGGTTTACTCTTCTTTTAATGTGTGGAAATAAAGTTGGTAATGATTTCTATGTTTTACCGTGATATAATAATGAATTTGGAAATCAAATATGTGTTTTCTTATTATAATTTATTCAATATTTTATAAAGTTTTAACTAGTGTGAGTTTCAGTATATAGTTCAATTATTATATTCCGTAGTTCGGTGTCTAAGACTCAGATAGACTTTTTGCTCCTTAGGAAGGGTGATAGAGGTCTCTGTAAAGACTATAAGGTTATCCCAAGTGAGAATCTTTTGACCCAACATAAGCTCTTAGTGATGGATTTAGAGATCAAGAAGGAGAAAAAGAAGAGGATTGTGGATGACCGATCAAGGATTAAATGGGGTAGCCTGACTATGGGCAATGCACTAGAAATAAGGGAGAAGTTGATTGCTATGGGGGCTTGGGGGAGTAGTGGGGATGTGGACAATATGTGGAACACGACTGCTAGTTGCATAAGGGAGACGACTAGAGAGGTGTTGGGCTTCTCGAGAGGTCGTCCTGGCAAGCATCGAGGGGACTGGTGGTGGAATGGAGACGTAAAAGGGAAGGTGGAGGCGAAAAAGAGGGCATACGCGAAGTTGGTAGAGAGTAAAGATGAGGAGGAGAAGCGAATGAATAGGGAGGCGTATAAGATAGCTAGGAAGGAGGCTAAGTTAGCGGTAACGGCGACTAAAACTGCAGCCTTTGAAAGCTTATACGCGGCTTTAGAGGATAAAGGTGGGGATAAGAAGTTTTACAGGCTAGCAAAGGCTAGAGAGAGGAGGACTCGGGACCTTGACCAAGTGAAGCGCATCAAGGACGAAGATGGCAAAGTACTAGTAGATGAGGTACTCATTAGAAGGAGATGTCAGTCTTACTTCCATGGACTCTTGAACAACAAGGGGGACAAAGGCTTTGTGTTGGGAGATTTGAAACTCTAAGAGAGGCGTCGTGACCATGGCTATTGTAGGCGTATAAAGGTTGAGGAGGTTAAGATTACGATTCGTAGGATGCGTAGGGGTAGGGCGACGGGGCCAGATGAGATTCATGTTGATTTCTGGAAGAGCTCGGGTGAGGCAGGAGTGAAGTGGCTAACCGGGTTGTTTAATGGTATTTTCAGAACGGTAAAGATGCCTGAAGCTTGGAGATAGAGCATGATGATTCCTTTGTATAAGAACAAGGGCGATATTCAGAGTTGCAACAACTATAGAGGTATCAAGTTGCTAAGCCACACTATGAAGGTATGGGAGAGGGTGGTGGAGTTGAGGTTGAGACAGATCGTGCCTATTTCCGAAAACTAGTTAGGATTTATGCTAGGACGCTCGACTACGGAAGCTATTCATCTCCTAAGAAGACTGGTGGAGCAGTATATGGAAAGGAAGAAGGACTTGCACATGGTGTTCATCGATCTAGAAAAGGTGTACGATAAAGTCCCTAGGGAGGTCCTTTGGAGGTGTTTGGAGGCTCGGGGTGTACCCGTGGCGTACACCAGATCAATTAAGGACATGTACGAAGGGGCCAAGACTCGCATCAGAACTGTGGAAGGAGATTCGGAGCACTTTTCAGTGTTGATGGGGTTGCACCAGGGATCGACTCTTAGCCCTTTTCTATTTGCCTTGGTAATGAATGTATTCACGCGGCAAATACAAGGTGAGGTGCCATGGTGTTTGTTATTTGCGGATGATGTAGTTTTGGTTGACGAGACTCGCAGAGGCATTAGAAATTAGGTAGAAGAATAAAGTTTTTAGCATTAGGATTTCACACTTGTACAGGTCCCTTTCAATACCACGGAAAGCGTCGTCATCGAGAAGCGGAGGGTGGAGCTCTGGGATCAGAGGCGGTTGGTTTACGCTCTGCTCGGAAGAGACTATCGAGTATCCCCCAGAGGAGTCTTCGCGACTTTCGGACCATTCCATTCATTGTCTTCTTCTCAACCTCTCCTCGGTCACTGAACTGGGTTACTGAACTCCACCTTCTCGGAATCCCATTTCAGAAAGTCAGGTCGAAGGCAAATGGATCCCCTTGCTTGGGCAATAAAAAAGTCTATGATTCTCATCTCAAAAAAAGAGTTCAAATCTACGGTACCTCCTATAACTACACCACCAAGACCGGGCAACAGAACAGCGGCCAGAGCAGCAGATTCCATAGCCGCGATTCTTCCTCCATCAAAAGGCTCTGAGCTTGCGTAGTAGCTAGGCTACGAGATTGATTCTCTAAATATGTTAAAGAACACAATATCTTTGTGAACTTAAAGCATGAGATAGCAGCGTTCATCTTTAATGTGAATAAAATTCATTCCATTCAAGATGGATTCTTTTCCCCTAGTATTCTTTGGTATCAAATGGTTTTATACCCATTTTATTCTAATAATACCAGGTTTGCTAATGAATCCCTTGATTTATTTGAAAAACAAGTAGGACCCTTTTTCTCTAGCTTATTAGGGGCCTACCAACGAGTTCCATTAGTGGGAAGCGGAAAACTTTGATTCGTGACAGCTACTCATACATGCCAAAGAGGCTTCCTTCCCGCCTTGACCCAACTAAAGGTAAAGGTATGGATTAGGTGGCGAAGAAGAGACGGAGGAGCTTCCTCACCCATTGACGGCTCACGAATATGAGTCCCACGTTTAGGAGAAGAACTGAGAGAGTATGCTATGCGCAGACTGACTTGCTGCTTGCTTTCTGGATCTTAGCACCCAAAAAGTATGTCTGTACAAACGATCTAGGCCTGTATTCGGAGTTTCCCTGGGGTTGGTAAGGCGGAATGAGGCCACCCATTGCTATAACTTCTATTTAGCTCGTTCCATGCTTACTCACTTCACTCGCTCTCGTTCAGTAGCGGTTCTTCATTCTTTAGATAGCCGCGTGAGAGCTCTGAAATTCCATTCAGTTCAGGTCCTTAGTTCCAGTCGAATCGCGAGTAAAGCTCGACACTTCTAGCGAAGCTCTACGACAAAGCATATTGCTAGTCGCGTTAAACCATCCAAAGGACGTCAGCCCCCAAAAGTGCTTTCCTTCTCGCGCGAAAGAAAAAAGATGTTTAGCTTTTTTGTCTGCCTCCTTTACCTATCTTTTGCTCTGGATGCTATTGACTTGACTACATTGTCTCACTGAGCAGTGTTTTCTCATGGAGGAAAGAAAGATGGGCCAAATCATGCGGGTAATTGCCCACAGCAGAACCAAAGCAGAATGACTGACCCTGCCTCCAAAGAGGAAGGTGCATTCCTTCTTTTCTTCGATGGAATGAATTCTAAACTTCAATCATGAATTGGATTCGAACCAATATTGCTTTAGCGACTTTCTCTTTAGTCGATCATGATGGGAAGATCCCGCTTCCCAGGATCTCGACACTCCTCCCACCTTTAGATAAGATATTAGCCTAACCAATACCAAAGCGATCCCTTTCTTTCCATTCCTCTCCCGTCCGATCCATTCCACTCGCCTAATACCGCAGACCTTTTCCACCTGCTCTGTAGATGAAACCTTCGTAGACACTTTCGATAATCATTTTGGTCTTTTTGCCGGGCACACCACATTCGAAAGAGATCCCTCAGACTCCAGTCTTACCCCGTCTTCTTAGGATTAAGGTTGCAGCACGTCTTTTTAACATCCTTGATCTTGATTTATTTTCAGGAGCAAAGATGGAATGAAATAAGCCGCACTTGTTTGATGAGCGCTTTTAAGCCTAAGCGCCCCATAAGTCAAAAGCTAGCCAAAGCAAGGTAGAAGTAGCAGTCTCAGTAGTGGTTGCAGGTGCAGATGAAGAAGACTTGGATAAAGGCACGTATGAGTAGCAAAATGGAAGATTGGATTTTTAGATAAGGTTTCGAAAAGCAGTTTTTCTGGGTCTTGGAGAAAAATAAGATCACAGAGCACAACAAACTGCTAAACCATGTGCGCGTGATTGCTCGCGGGGATCACATTGGTGGGAATATAGGCCGATACGTCTCCAGCTTATGTTTCAATAACGGGTAAGGCGGTCAAGCTACCTGCGGCTGTCTGGTCCGATCATTTAGCCGTTCTTTCTAAGAGACGGGAATGTAAATAGAAAATATCCCCTGGAAAAGCCTCACGACCTGGTGGTCGGCGTAACAATCTCCTTCCCCTTCTTCAAACTCCGATTCATATTCTTCATAGAGAAATCTCTGATCAAGGAAAGACCAAGAGCCCTTTTGCATCATATCTAAGGGATTCCTCGGTTCGGGTCGACCGCAAACAAATGATGGCCAGGCCCCGGTTCCCAGGGTTAGGGTATTCCCGATTATGAGCCTACTCAGATCAGAACTAAACTAGTTTATTATCTTTGGCCGGCCGGCTTGTTGCAACCTTCGTATTTCCTGCTGAGATCCCAAGTCTCCAAGTGGGCCAAGAGAACTTGTGCTTTCCTATCCATACCGCTTTCCTTCATAGCAGCAAAGGAGAACGCGATATTGATTCAGTCGGAGGTATACTACTTTTCTGATCAAATCAACCCACTACTCAACCGCCCACGTGTGTGTCTGAGTCAGTGCTGGCAGTCGCCTGCAGCCTACTTATGGGGCACTGTGTACTTACAGCCTCTATGATAAGCAAGTGAATGTGGCCGGTGCGTGGCGAACGGTTCATCAAGCCATTTTTCGCCTCAACTTAGGGTGAAGTTACTTGGGAGTTACGAAAGACAGAAATGAAAACTTCGATTTAGTTGCCTATTCCTCATTAGTGGGGTATAATAGCTCGAAGCCGATAGGAAGTCGCTGAGGTAAGTTCCGATAGAGCTACGCTCCGGGTATTCCTAAAAAAAATTCTTATAGGTTACTATTTTTTCTCTTAATTAAAGCACTGGAAGAGAATCGCTATCGTCTTTCTAATGGACGGGGTGTATTGCTTATGTCCGATTTGCTGACGCTAGCTTGACTTCACTCACTTCAGAGACAATGCTAAATTGGAGGTTTGGAGACAGACCCTCAAGTCTAAAGGATTTAGATTGAGCAGGACCAAGACTGAATATATGGAGTGCAAGTTCAGTGAGGCGACTCATGATGATGACGTAGAAGTGAAGCTGGATACACAGGTCATCCCAAAGAGAGGGAGTTTTAAGTATCTTAAGTCTATTATCTAAGAAAATGGAGAGATTGATGAGGATGTCACTCACCGTATTAGTGTTGGGTGGATGAAATGGAGGGTCGCATCTGGAGTCTTGTGTGATAAGAAGGTGCCTACTAAACTTAAAGGTAAGTTCTACAAAGTGGTAGTTCGACCAGCTTAGTTGTATGGAGTAGAGTATTGGTCAGTAAAGAACTCTCATATTCAAAAGATGAAGGTGGCGGAGATGAGGATGTTGCGATAAATGTGTGGGTTTACTAGGAGAGATAGGATTAGGAATGAGGATATCCGAGATAAGGTGAGTGTGGCGTCGGTGGAAGATAAGATGCGGGAAGCGAGGTTGAGATAGTTCAGACATGTGAGAAGGAGAGGCACGGATGCTCCAGTGTGGAGGTGTGAGAGGTTGTCTATGGATAGTTTCAGGAGAGGAAGAGGTAGACCGAAGAAGTATTGGGGAGAGGTGATCCGACAGGACATGGCGCAGTTGCAGCTTACCGAGGACATGACCCTAGATAGGAAGGTGGGGAGGACGCGGACTAGGGTAGAAGGATAGTAGGTAGAAGTGTGTCCTTGTTGTCTCGACTATGCTAGTAGATAGGAGTGTTTTTCTTTGTTGTCTCGACTGGTAATCATAGTTCTATGCTTGTAGTTTCTTGTTCTTGGATTGCTCATAGTATTATTTTGTGGCAGTGCTCCGTTTCTATCAGTTGTTTGTATTTTTATCGTGTATTTTTATCCTGTATCTTTATTACTTCCGTTTTAGCCTGTTTTTAGACTGTTTTTGTCTTGAGCCGGAGGTCTATCGAAAACAGCCTCTCTACCTCACCCATGAGGTAGCGGTACGGACTGCGTACACTCTACCCTCCCCAGACCCCACGTTGTGAGAATACACTGGGTATGTTGTTGTTGTTGTTGTAGTTCAATTATTATATTCAATTTTCAAATATACAAAAAAAAAAAAAAAATCTTTGAAAAATCAGTGACAAAATTAAAGACTTTAACTTCCATACTCTTAACAGACCACATTAAATAAAGCAGCAAGAAAGTACCCAAAAAAAAAAAAAACTCCAATATGAATGGTTTCATACTAGTAGAGATATTAAAATTGAAAATAAATATATAACTAAGGGTCTCTTTGAATTGGCTTATTTTAAGTACTTTTAATCAAAATAGTTTTTAAATATTTTTGAAGTATTTGAGTAAAATAAAAAAATTATTTTAAGTAATTATTTTTTAACTAAAAAAAAGTACAAATAAGTCAAAAATCATAATTTTAAAAATAGTAACTTAACTAAAGATATTTCTTCTTACCTATAGAGCTTCTGCTAAAATTTTGTTGAAACCTTGGACATAAGGAATTAACAACTTTGTCTGTTATACTACTGACTCCCTTTAACATCATTCTTTTATACAATTAGTGAGATTACACGTGATTAGGGCGCGTGTTTGGTGTGCCAGCTTTAAGCTCATTAAGAATCCAACTTGTTCCTTATCCTCAACATCCGACCTTCCATTTCTTTAAATATTGTTAAATATCATCACACGGAAAATCCAACGGCTGCAAATCAAATCTGTTCAAATTAAATAGACCCCAAAACTGGAGAACCCGAACCCACTTTTTGTAATGCAGAATTTTTTGTTATTTATAAAAATGCAAACTTTTTGCAGTAGTTGAGGTATCAATTGCGAATTGAAAGGTTCATTTTCCTGAAAAAGCAAAAAAAAATGCCCTCGGATTTCTCTGGCGGAGTTCCAGACTTTTACGGCGGCGCCGGTGGGATCAACACCGGAAGATCCACCATGATGCCGACGAACAACGCCCAGTCACAAATTCAATTCCCCCACCGTTCGCCGCTTTCCGGGATCCTCCCCGATGGCGTTTCCCAGAATCTCCACCGGAGACAGACTTTCATCGGCAAAAGATCGCTCGCCGACTTTCAACAGCAACAGCAACAGCAATTTCAGTTTCTACAACAACAGCAGCAGCAGCAGCAAGTGCAACGAGGTTTGGGATTTTATCTTCGTAACGTAAAGCCTAGAAGTTATCAGCAGCCATCTCCAATTTCTCCTCTTTCACCTATAGATTTCTCTGTTTCTTCTTCCTCGATTACATCTGAATTTTCTCCGATGGCTACACGCCATGCTCTCCCAATTCTTCAAACGCTCCGTTCACAGCCCGTCATTTCCACGGCCAACACCAACGGCGTTGTTTTATCTTCTGGTAACCCGAATTGTTCTGCAGTTGCTTCTTACCTAAATCAGGTTCAGAACAGTTTGTACCAGGAATCAGAGGAAAAAATGATGAATCAACTGCAAGAGTTGGAGAAACAGCTCCTAGAAGACAACAATGAGGACGAGGAAGATACAGTGTCTGTTGTGACCAACAACAACAACGAGTGGTCCGAAACAATAAAGAATCTGATTAATCTGGGTGGTAACCACCTATCTCCGGCATCATCTACGTCTTCGTGTTCTTCTTCTATGGAATCTCCGCCGGTATCTTCTCCGAAGCAGTCTATCGTGGATGCTGCTACCGCAATAACCGACGGGAAAACTAATGTTGCAGTAGAGATCCTCACGCGCCTCGCACAGGTCGCTGATGTTAGAGGTTCTTCCGAACAGCGGTTGACGGCGTACATGGTTTCGGCTCTTCGGTCGCGCGTGAACTCCACGGAGTACCCACCGCCGGTGTTGGACCTGCAGAGCAAAGAGCACGCAATTTCTGCCCAAAATCTCTACGAGGTATCCCCGTGTTTCAAGCTAGGATTCATGGCAGCTAATTTAGCCATTGTTGAAGCTGTAGCCGACCATCCTTCAAACAAGCTTCACGTCATTGATTTCGACATAGGACAAGGTAGACAATACTTGCATTTACTACACGCGCTAGCTACCAAGAAAACAGATAAGCCTGTCAGCTTAAAAATCACGGCTATCACAGAGGTCATGGGCAGAGTTGACGAGAGCGTAAAATCCATAGCAGATGATCTGAAAACTCTAGCAAACAAAATCGGTGTTTGCTTGATTTTCAACGTAATTTCGTGTAAAATTACTGATTTGAGTAGGGAAAAATTAGGGGTTGAACAGGACGAAGCTTTAGCAGTGAATTTTGCATACAGATTATACAGAATACCTGACGAGAGCGTAACAACGGAGAATCTAAGAGATGAGTTGCTCCGTCGAGTGAAGGGTTTATCACCAAATGTGGTGACATTAGTAGAGCAAGAGCTGAACGGGAACACGGCGGCGTTTGTGGCGCGTGTAAACGAGGCGTGTGGGTATTACGGAGCATTGTTGGATTCACTGGACGCAACTGTATCAAAGGATGAAATGGGCCGGGTCAGGATCGAAGAGGGACTGAGTCGGAAAATGAGGAACTCGGTGGCGTGTGAAGGGAGGGATCGTGTAGAGAGATGCGAGGTGTTTGGTAAATGGAGGGCCCGGATGAGTATGGCTGGGTTCGGGCCAAGGCCCATGAGTCAACACATTGCTGAATCACTGGTTAAGAGGCTTAACTCGGGCCCACTTGGCAACCCAGGATTCAATGTAAATGAACAAAATGGGGGTATAAGCTTTGGATGGATGGGAAAGACCCTGACCGTCGCTTCTGCTTGGTGTTAACTTGTTATTCCATGAATAAATTATGTCTTCTCTTTTTTCAAACTAATAGTAAAAAGATGTGATTTGTATATAAATTTTCAATTGTATTCTGCTGTACTAGAGGTTTTGTTAATACTACACTACTATTAGTTAGCTGTCACTTCTTTAAAAAAAAAAGAGGAGAGGCGGATGCTGACAGCCTGACACCAACCCAAAAAGAAAAAGAGAATGAATGTACTCCTTCCGTTTCATTATATATATATTTACACACAAGTTAAAAAAAATTCTTTTAAAATTTATGATCTATAACAAAAATTATAGTACATATTTGTGTGATTATAAAATTTTATTAAGAGTAAAATAAATATTTTAAAATTAAATTATTATTAAATATAAAAATATATCTTTTTCCTTAAGACGAATTAAAAAAAATTGAGATACGAACAACAATAATAATAATAATATTTGGGTGGTATATATTCGAAAATGGTTTTGGGTATGGAGGAATTAAATTCGGTTTGTTTGGCGAAATGCTGACATAGGTTGTGTTTGCGTCGGCGAGTTAACTTAGGAATTAGGATGTCGATACTTTTGGGGCCTGGGATGGGTTCCACCCTTTAGATTATTGGTTCTAGGCTTTCGAGGAAATTTCAGAAACAGTCCATCTTTGGCCTTAATTAGTAAGATATAGCTATAATTTTTATATTTATGATACATAGTTATGCTTTTAATTGTTAGACAAATTATATTTTGGGATAATTTCACAGACATCTCTCAAAGTTTCTCTCTATCACACTCACTTCCTCGTAGTTTACGATATTACACATATTTTCCTCATTTTTAATTTCTTGTAATCATTCTTTAAAATCTATTTAAAATAAACATAAAGTAATTATGATTTGACAAATTTGTCCTTTTTTATATTAATTTATTTATATTAATAAATATTATCAAAAAATTACTTATTTAACAAATACTTAAAAATAAAAATAAAAAAACACATTTTATTATTATACATGTCTTTCAAGAATGAAAATCATATAGAACTCAAATTTAAATTCTTTTACCAAATTTTTTTGGATGATTTAGCTCTATTTCTTGAATCTTTTTTCTTCTTGGTTCACGAATATTTTTAATTAAAAAAATCTGATCGTTCTCATTAGCTTTCTCTTTTTTCGGAGTCTATTTTAATAAGAAGTTGTTGCAGAAAATGATGAGTTATCGTGATAAATTAAATCACCGGTGAATTAATCTGCAGAATTAGGATTAGTTAAGTTTACATTAATACAAAGACTCTTGAAATTTGTTTGGTAAAAGTTAAGAATAACTAATTTATTTTTGTTCGTTTATTTTTATAGTATTTGTTAAAATAAGTCTTTTTTGATAATGTTCATTAATATAAGGTAATTAATATAAAGAAGGGCAGATTTATCAAATCTTAATGTATTTATATTTATTTTAATTAGATTTAAAGAATGGTTACAAGAAATTAAAAATAAAAAAGTATGGGTATTATCGTAAATCACAGGGGAGGTGAGTGTGATAGAGCGAAATCTGGAGGGAAGTCTCTGAAATTATTGTATTTTTTGTGTTTGAAGTTAACAAAATACAAATACAAAATGACAGGTGAGAGTAAATCAAGCTTCTATTACGATTTAAATAAGAAAAATTGGCGAAAATATTTCTTGAATGATTGAGTGAATCTTCAATAACGAAAAAATAGATTCAAAGCTCAGTATTCAAACATTAATGGTGAAAAATTGATGAAATTTCAAGTGAAAACCTGATACAATTTTAATATACGATCAAAATTGAGCAGCGTTGTTTCCTCCGTTGTTATTCGCGGAATAAGTCGTTTTAAGACAAAAAGAATCCCTTAAATCAAAGAAAAGATTTTAATTCAAATCTTTCATTAGAGATTAAAAACGTGCAACTCATATAGATCGTTTTAAAACGAAAAAATTTCTTAAATCAAGAAAAAAAATCTTAATTCAAATCTTTCATTAGAGATTACAACTTATACCATTTATATTTGGCAAGAATATTTCAACAAAATATACATATGAAAATACAAATACATAAAAATATGATATTTTATTTGCTAAAAGTGCATAAATACAAATACAAACGCATAAGTATGTGTTGTTTTAGCTGCTAAAAGTACATAAATACAAATACAAAAAACATACGTATCCAAAAATAGATGAAATATATTCAAAATACAAATACAATTGTATTAAACATACCTCTTCTTTTCTTTCTCTCCCTCTTTGTATTTTTATATTTTCACCTCTTTCTCTCCCTCGTTGTATTTTGTATTTATACCCCCCTCTCTCTCTCTCTCTCTCTGTATTTTGTATTTATACCTCTCTCTTTCACTCTCTCTCTCTCTCTATTTTATATAGAATGATATAAGTGATATTTGACATACAAATATATAAATGCAAATAAAAAAATTGTACAAAATCAAGATCATATATATAAAAATATAAATTCACTAATACATATATATTTCAGTTATACAGAATTGTATATACAAATGCAGTTTATTTATACAAAAATCACAGATACAAATACATTTGAAGCATGTATACAAAAAATACAAATTCAAAGATACAAAATGTATTTTAATTGTGTATACTCACTGCAGAATCATTCAAATACAGATGATACATTTATATTCGACGATACATTTATATTTGCATCAAGCAAATACAAATAATGTATTTGTATTTGATTTTTCATATATATATAAAAAAAAAGTAGAATTCACCATAAAACATCAAAATACATTTGTATCAGATGATACATTTGTATTTGTATCAAGCAAATACAAATGATACATTTGCATTTGATTTTTTCATAAATACAAATAAAAAATTCAAAATTTTAAAACGTGCATAAAATTTTATCTATTTTTCGTCCTCTTTCTCCATTAATTTCAGCAATTCATGGTTACTTCTACTCCAATTCAAAGGTTTTCTTGAAAAAATGAAGCACCCAGTTCATTTGGGTCATCCACAATTTCAAACGTACTCAATAAAAATTGACAGTTGATTGCCTCTATTCGTTACGCTTTTGTTTATAGCAGTCATATCAAGTTTATCCAAATTGTGAGAGAGACATCAAGAGAAGAGTGGTGAGAAAAGTGAGGAAAAATAAAAGAACAGACACAATTGATTGCCTCTGAATATCAGTTGATTTGGGTAAATGAGAGAGAAAACAGGGTAGAGAGAGAGAGAGAGTGGAGTTATATTTTTCTAAAATGACCCCTGATATTAAGGGAACTACTTAACACTGCAGATTGCTATAAAAACTCAAAGATTAGCTTTGTATCATAATTTTTTTAAATTATAGCTATGTATTTACAGTACATAGCTATGTTTGTCATTCTATGTAAAAAAAAATTCTTTTGATATATTATATACTAAGCAAATTTCTCACACTTCACGCGGTGGTGAACTACCTCATTAAGCTCATGGATCATTCAGTGATATTCATTGTATTTTTTAATTTTGTATACCAATGAATCTTTGTTGTTCTAAATTTCTGGATAATTGTCCAGTTAGTTATAACTGTTTTATCTACTCTATGAGTAACTAAAGTGAATGAAAAGGATACTAAAAATATAAAATTTGTCTTTAGAGACTTGCACCAGATTATCAATAAAATTTTATCAAACAATAAATAATAGATAATCTTTTCGAGGAATTGAGTTAATGACATTTAATTTCACATATTCTAATATATAATTGATTCGATGGATTGGGAAGTCATTTGTAAGGTATGCGAAGAAAAAATATTTTTTAACATTTGATAAAAAGATAGATAAAGAAAAGTACAAATAAAACGTAAAAAATTTGCTCCTTAAAAAGTTGTGACATGTTCGTGTATGTCAAATCTTTGAAAAAAATGGGTAATTTAGTTATTGTATCAAACGAAAAATTCAATATTAAATGTGGTGAAGAATAGTGTAGATAAATTTTTAAAGGTATAATAAAAAATATACCTAGATAATTATTTGGAGGAATTTGTGGTGTGCATGATGATCCATAGTTTATTTTCTCATTGGTGAATTTTTGTGTGTTTAAAGATAAGGAAATAATAAAAGTATAAATTTATGGTTGTAGCGCAGTAAATGATAGTGCAACATATATTCTTGAAGATGTGATACAGTTTAAAGAATAAACAGATCACAGTAAAGAGTACAAAGATGAAAACATACATAGTTTTACAATTATTAAGATAAAAAAGTAATTTTCTACCCTTACTTGTAAATGCTTTAATGTTATTTTTGGTGTAAAATAAAAAATATTGCCAGAAATGTAAACAAATGAAAATACAATCATTTATCATGTGTTGGCATGATTTTAGTTATATACATGATAACAAAATTAATTGTCATGTACTATATGAAGTGTAAATTTAAAAAAAAAATATTTTATTAAAAACCTTAGGACTTCAAAGTCAGGGGTGTATGCATAATAGAAATTACTCTCCGATAAGAAAAGATTTTGAAATTGATAAACATGTTAAGGCAGAAGGCTGTTTGTTTCTCTACCAATTTGCAAAGAACACTGTATCAAAAGCATTAAGGCATCGTGAAAATTCTAAAATGTTGTAGAGTTGAAAGTTTTTTTAAAAATACATCAACTGTACAGATGGTAGAGGTTGAATGGACAGAAATTTGTTTCTGGAGTTCTTCCTCGTTGATTTTCAGGTGATGGAAGGTTAATTTAATCCCATCCATTAATACCATAAGTAGAAGAGACATTAAATTATCTTTTCTAGAATCCTATGAGTTTAGGTTTAACCAACAATAACGCAAATGTAAAGAAATTTTTGTATAGTAATACAACTATTATCACAATTGATTTAGTTTAGCACAAATAAGAAGAAGATAAATAGCAAATATTAAGGGAGACACAAAAACTCGCAGAATCAGTATTCAAGGAATCTAACAGGTTAGGTCGAATATTAAAAAAGAGATAGGACATAGAAATAAGTTTGGTCTTCTAGTTATTCGGGAAGTAATCAAGGAATCTAACAGGTTACGTTAAATATTGAAAAAGAGACGGGACAAAAAATACGTTTGGTTTTTCAATTATTCGTGTAAGATTGCGATGGCAGAAGGTGAAAAAAAGTGAACAAAGGAGTTGTGATTATAAAAGCTACATACCTAGATTGAGCGGTGAAATTTCGTGTGCTATTAGAAAGATTTTGTGTATCCATATGAGGATTATTGTATGTTGAATGTAAAGATGAGTTAGGAGGATGTAAGAATATCAGTGTACCTATGAAGTAGATAATTTAGTGCAATAGAAATCGCCTGATTTTTGTTAGGTGGTTAAGTATGTATATGTATTTTTTTTTATTACAAAATATTAATGAAAATTGAGTTGTAAGAAAGTGATAGAAATCGTAGAAATAAAAATGAAAACATTTGATGTATAAGTAGTAAAAACAATGTTGCAAGGAAGGTTGTGTAAAATAAATAAGCTCAGAAAGATATGTAAATGACATATAAAATAATAAAAAGACATTTGTAGATTTAAAAGTTTTGTATTTTCATGGTATTTGTGAGACGAGTTGTAAGTAAAATGGAAGAAGCCTGAAAATAATGCATGAAGACATCATAACTGGGCGGACCGATAAAAATTTGAACTTCTTGTACGAAAACATGAGCTTTCTCGATCATGTATGATATAAAAGTGAAATGAAGATTTAAAAATGGCTAAAGGGGAAAAGATAGAGTTTTGACTTTTTCTTTGACATAAAAGGAAATTTATTACAAGTAAATAAGGACCTTGAACGACCCAAAAACGAATTTAGAATTGCAAATGAGTATATGTTATAAAGTCTAAAGAGAGTTTTAACATCGATAAAAGATATGAAAATGAAATCTAAAAGTCTGTAAAGTATCATAAAAGTATAAACTGTTGAAAAAGTATGAAAAAGATTTTGGGGTCAGTAATTATTCATGAAACATGTACCGAGAATTGAAATGCATAATTAACTATGACTTTGATCTGTTGAAAGAGGAAGTATAAGCTTCTCTGCAGAGTTTGATGTAAAGGAAAAATGATATTTTCGAAGTCGACAACCCTGTGAAGATGTAGAAAGGGCAATATACATTAAAAAGAGTACCGACATGTAAATATTAAATATATGGGAAGAACAAATGGCACGTTGAAAAGTCTTTTAAGAATATGAAAGTTTCTTTTAACCACAACAGTCGGTGGAAAGGGATGTGTAAGTTTAACGGGTAAAGATGCAAATAAATTAGGAAACAGTAAGAAAGTAAGGTGTTTGAAAATCGAAAAGGTGCATATCTGGGCTAGTTATTGTGTTTTAAAGCGAACTGTAGATGAAGTTCATATGTATATGCCGAGCTTTATATTGAGGAAAGATTGGAGATTTTGAAAGTAATAACCTTGAAAAATTCTGTAAAGAAGAATAGATTATAAGAGAAAGAACTTCAAATATTAAAAATAAAAGTGTCATGTCAAAGTTATGTTTTTTGGTTTGTATAGAATTGGCATTGGTAAGGTAAAGGAAAACAGAATAAGGCTTAGAAAAGGTTAATGGTGAAAACTAAATGAATTTTTTTTACAGTAAAGTGTATATGAATTAGAGAGCATCATACCTGAATGATATGTGTCGATTGTGGGTGATGAGTTTCATAATTTGAAAGCCTGTGATAGAAAATATTCAATCTCTTTTAAAGGAGGTGTGAAAGGGACAAAAGGACGGAAAAACGTATAAAATTTGAAAAGCATATACCTGATTGGCGTACAGCGAATGCTGCTGGCGTTTTGCAGAACTTCAAACGCAGTGAAAGAAAATTATTACGCTCTATTAATAGTTTGTTAAAGGTTGAAACAAGGAGATCAGGAAGGAGAGAGAAGGACGGTAAAGTGTATGAGTTTCAAAAGCAACATATTTGATTGGGATGCAGCGATTATTGCCGATGTTTTGCAGAACTTCAAAGCAGGTGAAGGAAAATTATAAATTTCTATTGTAGAAGTTCGTAAGGACTGAAATAGGGAGAACAAGAAGGAGATTAAAAAGGTTTTAAGAAGAACAGGGAGAAGAGTATGTGAGCGGTGTAATGGAGATTGGGTGAAAGAGTTTGTGTTGCACCTGTTAAGGTATATGTGATGAAGTGTCGATTAAGATTGAAGGGGTGTATGCGGAAAGGCAGGTTACCGAGGGAAGAAAATTATTAAATGATAAAAATCTGTAAAAATAGAAAAAGAAAAATCCTCATGTGTTGTGGCACCACGTCACCCAGGCTGAGGATTCTCTTTTCTTGACTATTCTACTTTTGAACTTGTGGATTAAAGCTTCTAGTTTTGTTCCCATTTTATTTTCTCTACTTTAGTCCATTCAATAGTCAATCTTTCCCAATTGTTGTTACGACCCCGACTGTCGTGAGTGGCACCCACCCAACCCCCGAATGAGCGAATCATTAGAGTCCAACTTTTAGCCTAGCCTAACAGCTTAAAACATGTGCAGAAAGTAAACTAGCATTCAATCTTGAATAAAACCAACTCTATAAATAAATAAAATAAACTGTGGAAATCCATCCCTAGAATCTAAAAGTCATCGTACCAAAAATATCTATCAAACTAGAGTACGTGGATGCAACCCCAAAATAAAAGAAATAGTCTAAGAACAAAAAAAGTGGGCTGCAACCAATAAGAAAGAAACCAAGGCAGCTCGATCGAACAGCTCACCCCTGATATCTTGAAGTGTTTGGCCTACAAGTGAGGTCGTGCATCAACCGCCAAAAGATTTCCTGTACTCACAAAAAATAAGCAAGTAAAGTATCAGTACACAATCACCGTGTATTGGTAGAATCATCAGCCAGTTCCTAGTAAAACAGTGTATGAAAAAGTACAGAAATCAAGTAAGAGTACAGAAAACACATAGGCAAGTCAACAGGTATTCCTAGACCACAAGTCTCCACCTAACTTGTCCCACATGTAAATTACTTCACAGTTATGATCAATAATTCACAACACAAACAGTCATGTTCTACTACATATCTTGTACCCACCCAAAATCCCCTCTAGACAACACCTAAGTGTCAGATAAACAACCCTGTCTACAATAGGACTAACTCGTAAAACAATGTGACAACCCGGCCTCTCAAGGACCAAACTATGCAACCGCAATTCAAGTTCACAATCCGGTCCACTCAAGGAACCATTAAATAAAGATGCAATAACATAATAAAGTAAATCCATACCAGGCGTGGTACCCGAGCCAACCGTTAGTATTATCCCGTAACAGGCGTGGTACCCGAGTCAATCGTTATTATATTTTGTACCAGGCGTGGTACCCGAGCCAACCGTTAGTATATTTCGTACCAGGCGTGGTACCCAAGTCAATCGTTAGTATTATCCCGTATCAGGCGTGGTACCCGATCCAACCAAAGTCGAACAATCCACAGTCACAAAAATGAACAATCAGCTTGTAAAACCAACAAGCACAATACAACGTTCAATTTATCAGACTGCTAATAGGACTATTAGACACTTCTAATCATTCCCTAAGCAATGCATTTCATACAAATACTTAGATAAGAGTACTTAAACACACACAACATACAGGAAGCAAACCATCACCTACCTCAAAATGATCCAAAGCTCTACACAACCGAAGCTTTCCCGTTTCCTGAAGTTCTTGCCGATTTTTGGTTTAAAACAACACATAATAACCAATAATTAATCTTTATGGCCTAAATTTCACCCGGATTACGTATAATCCTAAACCCCAGGCCATCCATGATCATTCCATCCTTTTTTCCAGGCTTTTCGCCATTAATTCACCTAGTTCTACCATTTTTACGGATAAAATTAGGAAATTAAGGTCACATGATCATAAAACAGTAAATTTAGCAACACCCAAGAACTTCTACACACAGAATCCCCTTTTTTCCCCGGATTCTACCCTCCCTAAGTCATTCCAAACCTTTCCCCAAGTCTACTCCTAGCAATTCTACTGCATAGGAAAAGTATTATGGAGTTCGGGGAGTAGAAACCTTACCTTAGGGAAGAAAAACGATGAAGAATGGAGGAAAAACGCCTGAAATTGCCCTAGCCCTTCTCCCAAACGAACTTATGAAAACTGAATGTTTTTGGGGAAGTTTCTACATTAAATCCATCACGCTCCTCTATAGTGGTCCACTCCGCTATAGCGGTACCGCCGTAGCGGAGTCATTCGCTATGGCGGAGGCCGACCGACGTTGACTTTCGCTGTAGTGGTAATTTTTCTGCTACAGTGGAGGTCGCTATGGCGGAGTGTCAACCGTTATAGCAGTTGACACGGGACAGAAAGTCGTAAAATCTCCAAAACTAGTCTATTTTACAACACACTTATTTTTTCGATGTTCCGAAACAACCTCTACACGTCAACCTCAATTTTGGGAGTTCTACTTACCCGAATTTGATTCCAAAAAGTCCCTCGAACTCCTTTATATCTTGGTTACATGGAAAACTACCTCAAATCAAGAAATCTAACCCAATCCTCACTCGGATTTCCCTAGACTATACCTCACTCCAAAATCGGCCGAGGTTAGCCCAGCCTAGAATTTCAAACTCCCAAACCCAGAGTTTTCTAACCTTAAAACTTGGCACAAAAAGTTTACCCATAATGACAGACCCGATCATTACAACAGATACCAATTTACCCATCGTTCATCCCTAAATGATCAAACCTAAAAATACGGAAAGATAAAAAAGAAAGGAGTAGTACATGTATCCTCAAATAAGTGAGGGTACTTGTCCCGCATGTCTCTCTCGGTTTTCCAAGTGGCTTCCTCAATCAGACGATGCTTCCATTGAACCTTTACCATACTGATCACCTTTGTCCTCAATTTCTGGACATCCCAATCAAGAATTAGAACCAGCTCCTCTTCATAGCGAAAATCCTTATCAAGTAACACCTTATCCCACTTGATGATGTAGTCCCCATCACCATGGTATCGCTAAAGCATGGATACATGGAATACCGGATGGACACCCGACACACTAGTGGCAGTGCTAACTTGTAAGCCACTGACCCCATAATTTTGAGAACCTCTAACGGACCGATGAACTAGGGGCTGAGCTTGCCCCTCTTACCGAAATGCATAAATCCCTTCATTGGTGACACTTTCAATAACACTTATTCACCAACCTGAAATTCCATGTCCCGGACCTTGCGATCCGCATATTCCTTCTGCCTGCTTTGGGCAGCTAGTAACTTGGCCTGAATACCTCTTACCTTTTCTTGCGCTTCCCTTACCAAGTCTATGCCCAAAGGTTTCACATCGCCTTCCTCAAACCACCCAATCGGTGACCTACAATTACTCCCATACAGAGCCTCGAACGGTGTCATGTCGATACTGAGTGGTAGCTATTATTGTATGAGAACTCACACAATGGTAGAAACTGGTCCCAATGACCCCTGAAGTCAATCACACATGCTCTCAGCATGTCCTCCAATACCTGAATCATCCTCTCCGACTGACTATCAGTCTGAGGATGGAAGGTTGTACTAAAGGTAAGTTGAGTGCCCAACTCTTCGTGCAACTTACCCTAAAACTTGGAATTAAACTACGTACCCCTATCTAAAATGATGGACAGTGGCACTCCATGCAATCTCATAATCTCCTTCACGTAGACCTTAGCCAATTGCTGCAAATTGTAATCCACCCTGACCAGAGACTTGGTCAGTCTGTCAACAATGACCCAAATAGAATCATACTTTCCCAAGGTCGTGGGGAGACCCACCACGAAATCCATGGATATTCTCTCCCACTTCAACTCTAGAATGGGCATCCTCTGAAGTAGTCCTGCAGGTCTCTGGTGCTCATACTTTACCTGCTGGCAATTCTGACATTTGGACACAAAATCAACTATGTCCCTTTTCATACCAGGCCACCAATAAAGTTGCCTCAAATTCCTGTACATCTTGGTTACACCTGGATGAATTGAGTACCGCGAACCATGAGCCTCTGCCAATATTTTTTGAATCATGTCATCGACTCGAGGAACACATATCCTTTCTCTAAAGTTTAACACACCGCTAAAGTCCAATGCGGCGTCCCCAGACTCTCCGGATATTACCTTTCCCCCAAGCCTGCTCAACTGCGAATCCTGAAACTGTTTGGCCTTTATCTCCTTTATGAATGTGGATTTGACCTCAACACTGGCCAAGATCCCACCTTGCTCTGAAATACCCAAGTGCATGAACTTGGACTCCAATGCCTAAATTTCCCTTGCCAGTGGTCGTTTGGACACCCCAAACAAGCCAAACTGCCCATGCTAGCTGTTTTCCGGCTCAATGCATCTGCCATCACATTAGCCTTACCTGGATGGTACTGAATAGTCACATCGTAATCCTTCAAAAATTCCATCCACCTCCTCTGCCTAAGGTTCAAATCCTTCTGAGTGAAGACATGCTGCAGACTACGATGATCAGTGAACACTTCACACTTGACACCATAGAGATAGTGTCTCCAAATCTTGAGTGTAAAGACCACCGCTGCCAACTCTAAATCATGAGTAGGATAGCTTCTCTCACGCACCTTCAACTTTCTAGAAGCATAGGCTATCACATTCCTATCCTGCATCAACACAACACCCAAATCGGAATGTGAAGCATCACAGTAAACAATAAAGTATTTACCTTTAACCGGCAAGGACAAAATAGGAGCCGTGGTCAGAAGTGTCTTAAGATGTTGGAAGCTTTCCTCGCACTTATCGGACCACAAAAATGGTACATCTTTCTGTGTCAGCCTTGACAAGTGAGTAGCAATGAAGGCAAAATCCTTAATAAACCTCCAGTAATAACCTGCAAGCCCAACAAAACTCCTCACCTTAGTCACAGAGCTAGGTCGGACCCAACTCTTGACTGCCTCTATCTTCTGGGGATCTACCATCACCCTCTTTTTTGACACTACATGCCCCAAGAATGCTACTGAAGTCAACAAGAACTCACACTTGGTGAACTTTACATAAGGCTTTTGACGCCTCAATATGTCCAACACTATACGGAGATGTTCAACATGCTCCTCCCTACTCTTGGAGTAGATCAAAATATCATCAATGAAAATGATGACAAATGAATCCAAGTAAGATTTAAACACCACATTTATTAAACTCATTAATGATGTCAGTGCATTGGTCAAACCAAACGACATTACTAAGAACTCGTAATACCCATAGCCAGTCCGAAAACCAATCTTAGGAATGTCCTCAGGCCTAATTTTAAACTGGTGATACCCTGACCTTAAGTCAATTTTTTAAAACACCGATGCACCCTGTAACTAGTCAAACAGATCATCAATACGGAGTAAAGAGTACTTATTCTGGATGGTAACCTTGTTAAACTGCCTGTAATCTATGCACATCCACATACTACCATCCTTCTTCTTTACAAACAATACCAGAGCACCCCAAGGCGAAGAACTGAGATAGATAAATCCCTTATCTAGGAGTTCCTGAAGCTGAGTCTTAAGTTTCTTTAACTCTGTTGGATCCATACGACACGGAGGAATAGAAATGGTATGAGTGCGCGGCTCCAAGTCAATACAAAAGTTAATATCCCTGTCCGGAGGCATACCAGGCAAATCCGCTAGAAACACCTCTCGAAACTCTGAAACAACTGGAATTGACTCAATAGAGGGGGACTCCACACTATCATCCCGGAGATGAGCCAAGAAGGCTAAACACCCTCTCCCCACTAGCTTCCTAGCCCGAATGAATGATATAATCCTGACCGGCTTAGACCTGTACACACCTTCCCACTCTAGCCTCTCCTTACCCAGAATCTCTAGAGTAACAGTCTTGGTGTTACAATTTAACACGGCATGATAAGGGGATAACCAGGTCATGCCCAAAATCACCTCAAAGTCAACCATATCTAGGATTACCAAGTCTACCCAAGTATGCAACCCCACAAAAATAATAGAACAGTTACAATAAACATGAGTCACCACAACCGACTCTCCAACCGGGGTAGAAACATGGATAGGAGAATCAAGGATATCACATACCAAGTCCAGACCCAACGCAAAATTCACAGACACATAAGAATATGAGAACCTGGGTCAAATAACACTGAACCCATTTTATCACAGACGAGAATGGTACCTGTGATTACTGCATCTGATGCCTCAGCCTCGTTCCTCATTGGAAACGCATAGCAGTGAGCCCGATCATCAATCCGGGCAACCTTCCTGGCCGGTTACGCCATACCCCTGCCCGCGCCGATATTTCCTCTGTCCCACCGGCCTCCCTGAAAGTTACCTCACCCACCCTGTGGACGACCTCTAACATGACCACCTCTACCTGTGGGACCACAACCTTGGGATGCTACTGAACCTGATTATCGGTCTGCCTGTGAGGGCACTCCCTCTTAAAGTGGCCCAGATCACCACAATGGAAGCAACCACGATCAAGTGCAGGCCTGCTAGCAGATGAATAAGAAGCTCCCTAGCCTCTAGGAACTGAAAATTGTTGATTAGCTCCCGGACGACCACCTGTAGTAGCTGGCAGAGCTGACTGAATAAGACGGGCTGAGTATACTTGCTGATTCTGACCTCTGGAGTACAAACCACCATAATTTCCCTCATTCCGGGGCTTCTTAGCTAACACTTTAGCCTGCCTGACTCCCTCAAGTTTCTTCACATAATTCACCACATCATTAAAGCCCTTCCCTGAAAAAGTCATATGCACAGACATTACCTGAAGCTCAGTATTCAAACCCTTGATAAACAACCGAACTCGCTCCTCCTTAGAACCCAGCAACTGCGTAGCAAAATGAGACAAGGCATGAAACTTTGCTTCATAAACAGAGATTGACATGCTACCCTGCTCCAAATTCAAGAACTTATCCTTTTTTCGGTCCCTCAAAGTACGGGGTATGTACTTCTCTAAGAAAAGATAATGGAACTGCTCCCAAGTCAGTGGAGGTAAAACGGATGACCAACACTCCACGTGGATCTCCACCACCACTTGGCATCACCCTGCAGTTGAAACGTGAAGAACTCCACCCCATACTGTTTCACAATGCCCAGCTTATGCAGTCTCTCATAACAATCCAGTATGAACTCATAAGCATCTTCTCCGTCAGTACCCTGGAATGTAGGAGGTTTCATCTTGAGAAACTTGGTCAGCATCTCATGTTCATTCCCCATCATCACTGGGCCTAGCATTGGCCTGAAGAAGTCACCTGTGCCTAAAGTTTCATCCATCCTAGGAGCCATAGGATCTGCTGGCTGAGTGCCCAGAGCCTGATTTGCAAGGCCCGCGGGTATGGCTCCAGCACTAACCAAACCACTCAAGAAGTTCCAAGCCTGCTAAAATGTTTCTGGTGTCATAGAGGGGAGGCCTGCACCTCCAGCCGATGCTGCCTCTGCCTCAGCCTGTGCCCCATCATCCTCCACAATAACTTTCACATCCTTGACAACTTGTTCCTGAGGTGGGGGAGGGGTTGCCTCTCGCGCTCTTGCAGCAGCTTGAGCTCCACCCCTGGCGGGCGTGGCTCTACCGCGTTCTCTGCCCCTTCCCCTGCCTCTACTACGGACAACCAAGCCCGCTGTTGGGACCGCCGATCTAGCTCCATTGTTTCTCGTGTTAACCATCTGCGGACAGAAGGGTGAAAGAGTCATATACTAATTTGTATCACCAGATACCAATTGGAATCAAATTATAGCACGATGGAAAAAAGAAGAGATAGTTTCCTAAAGTCCCATAGCCTCTCGAAGAAAAGTACATACGTCTCCACACCGTTTCACAGGACTCTACTAGATCTATTTTGGTACGATGAGATCAACGAACCTAGGGCTCTGATACAATCTTTGTCACGACTCCAACCGTAGTGAGTGACACCTACCCAACCCCCAGATGAGCGAACCATTAGAGTCCAACTCTTAGCCTAGCCTAACAGCTTAAAACCAGTGCAGAAAGTAAACTAGCATTCAATCTTGAATAAAACCAACTCTATAAATAAATAAAATAAACTGCAAAAATCCCTCCCTAGAATCTAAAAGTCATCGTACCGAAAATATCTATCAAACTAGAGTGCGGGGATGCAACTCCAAAACAAAAAAAATAGTCTAAGCCCAAAACAAGTGGGCTACAACCAATAAGAAAAAAACTAAGGCAGCTCGATCGAACAGCTCACCCCTGATATCTTGAAGTGTCCGGCCTACAAGTGAGGTCGTGCGTCAACCGCCGAAAGATTTCCTGTACTCACAAAAGATAAGCAAGTGCAGTATCAGTACACAACCACCATGTACTGGTAGGATCATCAGTCAATTCCAAGTAAACTAATGTATGAAAAAGTACAAAAATCAAGTAAGAGTACAGAAAATACATAGGCAAGTCAACATATATTCCTAGACTACAAGTCTCTACCTAACTTGTCCCACATGTAAATCACTTCAAAGTTATGATCAATAATCCACAACACAACCGGTCATATTCTGCTACATATTCCGGACCCACCCTGGATCCCCTCTAGACAACACCTAAGTGTCAGACAAACAACCCGGTCTACATCAAGACCAACTCGTAAAGCAATGTGACAACTCGGCCTCTCAAGGACCAAACTACGCAACCGTAATTCAAGTTCACAACCCGGTACATTCAAGGAACCATTAAATAAAGATGCAACAACACAATAAAGTAAACTCGTACCAGGCGTGGTACCCAAGCTAACCGTTAGTATATTTTGTACCAGGCGTGGTACCCGAGCTAACCGTTAGTATATTTTGTACCAGGCGTGGTACCCGAGCCAACCGTTTTTATTATCGCATACCAGGCGTGGTACCCGAGCCAACCAAATTTAAATAATCCACAGTCACAAAAATGAACAATCAACTTGTAAAACCAACAAGCACAATACAACGTTCAATTTACCAGACTGCTAACAGGACTATTAGACACTTCTAATCATTCCCTAAGCAATGCATTTCATACAAATACTTAGATAAGAGTACTTAAATACACACAACATACAGGAAGAAAACCATCACCTACCTTGAAATGATCCAAAGCTCTACACAACTGGAGTTTTCTCATTTTCCGAAGTTCTTGCCGGTTCTTGGTCTAAAACAACACACAATAACCAATAATTAACCTTTATGGCCTAAATTTCACCCAGATTACGTATAATCCTAAACCCCAGGCCACCCATGATCATTCCATCCTTTTTCCTGGGCTTTCCGCCATTAATTCACCTAGTTCTACCATTTTTATTGATAAAATTAGGAAATTAAGGTCACTTGATCATAAAACAGTAAATTTAGCAACACCCAAGAACTTCTACAAACAGAATCCCTCTTTTTTCCCGAATTCTACCCTCTCTAAGTCATTCCAAACCTTTCTCCAAGTCCACTCCTAGCAATTCTACTATATAGGAAAGGTATTACAGAGTTTGGGGAGTAGAAACCTTACCTTAGGGAAGAAAAACAATGAAAAATGGAGGGAAAACGTCTGAAATCTCCCTAGCCCTTCTCCCAAAAGAACTTGTGAAAACTGAATATTTTTGGAGAAGTTTCTGCATTAAATCCCATCACGCTCCGCTATAGCGGTCCGCTCCGCTATAGCGGTACCGTCATAGCGGAGTCATCCGCTATGGCAGAGGTCGACCGACGTTGACTCACGCTGTGGCGGTAATTTCTCTGCTACAGTGGAGGTCGCTATGGCGGAGTGTCAACCCCTATAGAGATTGACACAGGACAGAAAGTCATAAAATATTTAAAACTAGTACATTTTACAACACACTTATTTTCCCGATGTTCCAAAATAACCTCTTCACGTCAACTTCGATTTTGAGAGTTCTACTTACCCGAATTCGATTCCGAAAAGTCCTCCGGACTCCTTTATGTCTTGGCTACATGGAAAACTTTATCATATCAAGACATCTAACCCAATCCTCACCCGAATTTGCCTAGACTATACCTCGCTCCAAAACTGGCCGAGGCTAGCCTTGTTCAGAATTTCAAACTCCCAAACCCAGAGTTTTCTAACTCTAAAACTTGGCATGAAAAGTTTACCCATAACGATGGACCCAGTCATTACAACTGCAAGGATGATGTCCATATCCATACCCCACCATATCTAAGAATTGGATTAGAATTGTATAGTTCTCTGAATCTCCTTTAACCCCTTTATTAGTTATTTTTCAAAGGAACACAATGATTATCCTTTAGTAAACTCATCGATATGATGAATATGTATATCACGTATATTATGTGCTTATTAGAAAGCTAAATCAATTAGACTCAATTATGACAATTATCAAAAAAGAGGAAAAGGGGAAAAGAAAAAAGATACCGAGTAGTTAAGGCTGAGATTCTCGCTGAGAGCAATGTGATTTTGATAGATACAACACATGTAGTAAAGATAAGACACATTGAACTCATGGAGAAAGAAGTTTTCCTTCCCTCAAAATATTTTTATGAAAGAATAAATTTGAAGCAGAGACGGATGATGTAATGTAGTAGGTGATGATAATCAAGACCAGATGATGAGGTTTATGATCAGTAACTCTTCTCTTGTTGAAAATGAAAAAGGGATTGGCAAAGGCAAACAGTCGATATTTTACAACTTGTTGAATTGTGTTTTCGTAAGTATTCACCTGTCCAACAATGCTGATCTTCTTCCCTATAATAATTTCATAAAAAATAGACTTTGTAGAACACACAAAAAAACAAAATCACTTGTGAAAAAGATCAAAGTCTATTTAAGATTGGAATACATTAAAATACTTGCCTGAATATCATGTACAATTTTTTTCTTCTTTGTTATCTCTGTGGGTGACAGACCGATCGTCCTTGAACACTAACACAAATTTAAAGTAAGTCAATATTAATTTGAAATAAAAATAGTGAAGCCTTTATTAAAAGGCCAAAGTCTTAAATCCAAGTTAAAACCAGTATACAAATTGAAGAATTGCTATACCTGCTGAATTGCATAAATATTATTATTTTTTGCTAGAATTGAAGAGTGTCTAAGTCACAATTTTGATTATAAATGAAGGTGAAGTCACTAAATCGATAAACAATGGAGGTAGCCTGAAAGTATGTCTGAAAACCTTTTAATATCGTTATTTAAAACGGGTTCTACATTCTTATTCCATGCCAACAACTCTATCGAGTAGAAAGAGTCATAATCGTTAGCAGCAAATATTGATGATTTTCACCATATTCTCCAATCTTTTATAAAGAGGAACCACATTCATAAGTAGAGACGGTGAATTATTTTACGCTATTAATTTTGGGTGGCTTTAAAATTAAAGGCCATGACGTTTTGGCTTGAAACTGTTTCTGAAGACTGTAAGATTTTTGCTTAGTACATATTTAGAAAAGGTTGATTTGAATTGTTGCATAGGAAATTATTGGATCTCCCATTGCAATTTTAATATTGACATTGCAGATGATTCTGGTGAAGTGTATTCCGATTTGTAAAGTCACCAATAACAGTAAAAGACGTTAGTGAATCCTAAAGAAGGAGATGGCGACAAAAAAAGTCACCAATGAGAATTGTTGGAGTTGAAATCTTGGAAAGTTGAAATTTTGGGAAGAAATTCTACCACAAGCATTATGGTTCTGGTTGTGGGTACTGCAGCAAAATACGAGACAATTTTTATTGTGTTATGGAAAAAGAGAAACAAAGGAAACCTAATTAAGATGATTAAGCCAAAGCAAAGTTTCGAAAGCAAAAGTCAAAGATTTTCTCATCATTTTAGTAATCGAAAAAGGTTAAAATTCTGAGAAAAAAATATACATGCAATTCCTGAATAGTGATTGCCCATGGCATTGGGCTGAAATTCTCTATTTTAAAGAGGTGTTATTTTGGTGAGCGAAGAGTTCTGTTTTTCATTATGATAAGTAAGGGTAAATTTTAAAATAAAATAAAAAAATTGTGAAAAAAGATAAAAGCATTTTCTGATCAATAAGGATTGTCACGTAGACAAACCTAGGATCCTCTTTTATATATACTAGAAAATTTATCTGCGCTTTGTGCGGCTCTAGATAACCTCTTTGAACTTGTGATTGATTATTGTTTTTTGAATATTTAAAAATTAGAAATAATAAAAAGGAAATTCTTGTAAAACATTAAGAATGTGAGAATTTGCATTCAACTTATGGTTTAAAAGATGTAGCATTGTTACATATCTCAAGTACCTCTAATGAATAATATAAAAGTATTATTCTTCGTTCAAATTTATTTTATCTTCTATATATTTTGTGACAGTAATATTTTTCCTTTTATATATTTTGAGTGCATTAGTATGAATTCTTCAACTTCGCCGCATTCACTATTTATTTGTATGCCTTCAGCAAATTTGTGAAAAAACATGTTCGTATAATATATATATATATATATATATAGAGAGAGAGAGAGAGAGAGAGAGAGAGAGAGAGACTCTATTACAATCACATTACTAAATGATAATCATATTAAGAAATATGCCTATAAACTTGTTAATTTCACTTTTGAATTTGTTATCAATTTCACTTTATTAATAAGGTTTTATCAAACAAAATATTTAAAAGAGCATATAAGATTTTTAAATAATAAAAAAATATAAGCCGGGTTAAAGAAACATAAAGCTTATTTCCGAATAAGCCAACTTATATGTTGCAAGACGTATCTTTTAGTTGATTTTTGTCCTTAAAATAAAATGTGCAGTGATAGGTATTTATTTAGATACTAGTTTAGTGTACGCGCTTTGCGCGTGAGCAAAACGTGTATCATATTTAACAACAAACACTAAAAATAAAATAGAACTTTTATATTTTTTTCTTACCATATAAAAGAAAAAAATCGGTCAAGTTAATTGATATAACATTAACCCAATTCAAATAATCTTGTATAATTTTCACACGTCAAATATGTAGAGTACCATCAGAAAGTTCTACGGGTTGTAAACACCTTAACAACATAAATAGTATTAATATGAATGATAAATAAAAGTCAAAAAAAATATACCTTCAAATCTACTCGTAATCAACACGAAGTCTCAATAACATGCTCCACATGAATCTTCCTTTATCAAGATTATGACATATTTAACAATGTAAAATTCAACAAAATTATAAAATGGAGTATGAAATAATTATTAGAAATAACAAAAGAAAAAGAACATATTAATCTTACTTTACGTGATGGAGTTATTAGACTTACTCCTATAAAAAATTCGTACAACACCAACCAAGGAGAAGGTTTTTTAATTACTCTTCGGACAAACAAAACCCTCCAAAACTCCCCTCCCTTGTTAACCCTAATTTTTTATTATAAAATTGTTAGTATTTAATATTTATAAGTATTTATAGGAGCCAACCTTTCCCAAAATTCAGCCGACTTACACCTAATAAAACTCCTTCTCTATTTATGACTTTACACGTTTTAAAACTTTTTCCCATTTGTTTTTTATATTTATTATAGATAATATTTAATATTATAAAAATAATAATATAATAATTATAGAGAAAAAGGTAAAAAGACGATTTTGTTTAGAGGAAAGATTTTTAATGAAGGGCAAAAAGTTCAAATCACATTATAAGGTGCTTCACACTTTTAATATAGTATATAGAATAGATATAGATAGATTAGATAGGTGTCATATGCAATAAATTATTTAATGAAAATTTTAGAAAAAATACTGCGAGAAATTGTTAAAAATTAAATTTTTTGATTCGAATAACTAGTCAAATCGACAATGTTAGAAAAGTTCTATTATGGACCACAATAGTACCATATTAAAGATTACTTTTAAGAACTTAAACCAAGTAAAAAAGTACCACCAAGAGAGGAGGGGGAGGGGCGAAATAACCCAAAACTACAAAAAATAAATAAATAAATATACTCTATGATTTGATGGTAGTGCAAATAAGTATCATTACATCTTATTTGTATATTTTTCATAGACACTATTAATCAATTATTATTCAAAAAAAATAACTAAAACCAAATAAATAATGTATTAATCATCTTCTTTTCCTTCCAATTTTCTAACACAAAACAATCTAGCAAAATAGAAATAACAAATAAGTTAAATTAGTTTTATCCCAATTCTACACATTAAAAATTAAATTTTATGTTAATCACTGAATAATACGATTCAAATCAAGTTTAAAATACAAAAGATAAACTATCCACAATACTTACTTGCATAAATATTTATTACGTCTTAGAATGTAGTTGTTTGTCATGAGACTTTAAGATAAATGAAGTAGGTTTTTGGCCATGTTTCATTGCGGAAATAGAATTTTTTATTTTTATTTTTAAAGAGAAAAATAATATTTGATCATTGGAGTTGTGTTTGGCCATAAAATAAAGAAGAGTTGTTTATGAATTTTTATGGGTAATTTGAAGTGAAATAAGTGAAAATAATTTTTTTTGTTGTTGAAATTTTTAAAAATTCTTGAAAAAAGTAAAAACAAAATTTTTCATAAAATTATGGCCAAACAGTAATTTTTAAAATTCAACTCTGAAAAAAAGTGAACAAATTTCATAGCCAAATGAGCCCGAATAAACATTTTATTCAAGGCTTTAGATAACACCTTTGCAGAAAGAATGAATAAAGCCGGGGATAGAGGATCCCCCTGCTTGGCTCCCCAGGAAGAGTGAAAGAAACCATACGCTTGGTCATTAATAAGCACTGAATACCAGTTATTAGCAATCAATCTCCAGATCTTGTCCACCATCAAATGGTCAAATCCCATTTTTTTTAACACTTTAATTAAGAAATTCCAGTCTACCCTGTCATAGGCTTTAGCCATATCCAATTTGATCACAACATTTGCAGGCTTACCTCTCTTCCTTATGTCAGTTATAATCTCCCGAGCCAGTAGAATATTTTCAGTGACGCTCCTTCCTTTTAAAAAACCTGATTGATTATGAGAAATGAGTTTGGGTAGCAAGCCTTCCAACCTGTCATGTAATATCCCGGAGATAACCTTGTTAAGAAAGTTGCTTAGGCTGATAGGTCTTAGATCAGAAAAACTTTGAATCACCTCCTTCTTAGGTAGTAGGACCAGATTAGTATGTGTTATTGACTTGGGCAGTGTACTTGTCGCACCCCCAGTCCAAGAGAAGTATAAGGAGGTTAAAATTAGGTGTCAACAACACTGACATCAAATAAAGCATGCACTACATCAACAATATCCCAACAATGCTGATAGAAATGGCCTGTGAAACTATCAGGACCACTAGCACTATCTCCATTAAATTCGAACACCACACTTTTAATTTCCTCCTCCTCTGGATAGGCATTAAGAGCACTATTATCTTAATCAGTAATGGTGGGGGGAATCAAATGTAATAGAGAGAGGTCACCATTTCCTGGAACACTTGTGAACTGCTCTTTATAATAGGCAATAGTTTCTTCCACCAATTGTTCTTCTTCTTCAGTCCAGGAACCATCATGTTTAAGTATTCTATTTAAATAAATCCTTTCTCTTCTATCATTAACCAGACTGTAAAAGAACCTTGTATTTCTATCTCCTTCAGTGAACCATTGAATTCCCATTCTTGTCTCCAGAACTCTTCTTCATAGTGCAAATACTGTAAAAGTTCTGCCTGAGCTCTTTTTAAGAAAATCTTGTTTGCAGCTGTGGGATGTTCCTCAAACAAATCTTCTTTGATTCGAATAATTTCCTCTCTGATGATAATTTTCTTGAAGATATCTCCAAATTTATCTCTGCTCCAAATAGCCAAGGCCATTTTAGTACTCTTCATTTTGTGCTTCAGGCTGATAAACATATCTTCTGAGTCTAGAGCCACCTAGTTACTCTTAACTATGTCTTTGAATTTTGCCTGCTCAATCCAAAATTTCAGGAACTTGAAAGGCTTGATGAATTGCTGAACCTGACCTCCACAAGAGAAAAGTAATGGGGCATGATCTGATTCAGTCCTAGCCAAATGTTGTAAATCAACCCCACCAAACAGATCCAGAAAATCTTGATTAGTGATGATTCTATCAAGTCTTTTAAAAATGCAGGCACCATCTGCTCTCCCATTCCACCATGTGAAAAGGCTACCTTTGAAATTCATATCAAAGAGATCACAAGAATTAATACAAAAGGTAAATTCCTCATATTCGTAAGGGTATACTGTTAAACCACCAATCTTCTCTTCTGGACCCAAAATAACATTGAAATCTCCTCCAACAAACCATGAAAGGCTAAAATTATGGCATATAGAATATATGTCCTCCCACAGAGCCAACCTTTATTGTGCATCACATTTAGCATACACTAGAGAGGTGAGTAAAACTTTACTATCTGGCAATGAAAGTTGTAGAGTGAGCTGCTGTTCTGAGTCAGATATAACCCCAACATGAATATGATCCGGAACGAACACCCAGATCTTTCCATTTTTATTGTAATTTGCATATTGCATTTCAATTCTTCTCTTGTACTTCTAATTTTTCCTAGCTTATTAGAAAGGCTCCATTAAAGCAATAAACATAAAATTATGTTGTCTGTGAAGCATTTGAACCCTATGAAAAGTATTTTGAGTCCTCACAGACCTAATGTTCCACACCAATGCTTTGTAACTCATTTAAAAATAGCTTTCACCCCCCTTCCAGGGTTTACCCTACTTGGCTGAGTGCTTGTATCAACTTTGGACCTCTATTTTTTGCCTTTTGTCCTCAACTGAGGTGATAGGCCAGCCTTTCTCTCTACTTGGGCCAAGTTCTACTGAGAATCAACTTCATCTTTGTCTTCAATTGTTATTGTATGTAGCACATCATTTTCATCATGGCTGCTGATGTAGTCTATCAAGTCATCTATCTGATGTGATATCACTTTATGCAGGGCTTGCATTGGGGATCCTGCTCTATAATTCAGTCTTGCTAGAGACTCTGGGGTTGCAACCACTTCATTCCCCTTGGCATCTGCTTGCTGGAGCTCTTGGTGGTTCCTGGGAGGTTCTGAACCAATCTCACTGTTTACATTTATACTCTCTGTATCTGGTACTACCACCTGTTGATCATGGTAAGTGACTATGGCTATATCTAGTAATGCATGGGACTACACCAGAGTTGATACATGCTCATTAGTTTCTTCTAAACCCCATTCTGTGATTTGTTTTGTTTCTGACTCTTCTACATTTGATGGATCAGTGCTACTTGACCTATTGTCTTGGTGTTGTTGATCAATCACGTTCAGGCTATTCAGTTGCTGCTGTTGTGATTGTGAATGCTATTGTTGTTGTTGGGGTGACAAGGACCCTTGCAGCTGTGGGATTGTAACATTTTTTTCCTTTTGTAATTGCCCCTTGTTATTATTGTTATCATTGTCTGTAATAGTTGTTGTTGTTGCCTTTATTACTGTTGTTGCTATCTCCTCATTGGTTGTACCTTTATTACTGTTGTTGCTATCTTCTCATTAGTTGTACTAGCCCCTGCTGCTTCGATGCTTTCTTCCACTGCCTCTTCATTTACTGATGAGCTGGTTTCTTTGTTTTCTAGGCTATTGATAGCATGTGCATGCAGTCCTGCCTTTTTTGTTGTTGTATATGTGTCTGTAGCCTTGTCATTTAGTGCATCATCTTTGACTTCTTCCTCCCTTGCTAATTCATTATCTTCATCAAGCACCCCAAAAGCATTAGAAGTGGCAAGTTGTTTATCCTCCTTAGTTGGTGACGCACCAGCCTCAGTGAGACCAGTCTCTCTATGCCATTTGAACCTCCTGTTGGTAGGATTCCACTGGCTAATAACTCTTCATTTTGGTCTGTTCCTCCCTTCTTGATACTCCACCTCTTTACCTTTGTCAGTATCCGATCCATGCTGGTTGCTATCCACACTTTTGTTTGGTTCTGGGTGCAAACTTCTATATTCTTCTTTGTTATGCCCTTGTAGTTTGCAAGTCAAATAATATTTAGGAAGGAAATCATATTGGATCTTGATCGTTTCAACTCGGGCTTCCTTTGTATTGTTATTGATCACCTCAATTTCAATCACCTCTGGTAGCTTGGCTAATAGGTCCACCTGGACTTTCACCCTTGCACAACTGGGTCAAGTTTTATTAATAGTAGGCAAGTCAAGGTGCAGAGGCTTTCCCACAACTGAGGCAATTGAAAAGATGGATTCCTTTACAAAAATAGTGGGGAGTAGGTTTGGGAAAGAGATCCATGCCATTGCCTATGTTGTCTCCTCTTCCGGCTTAAATTTGGCATCGTAGATTAGAGGTCTCATTTGATAGGCTAGTCCATCTTTTGCTACAATATAGTACACAGTCTTGGCCATAAGATTCACAAAGTCATCCATTTGGCTAAATCTCATCAATATGTGTTTATTTCTCAGTAAATCAATTTTGCAATCACCCTTATTGTTTTGGTATTTGAACCCTTAAGTCCTCCAGTTCAGGCCACCCATAAGAAGACTTGCCTATGACTGCATACTCCAGGTTCTCCATTTTATTCATAATGCATACTTCATCTTTAGTCCATGTAACACAGTGTATTCCATTAATGATAGTAAGTCTTCTAATGGGGATTGAGTTCATCTCGATCTCCTTTGCGGTGGGATTATCATGCTTTATCAAATTTGTATATGCGGATTTTCCTTTTTGATTATCCTCACTATCGTCTATATCACCAGAGGATGGCTTATCACTAGACTCCATATGCTCGCTAGGTAGGAAAATAGGTAATTTGGAATTGGGATTAGTTAGTTTAGGGAAGGCTTCATCAGACGTGAGAGAGAAAATCTGGTCAGCCACCATAGGTGACTGACCAGTGGTCGTGCTGGCCATGCCGGAGTGGTAGGGTTTAGGAGATGACGACGGTGACGGCTTTTCCTCCGTTATAACTCATATCGTTTCAGTAATGATTAAGGAGATAGAAACGTTAAATTATTTTTAAAAGGAAACATTTGAGTAACAATTAAAGGGAGAGAAACTAATGTTTTGAGACTATTATTCTAAAGACAACGTTTTAAAACTTGGACACAACTATTCTGAGAGGATGTTTCAAGTTTTTTTTTAACTTATTAATTTATACAATTTACAAATGAGTTAAGGGCAAAAAATTGAGAATAAAGAAAAATAGGTTTACTGCCTTTAGGGAATGCCACATCACCAGGCCAAAGATCCTCTTATATATATATATAGATAGATAGATAGATTCTTTTATTTTAATTTATATAATTTTTTTAATTGAATATGGAGTTTAAAATATAAGTTTTTTTAAAAAAATATAATTTTAAATCTATCATAATGTTATTATGTAACTATAAAAACTTGTCATTAAGAATTTAAATTAAATTATTTAATATTTAATAATAAAAGATAATTTCAAAAAAGTACAATTAACTAATTTACATTGCAAAAAAATAGCTCAAAACTTACATTGCAAATTTTTAGCTCATAACATAATAGCCATTTTCGATTAAAAAAATGTTTTTTTGCCATACAACAGTTCGCGAAAATCACATTTCTAGTAATCTTCCTTTCACTATTTCATTATTTTCTTACATCAGTATATAAAAAGTTTGATATATAACATTATACATCGGTATATAATAATATACAAAATTTTGATTTTTTAGTTTTACAATAATGTTTAAAAACTTGATATACAATATTATACAAAATTATAAGAGGTGCTTTGATTTTTATTTTTACAACAATGTTTAAAAAATTTATATATAAAATTATAAGAGATGTTTATACACCCATATACAATACTATACAATATTATACACTATTATACAAAACACTAACTTCATCTTTTTCCTTGAATCCAAACATCATATTCATCCAAAAATACTCAAAAATTACACTAAATAACTCAAAATTTCAAATTTTGGTTCTTCAATACGTAATCGATTTTTTACAACAATACTCACTCGAAACGAAGCTTATTTACAGAAATTCAATTTTTAAACTTTGAAACTTCTAGCTTCAACAATAACTCAACACCAATTCTTTGCTGAGAGAAGACATTCTCTTACCAGGAAAATTTTGTTACTAATAATCTGTTAGGGTTTTTGTCCTGATTTTCTTACCATATTTGAGTTTTACCTTTCTCTTGAAAGAAAGTCAAAGTATTACCATAATTGGTTTACTTTTTCTAAAAGGAAAAATAAAATCTTCCATATCTGGCTAACCTCTTTCTTGGAGGAAAGGTTTTGTACCTCTATAAATTGAAGATTCTCCTTCTCATTCAAGAACACAATAGCATCCTCAATGTAGTCATTTAAAGAGTCTTGTTTAGGGGGAGATTTTTTCTCAACAATTTTATGCTTTCTTTTATATTAGTTTTTCATATTTGGCCAATTGGCCAAATCATATAGAATAATATTTTTTTATTATAATTTTCTTTGTCATCTGATTTATCGCTTTCAAGGTTTGCAATTATTAGCTTCCACTTGACGTCTCTCGATTTCGATCCCAACAAGTGGTATCAGAGCCGGAAGATCCAATGGGTCCAACGATCTAACGATCCAATGGGTATAATGAGCCGATGGTTCAGATTGAAGACATGTCAAGATCAAAGTTGCAATCAATGCGGTGATACTGAAGATTTTTGTCCAAATAAAAAATAAAAAAAATACTACATGTGGAAATATTTTTTTTTTCAACCATATTTTCAACAATCCTGCTGCTACATTTTTAAAAAGAAAACATTTTTAACTCTACAAAGGGCTCACTTTTAACCCTGTAAAGGGCTCACTTTTTAACCCTGTAAAGGGCTTATTTTTAACCCTGCAAAGGGCTCATTTTAACCCGAAAAAGCTCATTTTTAACCCGAAAGGGCTCCAATACTTTCAACCCGAAAGGGCTCCAATATTTTCAACCCGAAAGGGCTCCAATATTTTTAACCCGCAAGGGATCCACTTTTAAACATGGCAAGCAGCAACAATGAAGATTATGTGAAAAACGAAGATCAAGCATGTGAAAAGACCGATCAAGTTTTTGTCAAGAAAATCAAGCCAAAAAGGGGAGATTTGTTAGGGTTTTTGTCCTGATTTTCTTATCATATTTGAGTTTTACCTTTCTTTTGAAGGAAAGTCAAAGTATTACCATAATTGCTTTTACTTTTCCTAAAAGGAAAAATAAAACCTTCCATATCTGGCTAACCTCTTTCTTGGAGGAAAGGTTTTGTACTTCTATAAATTGAAGATTCTCCTTCTCATTCAAGAACACAATAGCATCCACAATAGTCGTTTAAAGAGTCTTGTTTAGGGCGAGATTTTTTCTCTACAATTTTATGCTTTCTTTTATATTAGGTTTTCATATGTAGGCCAATTGGCCAAATCATATAAAATAATATTTTTTATTATAGTTTTTTTTGTCATCTGATTTATCGTTTTCAAGGTTTGCAATTATTAACTTCCACATGACGCCCTCTCGATTTCAATCCCAACATAATCAACTGTTCTATTGTAATTCAAAAAAAAATTGAATACAAAAAAATTGGCTTCCATCAAATGTTTTTAAAATTTAGGGGTCGCAATTGGGGCAGAGCAGATCAGGGTGGGCAGGGCATACCCTTAATGGGGCAGGGTAGAGCAAGCTTTAAATGGGGCGAGGTAGGGTAAGGTAGGGCAAAATTTTTTTTTTAAGAACTTTTAATGGGTTAAGGCAAGGCATGGCATAGTCCGAATTTAAAAGTATCCCGGATAAAATTAATGACCGGTCAGCTGCTCCCAGAGTATTCCTCTAGCTCCCAAAGACAAAGCTACGAAAGTGTCAGTGGCTCTTCCTCAGGCTCAATAGCTCTCATGAAACTCTTCTTCTTCCTGGCGAAATTCATCTCTAACGTCTGGTAATGCTCTCTAATTCTCTTTCTCTGAATAAATTTTTTCTAATTTTGGATGATATTGCATTTTTTTTGGAGTACTAGTAACTAATTTTATGAAACAAATTCACATTCCCCTTTGGCCTCTTCTCCATTGCAGGTATCTATTTTTTTATTTTATTTTTATTTTTCACAATGATCATGTGATTTAGTTGCAGTGTTTTTTTTTTTTTACGTTAAGTGTGAAACTTTTTCTGGTTCTGTAATTTTTTTTGGGTGTTTAACTATAATTTGACTTTAGCCACCCATCAAAAGTTCTCCAACATATGAAAATATATTTGTATATATATAGCACTTGCAACAGTTATATTTATAATTATTGCAAGTCCTAAGAATACTGCAACGATTTTGTCATTTATGCTATTGAGAATTGAGATGTGTATTGAAAAAAAACCCGTCTCCAGGCATGTCTGTCTTTTTGCAACAAACAGATGACTTCATTAGCTTTAGCTTGGTCTTATATTGTTGTAGTAAATGGGGCGGGGCGGGGCAAGGCCTAGCGGGGAAGAGAAATTTATTTGAAAAATGCTAAACAGAGTAGGGTAGGACGGGTCAAAATAATGTTAACAGGTCAAGACTTGCCCCGTCCTAATCCACCCTATTTACATCCCTACATTTGATCGCAGCGTGTTTGAACTGAACACGATTCCAGAGATAAGTATATGTGTGCTATTCAAGAATCAATCGGCAAAAGCTTAAAGGAACTCGAAAAACATATAAATATGGCTTACATAAAAGTCTTAACATTGGTTAGCTTTGCTTAAGTAATATTAATTGAATTGTCCACTTCTCCGTCTATGCCAAAATGAAAAAGAAAATAGGACTAATGATTGTTATCCATGATCGATCCAACAAAAAATACAAGTTGAAAAAGAGAAAAAAATGATTCCATATTCCATTCAACAATTAAAAAAACATGAGAATCACACAAGTGGAAGCGCATTAAAATATGGAAGAAGCATGAACTTCCTCGGACAAGTGCAAGAAATAATCTCTTACTTGCTTTGTTGAAAAAAGAAAGAAAAAAGAATTTTAAAATTTGTGATTTTAAAGTAAATCCTAAATATTTGTATGACTATAAATCATTTCACTAAGTACAAAAAGAAAATTTTAGAGTTAAGTTATTTTCAATTATAGAAAAGTGATATTCTTTTTGAAACAGACTAAAAAAAAATGTATGTCAGATAAATTGAGATTGACTGAATATAATATAAGGAAATGAATGAAAAATTATAGATAAACTTATTTAGAATAAAGCACATTAAAGAGTTGTCCCATCTCTGCTTTAATTCAAAAAGTTGAAGAGATCTCACATTCCGTCTCCACTCGATCGGCCCAGTTGCCAACTTGCCATCATTATCATTTAGGCACTTTGGTGTTATATATATGCATGGAATATGAGGCAAGTTTCATCGTGCATCCACGTGTGGATCTAGAGGGGGTCGAGGAGGTTGGGTGAACCCCCTCGGAAAAAAATATTACATTATATATATAAGGTAATTTTTAATTATTTATGTATATATGTAGATTTTGAATCTCCTAAACACAAGAGTAGATGTTGGCTTGGTGGTTTAGGAGTTTAAAATTCATCTTAAGGTTTTAAGATCAAATCTCAAACATTACATATGTATTTTTCAAATCCCTTTAATAAAAATCCTGGATCTACTCAACCAAAAAGGGAAATAGACTAAAGCATGAGATTAAAGAATCCTTAAGACTCTACAGGAGAAATCCTTGTCCTCGGGTGAATTAGTGAGTGGCTTGAGCACCGCCTAACAAGGCGTGAGGGTGCCAACGCCTTCTCACTAATGCTCTGGCATAATAAATTAAAGCAAGGCGTGTGGCTGTCCATACCTTACAAAGCTTGCAGCCACTCCCGACCTTCTAGATGTAACTAACGTCTTCGTTAACTCTTCCAATAAGACGTGCACAGTCTCACGCTTTTGCCCCTTTGATCTATTTTCCTTTTGTGGTTACTCCTTTAAAATTTTTGATGATTAAAATTAACCTTTAGACTCCGGACTTTTTGGTTGTTGAAGTTTGGGAGATATAATCTCTACATAAAAATTATAATTAGTTGTTACAATGTTTGATTGGGTTTTGAGGAGTCTAATTTTCACATAAATTTTGAGATAAATTAATAAGGTGACTTGACTCATCTTGACCAGTTTGACTTAACAATTAAAGTAACCAAGAGTCATTGATTCAAATTCAATAATAAGTAAAATCGATCAAAACTCTTGCTTTTGCCTACACGACAAAAAGCATACAATAAGGATTTGGATTGTTTTCTTTTGTTTTTCCTCATAAATTATAGTTATTTGCATAAATTATACAAAATATGTGTACTGTATTATTTTAGGAGGTATTATAAGATGTGGAACAAGAATGTATGCATCGGTAGTACATGTATTAAAATGCTAAATGACAAACATTTATTAGCAGAGAAAATTTCATAAAAAACAATAGTTTTAGATCTATATTAGGTAGCTTAATAATAGTTTTAATATTTACAAAACATAACATATTTTAAAGATACAATTTATTTATTTTTTGATAATAGATGTATCAAGTTTTTAATTTTTCTGATACACAGATACAATTTTATAATAATTGTATCAATTTCTTTGAATATACTAAATATAATTTTTTCTGATACATAGATACAATTGGTTGTATCAATATGTTTCAATAGAAGAAGAATTTTTTTCATATATGTAGATCTGATATCAAAGATACATGTATCTGATATAATAAAAACTGATACATGTATCTGGTATCATTTTTCCTTAATCTTACCGCCTCACTCTACCATTTTCTCTCCATCGACCATCACGCCAGAACCGCCGCCACTGTCGACGAAATCCACCACTGTTCCGGTGAAAATCCCATCATGAATGCTGCCCCTCTTCTCCTTACTTTCTCATATCCCTCACTCCTCTCCTCTCTCTCAGTTTCCTCACTCCATATTTTATATTTCTCGGTTGTTTTCCACCAGGAAGCAGCCGTGGATTTTGGGTTTTTTGGGGAGTTCAGAGATTGAAGGAAATCAACAATTATGGACCATTGGATAGGAGTAAACTTGTCGTACCAGATAAGATTGACGATGACGGTACCTTTCAGAAGAACATTATTGTGGTATTTGAGAACAAGGGATTTTTCCTGAACCAGAGCAGTCATGAAAGCTCCAAAGAGAGAAGTGGAGCACAATAGGAACAATCGAATTGAAGAAACAGCGGCAGAACTGTAATTTGAAGAGAATACGGCGGCAGCGATGATAAAGCAGGGGCGCAGATGATGAATCAGCCAAGCGGAAGTGGCGGAGAAGAGAATGCGGCGGCGGCGAGGAAAATTAGATTAGCTCCGGTATGAATCCAGATCTGTAAATAAAGGGAAATTAGATTTTATTTTGGGAATATAAAATACAGGGTGAGTAAGAAGTGTATCTTAATAGAATAATTTGTCAGGAAAAAAAAAACTCTTGTTGAGTTGTGTAATTTTCAAACTATAGATGTGTTGAATAGTTATATTATCTATGTTTGTCTAATTAAGTAATTTTTCCATATTAGAATGCTAAATGACAAAATTAGCCCTCATAATAGTAAATTTTTTTCTTCATATTTTAAGAAAGAAAAAACAAATATTTTAAATCATACTTTATATGCTTAAATTCAATTTATCAGATTAAATATTCAACATAAAATAATCCCTAAGTAAACTACTCATACTTCCATTATTAATCCCTATATAATGGCGGAATCCATCGATGGCCCATGACACGATTTTTAACTTAGACACCTCAACTGCTGGTTGTTAATTTTAAACACCTCATGTAGTGATCCTCTGTGTCATTTTGACACTTTTTTGACAATCAACCAAATATATAAAGTGTGTGTAACACACACGCCGATGACGTATAAAAGTAGTGAATTAAATAAAGACAAGTGGCATATTGATGTGCCGGGATTCTACGGCACATTTGACGCCTTTAACTAAGAATACTCGCGAGTTTTCAAGCAACCCTTGTGGTTTTGGATGTTTTATGTTATATTTGCAGGAAATGGAGACAAAGATAGAAAAGGAAGGAAATATGATCAAAGAGCTCCACTGGATAGGAGTGGTGGCTGGCATGACTGGCCACCACACACTTGGTGGGCCGTCAGCCAAGCCACCAAGTCTGGCAGCAACACTGGATAAGAGTGGTGGCTGGCATGACTGGCCATCACACACTTGGTGGGCCGTCAGCCAAGCCACCAAGTCTGGCAGCAACACTGGATAGGAGTGGTGGCTGGCATGACTGGCCACCACACACTTGATGGGTCATCACCCAGGCCACCAAGATGAAGCAAAGGCATCTTACCCACTGAATAGTGGCGACGGCCACCCTGACGGCCAGTCACTCATGTGATGGTCCGTCAAGTGGGCCACAAAATGCAAAGCGGGATTCCAATAATTCTATTTTTAGACTTTATTTCCTGGACTGCTATAAATACCCAGTGTTAGGGTTATTTTATTATTCATTACCCGATAATTTTTTTCACGTTTTGGACGAGTTTGGGAGGAGAAAATACGACACAAACACGTTTTCTTCTTCTTCTTCGATTGTTCTTGGGATTTTGGCTTATTGTTCTTGGAAAGCTTGAAGCTTGTGTTCATCTATTTTGTAAGAACCTTTTTTATTATTATGAATACTATTACTTCATTCTTTCGTTTTGCAAGCATGAGTGGCTAAAACTCCCACAACCTAGTTGTGGGAGCCATGACAAAAGTCGTAATCGAGGGTTCTGGTGATATTGGGTTTGGTTTGTATGCATATCACGTTGTTAATCTTACGTTTTTACCATCTTCTAGTGGTTATAAACATTAGAACATGCCTAGGTTTGATTTGCTTGAACAAAGGAATTAAAACCCAGAAAATTAGATTAACAACAAGGATTCGGGACTACTAACTCCCGTCTAATGGTTGACGCTCTAGCGAGGTCAACCTACTTGGGGTGTAAATTGAGTTTCGTATTGTATCTTTTCAAGTTCGAGAGAATTAAAAAGAAAAGCGTCTATTTGATTGAGAAACGTTTAGACGTAGGAATGAATTCAATTACTTCGTGTTATGCATATGAAAAGAACCCGATTGAGCTCTAACCCGAGGTTGTTGATTGAGCCATGGTGAACACTTCCCTAGTTCACCCCTTCTACTGAATTTTACTCGTTAAACTTGCAATTTGTTATTTGAAACAATTAAAGTTTGATCCATACAAACCCCCCATTTACCGAAAATTATTGATTATTAGTCATCTAAATTACTAACGACTTAATTTGCACCTTATTCCCTGTGGGATCGACCCCAACCCTTGTTGGATTCTATATTTGACACCGACCGCTTACGCTTCTTAATTGAAGAGTAATTTGGGTGTTATTAAATTTTGGCGCCGTCGCCGGGGAATACAGTTGTTTATTAAATCCGGTGTGTTTATTTGACTCTTAGTCATATTTCCTGCTTTTACTTTTATTTGTTATTTTTGTTTGTTACAGGGTACAGAGTTGTGCATGCCAAGTACCCGACGCTCGGGTGAACCAATATTACCCGACGACCCCGAGCTCGCAAGAACGCTAAGGCAAACCATGAATGCACAACAGCAGGAGGCAGCAAGGCTCGCTGCAGAACAGCAGGCTCAACAGGCTCAGCATCAATTGAATGCTGAGGATATCGAGGATGATATTGCATTAGATGGAGTTGAAGCTACGGGCGCCATTGTTCTTCCTCCGCTAGCGCCCGGGGACAAGTTCAACATTACTAGCACAATGATTCAGCTGTTGAATTTGAGAGGGTTGTTTCGTGGTGTGGCTGGTGATGACCCCAACAGGCACCTGATGAATTTTGTGAGCATCTGCAAATCGTTTGAATTGCCGGGAGTGAATCAGACGGCCATCAGGCTTAGGTTGTTCCCGCTGTCTCTGTCTGATGAAGCAACGATGTGGTTGACTGAGCTAACTCCAGATTCTATAACAACTTGGGGAGAGTTGAAAGAAGCTTTCCTAGAAAGGTTCTTTCCTCCCTCTAGGATGATACAGTTGAGGGACGAAATCAGCAATTTCAGGCAACAACCTCATGAGGCCTTACATGAGACCTGGTTGCGGTTCAAGAAAAAGCTGACACAATGCCCAAACCATCAGTTGACCAACAATATTTTGATGCAGACATTCTATAGGGCACTGAATTCGGCTACCAAGGCGACACTGGATAACGCAGCAAGTGGAGCATTTATGGGTCTCACTTTTATTGAGGCCACAACTATTTTGGACCGGCTCACCAAAACCAACAGGGCCTAGCATACACAGGATACAGAGGTAGCAGCTAGCACTTATGCAGTTGGTATGTCAGCAGAGCAGCGCAGGAAGGAGGAAGAGCGGGACTAAGATATGGCCCATCTGAAAACGCAAATGGACCTACTGACAAAGCATTTGTTGTCAGGAGGTATTGAGAAAGTGAAAGTTGTGGGTTCCCAAAGTAGAGCAGCAGAGTCTGGGTCTGATGAGGAGGCCAATTATTTGGGTGGTTTCCAGGCTTATGGCCAAGGAAACCAAGGTCGGAACAATTATTATGAAAAGTCGGGTTATAAGAGTCGAGAACAAGGTGATTGGAGGAGCAAAGATGATAGAGGTGGATTATACATACCACCTGGGAATCGTGACAAAGCTAGCAATGAGTCAAGGACGTCCAAACTAGAGAATATGATAACTAAGATGCTATTGAAGGTAGAATCGACTGACTCCGGGGTAAAGGAGATGAGGACTGAATTATCAGCAATGAGTCAGATAGTGGATTCACATTCCACCTCGATCAAGCAATTAGAGCAGCAAGTGGGTCAAATCTCAGCGTCTCTAAATCAAAGGAAGACAAGTACCTTGCCGAGTGACACCATTCAAAACCCGAGGAATGATGGGAGTTGTATGGCGATCACTACAAGAAGCGGTAAAATATTATCGGAATCACATCCGGTAATTCAGACTCAGAAAGGTAATGTTGCTGAGGAAGATGAGTTAGTAGATGCTGCAAATATGGTCGATGAGGGTGTGAGGGTATCTGTTGAAAAACCCGTTGTGGTAGAGGATGCTACTCAAGTGCTCACAGATAAAAGCAAGGAAGTTCAAAAACTTCCAACTATGATGCCTCGGCCACCGCCTCCTTTCCCACAACGGTTGAAGAAGAAAGTGGAAGATAGCAAGTTCCTCAAGTTCATGACCATGCTCAAGCAGATATCAGTGAATATCCCACTGGTGGATGCTCTTAAACAAATGCCCGGATATGCCAAGTTCATGAAGGACTTAATTACAAAGAAGAGTTCAGTGAGCTTTGAACCAGAAGATAACCTCCACCACTGCAGTGCTATTTCTTCAAGATCGTTAGTGGAATAGAAGGAAGATCCAGGTGCTTTTATTGTTCCCTGTACTATTGGGAAATTCAACTTTGAAAAAGCCTTATGTGATCTTGGTGCTAGCATCAACTTGATGCCGCTAGCAGTCTATAAACAGTTGGGTTTGGGAGCTCCCAAACCAACTACCATGAGGGTGTTAATGGCTGATCGTTCAGTAAAATGACATGGTGGGAATATTGTATGATGTGCTGGTAAAGATTGATAAGTTTATATTCCCAGCTGACTTTGTAATCTTAGATTGCGAGGTGGATTTAAAAGTTCCCATAATCTTGGGACGACCATTGTTAGCCACTGCAAGAGTGTTGGTCGACATGGAAAGAAACGAACTGACATTCAGATTGAAAAATGAATTGGTCAAGTTTGATGTGTGTAAATTGATGAAGCCACCAAGAGACATGAGGGTGGTCTCGGTTATCAATGTTATTGATAAAGCCCCTACGGATGTGCATATTGAGGAGAAGGGTTTTGTTGAGACCCTAGCTGTTATGAGAATGATGTTGGGATCGCAAGAAGAGAAACCTATAAGGAAGGCGGTGAGAACAAATCAAGGAAAAGAAAACACCGCAAGAGAACCAGCAAAGAAAAAGAGTTTGAAAGAGTAAAGAAGTTGTCTCGACTAGCTGAGGAGCCGATAAAAGAGGAAGTTGGAGCTCAACAGGATGATGTCGCTTGCACCTATTCCAGAGATTGCTCCTGCTTTGGAGACCCTGGCGGTCTCCAACATCATGCCAGACTCTGAGTCCTATGGGATTCACAGGTATTCCTTTATCTCGCAGTTTAGTTGCCATATGTGTACATTGGGGACAATGCATGAAGTTAAGTTGAGGGTGTTGAGATACCTGTGAATCTGTCACCACCAAGGGTTTTTGTTGCCGTGTTTCTTTTCCCTCGGTGCGCTATCTAGTAGAACCAGCATGTTTAGGTTGTCGTTTAAAATATATATTTTTTTGTGTTGTGTTGTGGTGTCTATAGCAAGCATGGATTTTTGAAAGTTGAACTAAAAGGAGCCCCATCTAAAAAAGTTGATTTTGTACTTATGTTTGAAACGATTGACTGTTCTGGATCCTTGAATGTCATTGTGTGGTTGTGATTGTAATAATTATGCTTAAGCCGAGTTGTTGTTTTGATAGTTGGTAGTGGTATGGGTTCTTGGTGCCAAGTGCGTGTGAGCTTATTGTTATAAACTCTTACTCTGTGCATGCATCTGGAACTTGTCCGGTCTATTTTGTTGAGCTTGAAGTTGGTTGCTTATGAAAGGATCACAGGCCCTTTTTGTGTGCAGTCCACTTAGCCTAAAAGACTATCCAAGTGTAAATAACTCCTTTGATCCCTGTTTGAGCCAAAGTTGACTTTATTCTTTCGATAACCTTTTACCTTCCCCTTTTAACTCTGAATCTCTATTTTGGCCCTGGTCCCTCCTTGGACATCGTGCACCTCAACTCAGGTAATTAGCCTAAGTTGAGGGTGGCTACTGTAGAGGTACATGATAAGAAAAATGGGGTTAAGTTGACTTTGTTCTTCCGATAACCTCTTACCTTTCCCTTTTTAACTTTGAGTCTCTAATTTGGCCCTGGTCCCTCCTTGGACATCGTGCACCTTAACTCAGGCAATTAGCCTAAGTTGAGGGTGGCTACTGTAGAGGTACATGATAAGAAAGATGGGGTTGTGCTTAATTGGTTGTTGTTGGGGATAAAAAGTGCAGGTGTATGCCAAATGAAAAGACAGCAAAAGAACTAAAAAGAAGTGAAAAAGAAAGAAAAAGAGTTATCATGTTAAAAAAGCCACACCTGTAGCAAGAAATAAAGGAATCAAAGGTGATTACGACTGGATGGAAAAAGGTTGAATGGAAATTATAGGTCGATGATTACAAGGAGGGTTTAGCCACTATTCCCTAAATGTATCCTACCTGCACCCGAAGCCTCATTACAAGCCAAAACAAGTCCTGTAGTGATCCTGAGCGGCTTTCTGAAAAACTGAAATAGAATAGCAAGGGCAAGCTTATAGCATTGCATGTGCATTGTTTGAAATTGTTTGTGAGTGTGAGGGCCTTACCTAGTCCTAAATCTTGTGTGTGGAACTTCTTTGTGGTGAGGGAACCGAGATTTTTGTATTATCTATTGTTTGTTGGGATAGCTGTTGTGTGTGTATGTAGAATATTCTATCATATCGGAATGACATGTTTGGATCCTTGCAAGTTAGCGTTTCATACATTTGTGTGCTACCGGGGGGCTTGATTTAAATTTAATAACTTGTTGAATGGCCATGATTTGCTAGAGATATGTGTTTGTATTCTTAGTTGAGTCATCATTTTGTCTTTGTTGTTATGTTGCTTGAGGACAAGCGAATGTTTTAAGTTGAGGGTGTTGATATGCCGGGTTTCTACGGCACATTTGACGCCTTTAACTAAGAATAGTCGCGAGTTTTCAAGAAACCCTTGTGGTTTTTGATGTTTTATGTTATATTTGCAGGAAATGGAGACAAAGATAGAAAATGAAGGAAATATGATCAAAGAGCTCCACTGGATAGGAGTGGTGGCTGGCATGACTGGCCACCTCACACTTGGTGGGCCGTCAGCCAAGCCACCAAGTCTGGCAGCAACACTGGATAAGAGTGGTGGCTGGCATGACTGGCCACCACACACTTGGTGGGCCGTCAGCCAAGCCACCAAGTCTGGCAGCAACACTGGATAGGAGTGGTGGCTGGCATGACTGGCCACCACACACTTGGTGGGCCGTAACCCAGGACACCAAGATGAAGCAAAGGCAGCTTACCCACTGGATAGTGGCGACGGCCACCCTGACGGCCAGTCACTCATGTGACGGTCCGTCAAGTGGGCCACCAAATGCAAAGCAGGATTCCGAAAATTCTATTTTTGGACTTTATTTCCTGGACTGCTATAAATACCCAGTGTTAGGGTTATTTTATTATTCATTACCCGATACTTTTTCTCACGTTTTGGACGAGTTTGGGAGGAGAAAATACGACACAAACACGTTTTCTTCTTCTTCTTCGATTGTTCTTGGGATTTTGGCTTATTGTTCTTGGAAAGCTTGAAGCTTATGTTCATCTATTTTGTAAGAACCTTTTCTATTATTATGAATACTATTACTTCATTCTTTCATTTTGTAAGCATGAGCGGCTAAAACTCCCACAACTAGGGTTGTGAGAGCCATGACAAAAGTCGTAATCTAGGGTTCGTGTGATATTGGGTTTAGTTTTTATGCATATCACGTTGTTAATCTTACGTTTTTACCGTCTTCTAGTGGTTGCAAACATTAGAACATGCCTAGGTTTGATTTGCTTGAAAAAAGGAATTAAAATCCGGAAAATTAGATTAACAACAAGGATTCGGGACTACTAACTCCCGTCTAATGGTTAACGCTCTAGAGAAGTTAACCTACTTGGGGTGTAAATTGAGTTTTGTATTGTATCTTTTCAAGTTCGAGAGAATTGAAAAGAAAAGCGTCTATTTGGTTGAGAAACGTTTAGACGTAGGAATGAATTCAATTACTTCGTGTTATGCATATAAAAAGAACCCGATTGAGCTCTAGCCCGAGGTTGTTGATTGAGCCATGGTGAACACTTCCCTAGTTCACCCCTTCTACTGAATTTTACTCGTTAAACTTGCAATTTGTTATTTGAAACAATTAAAGTTTGATCCATACAAACCCCCCATTTACAGGAAATTGTTGATTATTAGTCATCTAAATTACTAACGACTTAATTTGCACCTTATTCCCTGTGGGATCGACCCCAACCTTTGTTGGGTTCTATATTTGACACCGACCGCTTACGCTTCTTAATGGAGGAGTAATTTGGGTGTTATCACATATATCAAAAATAATTATTAAAAAATATATTATGAGTAAAACCCTTTTTAAAACTATTTAGTTAATTACTTAAAACAAAAAATTACATTTCAATAAAAAAGAAAAGGAAAAAAATTGCAGCTCCTCGGACCAGTTCGCCGGATCACCTCTGTTTTTTTTCTTCTCCGACCATCTCCACATCTCCTCCTCCTCTAACCACCATGACCTTCTTCTTCAAACTTGATGACTATCACTACCACCATCTCTTCCTTCCAATTCACCATTTTTTTTCTTCTCCGACCATCTTCACATCTTTCTCGTCGAAATTAAGCTTCAGTCAAATAATTTACTTCAACTCTAACTTTTAATAATTTCACAATACTCTTTTTAAAATTTTGTTTGCAACGTTGAATGATGGAATATGATTGAGAGGAAATAATTTTTTGTTTGTAATTTTTTTTAGAACCAATTGCTGCTCTATGAATGTTGTTTCTTGAAATTGAATTTTTTAAATTTTTGACAGTCTGATTAATTTGATAGGATGAAGGAGCTTGCCCTGTAATTTGAACTTTGATCGAGTTCAAAAAATAGCGTGATTTAGTGGGAGACTTGATTTGGAAAACTTGAATCTTGCTTCGACACAACACTTGTGTGATGGTGGAGGGTGGTGGAAGGTGGTAGAGAGAAAGAATGAGGAAGAAGAAGAAGAAGAAGAGAAAAAATGGTAAAATGGTGTATGGGAGAAAGAGTGAGGAAGGAGAGAGAAAAAAAAATCACAAAAAAACTCTTCAAACGCGCTCAAAATTCGTGTAGCACACGTACTATGCTGAGTTAGCGAAAAGTGTCAAAATAACACAGCGAACCCCTATATGAGGTGTTTAAAATGAACAATCCTCAGTTGATGTGTCTTTGTTAAAAGTCGTACCAACTTTAAGAGGCGATAGGTTCCCTTAGTAAAAAGTAAAAACCAGGGGATAGTGGGGGGAAATATGACCGTTGCGTCTTGTGATTACCGCAACGGCTCTCTCTATATATATATCGCCATAGCTGCCCTTTTGCGACTTGAAACTTTCACGATTAACTAACACACACACAAAAGATTCCAATAAATCGCTTAGAAAGAAAGAAAGAAAGAAAGGTTGACAACTTTTTGGAATAAACTTCTGAACAAGACTGGAAATTTTAGTTGGTCGAATCAATTCTGTGAGTTTTCTATTTCTCTATTTCAAGAAGCAAATATTCGAATTTCTTGCGTATTTCATGCATTGATGTCTCCTTTCTTGCTCTCTCTCTCTATCTGTTTACTCTAATAGTTTGGAAACTATTTTCCCAATTTTCTGCATTTGTTAAATCCATGAGGTTTCTGGTTGTTAGTACAAATTTCAGTTATAGTATGAATTGTCCACCCTTTGGTTTTAATTTTATTCAAAGATTTCTTCAAGCTTGAAAACGGGAGGGGGTGGTGGGGGTTTGCGATGTCAAGAATTTAGGATGGAATTACTCCTATCCATACTGGACAATCTCAATTTTCTAGAAGATTGTTTATCCTATGTGCCACCTAATTTGGGGTGTGTGTGTGTGTGTGTGCAATCTGGTGTTTTTCATCTTCCTATTTGTTATGCAATTACCAAATTGATTGATCATTGACAATGCACAGGATCTTTCTGCTTATGATAGGTAGGTGATGTCCAATTTTCTCTCCTTGCTGCTATTGCGGGTTTTCGTCTAATCATCTTAGCATAAAATATGCCTTTGGAAAGGCATTGAATCATTAGTATCCTCTGTAGTACAGCTAAAAAAATTCCTGGAGTTTAGGTTCATCATAGTTAGTATGTTCATTGTTTAATCACTCGTTTCTTGCTGTGCTGCTTCTATTTTGGTATTCATCGGATCATCTTTCTTAGATTAACATGTTTATTTGCAGGATATATTGCACTAATTTTGCTGAGAGGAATGGCTACACCATCAGCTTACCTGATTCAAGATCAGAATATAAGTATACACTGATGGTACAAATTTCATCTTACAACTTGAAAATACAATGGTATGATCTGTTACTATTGCTTAGCTAAAATTGTGTTTTTTTAGCAGGGGCTTCTCTGGTGGGAAAGAATGGTATCTCTAAGGCACAGAAGAAAGGAGGAGGAGGGACTGGTGGAAGAAAAGCACTTAATGATATCTCAAACTCGGCAAAGCCTTCTGCTCTACTAGCATCAAAGAAAAATAATTCCACGAATGTGATTTCTATTGGGAAAGATCTTGATTCCTCTAGAAACAAATTTAGTGCAGGAAGTTTAGATAACTATTCTAAAGGTCTGGAGAAAAAGGGTGGCAGGAAAGCACTAGCTGATCTTACAAACTCAAGTGAGTCGTCATCTGTTGCAGAAGAGCAATTTCTCCATAATCATCAGAAATGTATCAAAGCACAGAGGAAGGCCACGGACATGAGTTGTTTTCTCAAGGAAGTTTGATTAGATCATGGTACGACCAACGCTGATACTCCAGTCTTCCTCTTGCAGATGATGTCCCTGTGTATCTAGGAGCATCTCCACATGCACTTAAACCATCAATGAAGTCGAAGGTATTTGCGTTCCTGACACCCTTTCCTCACGTATTCATTCAACGTTTATTTCTGATTTGTTTAATTACATTTTGTTTCTTAAATGTAGTCATCATTATGTCGAGGTGGAAGAGATGCCAGAACTGATTTTTTATGATCAGGTTGGTAGATGTGAGGGAAATCGGGCTTGTGTATCTTTTTCCCCTTGTAATCGGCAAAGCCACCATATATCAGCTGGACGGATGACAATGTCCTAGATTTTGCATTGATTGGAACACCTATCCAATCAAAGCATTGATATGTCTTCTTTGAGCTGAAGGAAGCCCTTAGAAAATTGTTAAATAGATCCGTTGTAGTCATCAGTCAGTCAGCTGTTTGACTGTTGACATTGTTAGTTCTTCGTAATCCTTATGTTAAGAACTATGTAGGCAGACTACATAGTAATAAAACTCAATATTAACCTCAGCCTTTATATTAATAAAACGTGATAAAACGTGAAGCAAGTTTCAACTTTTATATTAACCTCAACCTAAAACTCAAGTTGGGAAGAAAATTTTAGATTGTGGAAAAATGAAAAAAGTAAATTCATCCTGTGTCTGCTGATATGTGGTAGATTTGTGTCCAATTCTAACACTAAGAATGTGAGTAAAATAATCACATAATAAAAGAAAGTCAAATAAAGAAAAGAAAAGAAAATGACGTGCTTCTCTGTTTGGGAATTGACCTTCTCTTGAACAACTTATAGTCATTTTTGTTATCGTTCCCATTCTAAATTAGGCCATGTGACAGGGCCAAGTGCACATATAGCCGCTTGGAGGACCTCTATTTAAGACAGCTGAAAATTTTAAAATATCTAATGTTTAGTTGCTACAAAATCAACTTCAGACCTACGGGACTGATGTTAGAAATCCGGGGTATAAAGTTTGGCGTGCCAAAACACAGGTCTGAAGTTTCAACTACCAAAGATAACTTTAGACATGGGGTAAAGTTATGCAAGGAGGGTGAAGGAAGAACATTCCTTCAACCTTTTTAATCCTTTGAAATAACGAATTATTCCTTCAACCTCTTTTTGTCATTTATTGATGGATTGGGAAAGAGAGTTGGGGTAAGAGAAGAAAAAAATAGGACTATGGTTGATCGAACCTTGCATCTAGAGAATGTAACTAACCTAGAGCGTACGCAAACCTTAACCCCACCTTTTGTTTTCGATAGACCCTCGGCTCAAGATAAACGCTTTCAAAAATAGGTCGTGAAAAGCAATGATGAAAGTACTGAAGAAAAGGAAAGTATCCAAACCAAAAATATTAGGATAATCAAAGATAATACTAGAATAGTACTGATAAGGATAAGAGAGAGCAGAAAAGGTGCTTCAGCTAAAACCATGCTGGCTACCGACAGGACGTACTGCGGCTGGTGGTTTTTATCCTTTATTTCAATAGAGGTATTATGGACAAGGGGGAGTACTTACCCTTCATATATAACCCAGACCAACAGAGACAGAATCAAGTCACTACTATAATCCTCTAAACTAAGCAAATAGGGCGGCAATCTTACATCATTGATTTTCCTGACATCTACTTCAATGGGTTGCACTGCAGCAGAAAGTTCTAAAGCCTGTCAATTTCAACCAAGAGTTGCACCAAAAGTACTCTCTGTATTCTTTACTTAAAGTGAGACATCAAAGCCTTTATACAACAAATATGGATACTGAATTCTCATAGCCAATCTACATTTTCTCACTTTATCAATTTCATGCATGTCCTTCTCATGGACAATTTACAAGGACATGTGATCCACTGATTAGAAAGAATAGCTGGGATGGAAAAAGAGAATCGAACTGAAACAGCAAAAATAGATGGACAAAACTCCCCAATCATTCTCTCCAAAAGATTTGAAAAACACAGCATACTTTAGTAAAAATAAACTCTCACAGGTCAGATAAGAACTCATTTTTTGAGCGAGACATATGCTCGATTAGTTCATTTACTGTGCTCTTTAGGTAGGAGCCTCAGAGCAGTTAATTGATACAAAGTTTCATTTCCTCTAGCAATAGGATCATGAATCTACCACTTTCTAAACAAAATTTATTCGATCAGACAGGTGATGAGAGAGACAATTTGTATATGTATCACTCTTTAGCACCTTGTTCACTTCCAACTTCGAGAATATCCACGAACATCCAAAACATCATCATGATTCAAGTTTCAGCAAAAAAGTTACTAGCCTTCAAAGAAAGAAACAACAATGGGAGCTAGTGCAAAAGTTAGCCATCGTGGTGGAATTGACCATCCGATGAGCACAGTTGATTATAGAAAAGAATATCAATGAAATAACGACATGGGTGCAGCTGAGACAATAAAATATTGTGAAGCCTGCGAGAAATAAAATACGGTGAATCCTTATAAGAACCAATTACCATAAACTGAGGCAGAAGATGTCAGGAATCTGGAAGTAAACATCTCTAAAGACAACTCAAAATATAGAAAAACATCATAATTTGCACAGATAAATATGCCATAAAGGAAGAATCACAATACTTATTTAAGTTCATCGATTGTCAGTACTCGGATAATACTATACTTGGTTCTGGAAAGTAGCCTAGAATTTCTTGATTTCTTGAATTTCCATTGTTCCAATGACCAATGTAAACATATGGAATTTGATGAGGAACTGAAAAAACAAAAATAGTGGAGTCAAGAACTATTAGGACAGTGAATGCGCAACAATGCAAGACATTCCAAAAAGAATAGAACATGACTCTGCAAGACACTGAAAAGAGAATGCATTCACTGATAGCCAAAATTTATATGCAAAAAAAACTCTTTGTACAGATTGTTCAATAATAAAGAGAACCTATACACAAGATTATTTTTCTAAATACAACGGATAGGACCTGATCATCTTTTTTTTTTTTAATTCTGACAGGTTGGCTACGTACACAGCCCAAACTTAGAGTTGTATACGTTAGAATAATCTAATCAATAATCAACATCCTTCAAGCAGCTTTCTTCTCCTTTTGTTGGTTCTGCAATTCAACAGTTTCATTGGTTTCAGCTAGGTACTATTGGCAAAATCAACCATTATTGGATTAACAATATTTCTATGCAAAACCGCATTGAGTTCCTTCCTCTTTCTCTCCTGACGAATAGGATTATCAATTGAAAGAAACTTATGATTCAAAAGCATATCAGCCGTCCATCGAGAATGCGGATCCATAGCCAAACACTTTTGCAGAAAATCCTCCGCCTCTTTGGACAACTTCTCGTCGTGGAACTCCGGGGATTGTGTTCCAATTGTGCACAACAGACGAAGAAAGAGTATCGCTAATTCCCGTGCAATTCCATAATTTCTTTCCAGTAATCATCTCAAAGACGGTACATCCGAAAGCCCAGATATCAACAGCAGTTCCATATTCCCCATCAAGCACCGATTCTGGTGCCATATACATGGGAGTTCCCCTAACATCTTTTTTCCAACTCTGTATGCGAATCCAAAATCGGCAATTTTTGCAGTTTTCTCAGTACCAACGAGAAGAACATTGTACGGTTTAATATCACCTTCCATGAATAACAGTAAGTCCCAAGAGAATCGATTTTGAGTACTTTCTAACCTCAAGATTTCACGGCGATTGTCGACGGAGAAATTCTGCTATGTTTTTGCTAAAGTGACAATACCTTCGGCGCCTCTTCCTATGGTTCTTCCTCTCGTCCAACTAATGGACGTCATTGAATCTTTGTTTCTTGGTTGAAACTTGAGAGTAGCCAATTGGGGTTTTACTCATATTGCGTGTTTCCGAGGATTATAACGTTTATGGCGCCGACCGCGTTACTTGTAAATTTCCAAAATTTGCTCTCTCTCTCTCTCTCTCTCTTTTTCCTTTTTGGAATATTACAAATTTCTTTTGGGTGAAATTCGTTTACACTCTCGAACTTTGCTTTAAAAATCAAACACCCCCCTCAATTTTGAATAATAATCATTCTCCTCCCTTTATCCTAATTGAATTTTTTAACTGCCTATTTTACCCTTGTATTATCAAGCTTTATATTTTTTTTTAAAAAACTTTTTTGTAATCACAATTTTTATTTTTTAAAATCTATATAACATATGTTGTATAATATATATATATATATATATATATATATATATAATTTCTTAGATGAAAAAGAAAAGTGAAAAATGCTAATTGAATATGTAAGTTAATGACATTTCATAATAAAATAAATGAGCAAAATAAAAAAAATATTAATAATAATCAAAACTCTAATATCTAATTATACAAGTAAAAATAACAGGTAATTATAACTTTATAAATATATTTCAATGCATATATATAAAATTAAATGATTGTTGTTTATAAATTTTAAATTATAATTTAGAAAATATTTTATTATTGACAACCAAAACTCATTTATTTATGTAGACATTAGATAATAACAGAGAGAGAACGAAAAAAACATGCATCTATATACATATAGACATACATGCCCGTTTGGCCATAAGAATTTTTCACTATTTTTCAAAAAATTATTTCACTTTAAATTATTCAAAAAAAATATTGTTTGGCCATAAGAATTTTTCACTATTTTTCAAAAAATTGTTTCACTTTAAATTATTCAAAAAAAATATTGTTTCAAAAAACTTGTTTTCACTTTTTAGTTGTATTTAACACTTTGAATTCTAAAAAGTCTTTCAAAAAAGGTATGGCCAAACATAACTCCAACTCCAAATTTTTTAAATAAAGTGATTTTTTTTTCATGACCAAACGCCCACTTAATGCATATAATATAAAAATATCAATCATAAAAAATAGCATTAGATTTTGTGATTAGTTTGTAAAAGGATTATTTTATTAATAATGTTAATGAATTTAACTTAAAATGGTAAATACCTAGGTTAAGAAAAAAAAAGATAAAAAGATATTACATAAAAAATTAAAAATGTTAAGGGTAAAATAGACATTGCATAGGATAAAGGGGGGAGAACGATTATTGTTCAAAATTGAGGGGGTGTTTAATTTTTAAAACAAAGTTAGGGGGTGTAAACGATTTTCACCCAATTTCTTTTACTACTTTTTAATTAATTTGTACCAAAATTGTTCTCTCCCTCTTTTTTTTTTTGGGTGAACTTTACGTAAATTCTACTAACAATATTTCTCTAGCGTCCCTGGTCACATTTATAAAAGTACTAGTGCAGTAATGCGGGCCCAATGATTAAGGATAATTTTTGAAATTATTTTAGATGTTTTAATTTTTTCAATATCTCTCTATGAATAAAAAAGAAACCTTCCTACTAAAAATATGGAGAAAAATTAATTCTTCATTTGCTTCCTATTTAAATAAGCTTAATTGGCAATATTTTAGAAAACAAAATTTTTGATACATAAATCATGAAAACTATTATTTCCTTCGTGTCAATTTGTTTGTCATATTATTTTTTTAATCCATTTCAAAAATAATATTATTATTTTTTTGAGAACTTTTTAATTCTAATTTTCTATTTAACATGTTTAAGAGCACAAGATATGAAGATATTTTTAATACATTCTACATATTTTTAATTTAAAATTATATGATTATTTTTTATTTTTTTTTCAAAACTATGTGTCAATTCAAAATCAAATAAACAAATTAAAATAAAAAATAAGTTACAATGCTCGTTATACCATTGAGATTAGTATTTCAAAAGATTTTATATATTTAATTAAAGTTTCTCCAAAAATAGAGAAAACACATGCAATAACATCATTATTCATTAATGGTAATCATAATGACATGAAATTATAGCGTAAGAAAGAACATGAGCCAAGGGAAATAATTTTTCGACCAATAGTATCACATTATTTTAAAAGAAAATTTCTCAAATAGTAAATTTGAATCCATAATTAAGAAAGAGATAGCACAATTTTACTTATTACAGAAGATAGCAATTTTTAAATGAAAATATTATTATCTCCCTTATTTTCTCTATTTTTCTCTCTTCTATCTCTAGCCTCTCTTTCTTTTTCTGTTTTTTTTATATATATACATTTTCAAATTTCTCTCCCTTTTGTATTTTATATTTTCACTTTTCTCTCTCTTTTGTATTTTATATTTTCACCTTTCTCTCCCTTTTGTATTTTATATTTTCACCTTTCTCTCTCTCCCTCTTTCTTGTTTCTTTTTTGCATTTTATATTTTATACTTTGACCTCTCTCTCTTTCTCTTTTTTTTATTGTATTTTATATCTTATAATTTTTTATATTTTATATTTTTTTTTTGTATTAAACGATACATTTTATATAAATTTATCATTAGGATGGTTTAGCCGTGAATATATACAATTTATCATTTATATTTGTATACAAATAAGTATATGCATTATTATTTGTATTTGCTTGAGTCTATCATATACAAATATGCAATGTATCATTTGATACAAATGCATCGTTTGTATTTGTATGTCAAATTTATTATTTATATTTATATATAAATAAGTATCATTTGTATATGTGTGGTTCAAGTTGTATAAACATGTATCGTTTGATACAAATGTATCATTCATATTTGTATGGTTCAATTTGTATCAATAAATACAATTCATATCAATGAATACAAATACAAGTATTCATAGAAAGAGAATCAGCTGTTCATTTTCAATTATTTAAAAATACAAATGATGCAGTCAACTACAAATACAAATACAAAAACAAATGAAATAATGAAAATACAAATGATGCAGTCAACTCCAAATACAAATATAAAACAGTTCTTTAAAAAAAATGATGCAGTCAACTACAAATAAAAATATAAATTCAAAAAAGTTCTTTAACAATACAAATAATGCAGTCAGTGGCGGATTCAGAATTTTAAGATTGTGGGTGCTCACTTCTTTAATATAATATAAATGCACAACTATTTGAACGTGAAAATAAAGTTAATGAAAATACGACACACAAAGTCACAAGTCATTGAGAAAACTACGTACGGTTAACATTATTATTACAAAAAAAAAAATCAGTATATTTCCACAAAGTGGAGTCTTGTATCATTACAAAAAAGCAAAAATAAAATAGGTACTAAGACTCGACGACTTTTCATGTTTTGAAATCGATAGATAGTAATATCATTGCTTACCGTTGCAAATATTTTATGCTTTAAAGTTTTACTGAAAGCAAAAAAAAATCGTAATGAATGAGATGGAAAATTAAATAGAAAAAGTGAAACAAATAAATAAAAAAAGTTTAGCAAAAGGTCAAGATTGAAAACAAAACAAAGAAGACGAAGCAGTATTATAGTATGAGACTTTTGGAAAAGATTGTTGCTACCGAGAATTGATCCCTCGCTGGTCATATGCTAAGACCAACTACTAAAATATGGGCTCAAATTTGCTATTATCTGTAATTTTCTCTTATTTTAATACATTTACAAAGTTAACCTCATGGGCCCATATTTAAAAGAGGGGACATTCTTGGCATTTGAGCAGAAAACATTTATTGTTTGGACATTTGTGGGCTACAAACAATTACTACAGCCCAGAGAACAACTAAGTGATGCACAAAAGTAAGCCGAAATAGATAGAAATGCCCTCAAAATAATTGTTATGACCATAAGCTGATACGTTGACGGAGACGTGCTTCTACTGTCACTTATAGAATAAGAGAAGTTTCTATTTTTTTAGAATAAATAATTACTTGAAATAACAATGTGTAGTTGGTTATTAAGTAACATGATACTATAAATTTTGTAACAACTTGTTAACTACTTTTTCAAGTTATCTTATTTTTTCATGTTACTTAATAGGTAGACATCAGTCTAACGTCAACTAGTCCCATAATAAAATGTTTTTATCTTTTTTTAAAAAGTTACTTGAGATAATATTTTTTTTAGGACTATAATGTCACTCAACTATTTCTGTTTTCCTCAAAATATACTTGACACTAAAAAACTCTTCTCTTTCATAATTGGATGTCATGTCACAATAATTTTTTTTTTTAATAATAATTTTTTAACTCATTTAAACCAACCTAAAACATAGAGTTAATTTTCTAAATGATCACTCAAGTTTTGAAAATTCTCATTAATTCCTATTTTGTTATTGTAATAAATAAAACTAAAAGTAATTTTTGAAAAAGATTCTCAAAACTTGAGTGATCATTTAGAGAATTAACTCCAAAATGATATTAGAAGGGAAATAACAAACTCACTTTTATTCTGCAAAGAAGAGATAGGGCAATAGATTTTTTCATATTTAAAATTTTATAATTTAATTGAAGAAAAAAGGGAATCGATTAATCTGGACGAATTTGACGTTCATTTTTTCTTTTTAACCAAAAAAAAAAGTAATACAAATATATATTTTCATTTTTCAAAAGAGATGAACAACAGAAAATTTTAATATTCAAAGTATTACACTTTTAATCGGAAAAAAAGGGAGTAAAATAATTTGATTAAAATATGTAAAAAATAATACAATTTATAAAAGAGATGGACAAAAGAATTTTTCATATTTAAAGTTAATAATTCCTAAGCATGAAATTTTCTTCTTAATAAATGAATTAATTAATTTTTAAAAATAAGATTATGATTTTCAGAAATGAGTTTGATGAGTTAAATAGATCTATTATTTAGAACAAGAAAGGGTAATGACATGGCATGTCAACTAGGAAAGAAATAGGCTTTTGAGATGTTTAATATTGTTTGAGAAAAATAGTGATAATTGAGTGATATTATTGTCCTAAATAAAATAAAAAGTGATTTTTAATGGGAGTTTTCAAAATTTTATTATCCATTTAGAAAATTAACTCTAAGTTTTGGGTTAGTTTAAATGAGTTAAAAAATTTATTATTAAAAAAAAGATTAATGTGACATGGCATTCAATTAGGATAGAGAAGAGTGTTTTTAGTGTCAAGTATATTTTGAGAAAAATAAGAATAATTGGGTGATATTGTAGTCCTAAAAGAAATAAAAATAATATTTTAAGGCAATTTTCCAAACATAGGTGACTAAATTAATTTTTCTCTCTTCTCATATTTACTCATGAGAAATTGCAAAGACTTCTTGACAACTATTTTGGCTAACTCTTTACTAAATATGCGGTATCTCCACCAAGGTAGGACAAATGAAAAGAAATCATCTAGTGTTTTTGTCTCTGCTGTGATATGAACCTGAGACCTCATGGCTTTCACCCACTTCATTGACCACTTGGACCACCCCCTTGGGTGCAATTTCAACTTTCTGCATACATGTTTAAAGCCATAAAATTAAAAGACATTTGTACATTCTACCTATTTTGTTTAAGACCACAAGATTTTAATTTTTTTTTTTGAATTTCGTGTCAAATCAAAATTAGACAAGCAAATTGAAATAAAGGGAGTATTAAATAAAATTCTAATCACTTTGAATACAGTAACTCTTTTGATCTTTTTAAATGCACAATTCAGGAATATTTGTATCAAACAATAATAAACATATTCTAAAACCAAAAGTGCAAGTATTCATGTGGACAAAGGAGGTCAGAATAATTAATTAGATGAAGAGCAATATATATCTATCCTGATCAAAACAGACGGATCATAAAAAAGAATGGCTTAGTAAAAGATGTGATGGAAAATTATACAAATTCTATAGCAGGGCATGTAGATGTACATGCTAGTCCAAGTGAAAGAAAATGCGAAGCAGAGAATATATATGGAACAAGGTTTGCAGAAAATTAGCCTACCCTAGCTGACGAAGAAATTGGGGGAAAATTACTCGAATAAATTAGCAATCAGCACCAGGAATTGGATTGCAAAAACACATACAAGTGAAGTGAGGAGAAATCAGAGCTTGGTTCTATTCTAGGTTACGTTTTGAGACTCAGCTCTCTAACGATTTAAATACACAGAGACAAACAAATTGACATTAATCATCATGAACGAAAACAGGAATACAAAAATGCACCTAGAGATTGATGGTTTCTTCCTTCTTCTTCCGATCCTGTACGTTGTGCCTTCTCTCTTATCTGCTTTAACGCACGCCGTCATAAATATCACTGTCAATTACATTCGATCGATCGATCTCATCAAATTCCAGAAAGAAATTAACAAAACTAAATGAAAATGAAAGCGTACGTACTCTGAGTAGATCGAATTCGTCTTCCTTTTGCTCTCCGGTTTTTGTATTTGCGGCTCCCAAACTCTTTTCCTTGCGCTTGATTTTCACGCTGACATTTTCTCTACAAAGTTACAACTGTGAGAATTAGCATCTCTGTGTGTGCACGAGGGAGAGAGAGAGAGAGAGAGAGCGCGCTTTTGAGAATTCAAAATGGGTTCTACCAGATACGAGTATTTATATCTCTGTTGGCGCGCAAATGTCTTTTCTTTCTTTTACCTACGTTTTTTAACAACATAAATGTTACTCTTAAAATTTCATTTGGTATGACCCCTTTTCAACTACGCATCAAGTTTAAGTTGTTAATTTGACATATATTATATTAATTAATGTGATCAGTGATGGAGCAAAGATTTTTACTTATGGGGTTCAAAATAAGAAGAAGTCAATCATAGGGAGTTCAAAATATATACATAAAAAATAATCTTAATCATGTATAAAAGGTTTTGTTACTTCAGGGGTGGAGGCAGGTATCTAAATGCATTTGAAAAATTTTCACAAATATTTTTATACAAAATTTGTGTCCATTGTCTTGTCCCATTGTGTCACAAAAGAGCTTATGTTTGCTGCACAGGCCAAGTTTAAATCTTAGATCCACCATTGTCCAAGAAAGTTGTGATGTTGTTTTACAAGGGTCAAAGAAACCACACAACTACAGAATTTTTAGCGTGCTCTTCAGGTTACGAGATATTCCATCTTCTTCAATTTATTATCTACACACGTTTTACACAAATGAAGGATTTTGTGAAAGTTATACTAGAATCGTAACAGGTAAAACCTATAGATATTCATCTTTTGCATAATAAACAGATCTAAACCAATCTAATCGGGTGACTACTCAAGTTACCTTACAACTCAATCCTTCAGTTTGTGCAAATCTACAAACAAGTAGATTGATGATGTTATAACTACCTTCTACACCCATCTTTAGAACTGTCAACTACACACGGGTTGCGTTCAATGCATCAAAATAAGTAAAGATAAGTGAATTGAACAAAGGTTAGATAGCTCTAAGCGCAGCTACAAGGTGACACGGCCGTCTATTGTGCTAGAGAAAAATAAGGAGAAGCAGCTATTTACTCCTGTGATGGTAAATTGTATACCGGTCCTGTAGTGCCACTCAATTTGGCATTCTCAAGTAAGATCATAACTTCACACTTTCCCCTCACTGAGATGTAGCCAATATCTCTTCATCGACGTCGAAAGCCTTCTTAACTTTTTTCAGCTCCTCATTCATGGACAACAGTTCTGTACACCGGTTAAGTTTCGGCAAGTCCTGCATAGTAGAACAGTATCCATCCAAAATCAGAAGCTCATAAAGCAAAATTGCAGTAATATCATATCCAGCTCGTAGAGCCTATGCAAGCATAGCAGGACTGATTTTTCAGAACGACCATCCATATTCCTTGACAGCTACAGATGTGTTGACAAATATCAAATCAACAGCGAAAGAAAGAGCAGTGCAATAAGAATGAGGCAAGTGACACTAAACAAAAGGAAATAAGGCCAAGGCAAAACCACAATCTCCCAGCCTAATTCTTCCCAACCAAAAGTTGGAGTAATTTGTTTTAGTGATCAACATAGTAAGAAGCTGACTATTTCCAGTTGGCATGGAAGCATCGAGCTAGTCCAAAAGAGTTTCAGGTTTATCAGGCACAAACATATATGAAATTGCCAATGGAACCATTTTCAGATACAATTCTATTATGGTGATACATGCTAAACTATGATCTATCTATCATAATGAAACCAATTATTCTGTGAGAGCAGTACCAACACAGATGAGGTAAGCCAAAGTAGTTGCAACAAATAAAACCTTAAACTAGTGATTAAGCTTGAGATGAGCAAACTAGAAATCTCAGCTTCTGTCCAACTACACTTGGCTATCCGGACGCTTGTATATGGGTTTGTTCCACAAATCGGCCGGTCCTAATAGTTTCCTTAATGTTCTTAATTGAAAATAATATAGAAAACTCACAGTCACAGAACCTATCATTGAGCAAAACTGGGATGGATATTTTTCAACTAAATATTCACCATATTGCTACAGACGCAGATATGCATACATACTAATGATAAATATGCATGTTGAATTCATGAAAAGACCTACCTTTCTAATTAAGAACAGAAAGTCCTCTGTCAAAAGCTTCCCCCTTTTGGTTGCGATATCCTGAGCTTTGTGCGTCTATGCAAGTTGAAGAGCTTAAAAGGTAGGACCAAATTCATGTTTCTTCTAAATAAAATACTAATAGACAATAAATTGTGCAAAATGCAAAGCTTTATGCAGGAAGGTGTTTTCTCCACAACCTCTTGGAAAGAATAGCACTGGATAGTAGTAAGTTCAACTCACCATATCAGTGACATAATCCACCACGATATCTTCCAAAAGTGCCACAGTTTCCGGAAGTGGCTGACAGTGCAGCACTAGAAGTTTAGTAAAGATCAAGGGATAAAGTAATACCAGTAACTCATAGAAAATCAGAATCAATGTAACTTTCAGACATAATATTTTGATATTTATAAGATAATCACCATCACCCATTCCCGATTCCTTTTGAAATCCAGTATCAGTTGACTAAATTAGAAACAATAAACTTAAAGCCACAAAAAGAAACATATCAAGAAGAAATTTTTCCAGCAAAATTATCTCTGTTCTATAATGGAGTCACTAATGCACTATGAGCGTGCTCTATTCCCTTGTGGAGCAGGGAAAGCAAGATGCGGTAAAGCAGAAAGAGGATTGTACTCCAGCAAAGAAGGTTATCCTTTTTAAAAAACAACTAGACAATATCATTACAAAACTCCAACTCCTGAATTTCCTAGGAATCAGCACAGGTCCTCGGTCCTCCCAAAAGCCCCTCCAGACGTTATTGCTAGAGCCTAGACACAAGCTTAGTACTGTTACCAAAGCAGATTAAAGCGTTTCTCATAGCCAGAAAATGGTGTTATTAGAACGTTGTTAAACAGAAGGCAATAAGCAAAGGCCATATTCAATCTGGACCCACACAAACTGCAAATTTTCCCACCATCAATGCGTGTACAGACAAAAACTAGGTGATAGCAGCATGACATAATTTACTGGATTGCCATAAGCATATCAATTCATGAGTATAAACACCATGGACATACACAGATGGAAAACAATGAACAGATGAAAGTGAAACAGAGAGGCATCTTACATTGCTATCATCTCCAAAACCATACATCATGTGTTGCACTGTGTAATAAATAAAAGAAATGTTAACAAAGAAAACAAGTTAAAGTGATTTAATATTATTATCACATCAATGTAATAATCACTGACAGTCTTTCTGAAACATGCCACGTTTCCTTTTAAGTGGACTTTCTGAAGGTTGCGATTCTCCTACTCTAGCTTTTAAGGATGGCCCTGCAGAAGAGTTGTTCATTTTCTATCTATTCTAACGTCCACTTCTCAACCTGCCAAAGTGTCATTACCGTCCTTAGCAAACACCATCAATCAAACAGATCATATTATCAGATAGATAATCATGCAAGCACCATTGAAAAGAAAATATGAACTGAATGCATAAAGAATGTCCTTCCATAGTTCTTGTAATGGTCATCACCAACTTAACTGGTCTACAAATTAACTCAAAATCCAATAGTTTTCTGATTTTGTAGAAAAGGGAGCTCATCATATAGCTGGAACATACAATCCTCCGCAGCACCCAAAATAAGCAGGCACTATAAACACAGCCCATAAAAGATTCTTTTACTGTAAATGGTCATCAAATAAAAGATGAAACATATATCTACTGTGTAAGTTAAGCTTTTCTTTCAAGCATGTTTATTGCATCAAAGCCATTACTGAATCCAAAGTGGGGCAGTTGCGAATTTGGCTCATTGCATCGGACAAAAAAACAAGACCAATTAACCCAAAATCATCGAATCAAAATGGACTTTGTGACCAGTGGCAGGCCAATGTTATAAAGACGAAGGTGCACCAGTTATCTCAAAATATTGGATTTACCTCTGGATACTAAATAAACAACTGGACCAAAAACATTCAACTCCTATACAGTGATCATTCAACTCCAAAGACATGCGCGTCAACTAGTTCCACGGGATATCTACCACCTCCCACCAGCAACAGTTACCATTCACCAAGAACAGTGTTTTATCTCTGCTAGGAATTGAACACCTCATGATGCTCAAACCACTTCATTGACCACTAGGCCACAACCTTGATGGTTACCGTGATCATTAAATTTGGAAAAAAAAATAGGAGTAACATTTATGGAATGATGAGAGCCAAGATAGAAAACACAATTCTTAACATTAACATACATTAACACAAGATAGAAAACATACATTAACATTAACTTTGACAATGACAATCAGATTTTTTCTTAGGGCAATCAGCTCTCTAAAAGGCTAACAATTCTTCTGTATGAAATAGGAACAAAGAGCGGAAAAGAGAAGAGAAACCTGCAATGGTGTCGATGTTGAACACAATAAAAGAGAAAATCCCAAACAGATTAGGGTATACACTGGAATTTATGTGTCAAATTTCTTTTATTTGGTCCACTATTTCCTTTTCTGCGTTCAAACAGGTATGCATAATTCGGGCTTAATGGATGAACATATGTCTTATTTTTGGAAGGTGTTTAATTTTTGCTTTAAGTAATAAAAAAATGGTCAAAAATATCTGACATTGAAATAAGGGAAAAGGCCAAATTTAATCTATAATCTCGTTTAATAGCTAATTTTAATCTTCGTTATATTATTTGGCTATAATTTCCCCCCGCAGTCACCAAAAAGTATTCATTTATACTCCTCAACGTATGAAAATATCAAATTAAATAAAATCATCTATTTTGTTTTTGGTTCAGTCAGAGCAATTTTGAGAGAATAGTGTATGAGGTTTCTATTTTATTTGGGTTTGGGTCCTTTTCTATTAAGATGGATCAGAGTGGGTGGGTTAGAAAAGGAGTCATGGGTTTTATTTTTTTTGAAAACAAGTAATTTCATTTGAACAATCCTTGAGGGTATAAGTGAATACTTTAGTGACGGCGGGGGCAAATATATTCAGATAATATGACGAAGGGTAAAGTTAGCTATTAAACTAAAGTAAAAGGGTAAAAGTTATCTCACGAGGGGTTACACCTTTTTTCTATTTTCTCAGGTGCATATTTAAATGAGGGACGCTTATCATATTTAAAAAAATTAAATTAATTTAAGAAAGAGACTCTTGTAAGATTATTAAAAGAGTAAGAGAAAATTACTTTATAGTAGGGGTGTGCATCGGTCGGTTCGGTTCGGTTTTGTATATTATCAGTTTGGTTTATCGGTGACCGGTTTGTAAACATGCAAAACCGATAACCAAACCAATAAGATATTCGTTATCGATTTTCGGTTAATTGGTTTTTGGTCCTTAGCGGTTCGGTTATCGGTTTAACCGATAAGAAAATGCTCCTATAATATTTTGATTTCTCTTATTTTCTTCTTCATATATAGACTACTTTCATGCATAAACATCAATACAAATTACAAGCATAAGCAAATTCAAATACGTTATTACTAAAATAAATTTATTTTCTTTCTTATTAAGTAGAAAACTTGAATACAGTAGCAACGGTAGCAATTTCTCAAAAAGAAAAGCAACACTGATAGGTAGAATGCTTCAAACCAATGACTTTAGAAAGAAAACAACAACACTAAGACAACAACTATAAAATGCAAAAAATAATAAGGTATATATTTAAAATCTAAAGTCACTATTATACAATTATGAATAAAAATATAATCTAAATATAATCTTATTGGGTTATCGGTTTAACCATTAACTAAAACCTTAAAACCGATACCGAACTGATAGCCCAATAAATTTTTTTACAAAACCATTTAAAAATCGTTAACCCAATAACCCAATACCAATAAACCAATAATATTTTTATCGATTCGGTTTATCGGTTAAACCGTTTTTTGCACACCCCTACTTTATAGCTGTCTTTCCCCAAAATTACAAGGGAATAACCTTTGTTAAAGCATTGTCCTACATATATAGTGATCGTCGCCATCAAAATTACTGATACCCACGTTGTTGGATACCATTGTAGTAGTCAATGTCTGTTGCAACTCTTACCACCTTTTCATCCTGCAGGGACATATGGTTCATTTTGGACATTTGTTGGTCGTCTAGGATACGCAGAGCGTATTTGAGGTCATGTGTGTCTTCTGCCCGACTCCTATAAACTTCATTTTCTAGATCGGTTTAAGCCCTGTTTATGACGGTGGATGTATCAAGGAGTTGTATTCTCATTGTTAGTACTTCTTGTAGAAACAAGCAATATTCAAGCTAATGAGAGAGCAGAATAGTGAGTTAAACCAACACACAATTGTCCTCGCTCCACACTGGACGCCAAACTATTTACCAGCAAAATGCATGGTATACTTGAATTTATATATATGTCTTGGTTTAACTCGTTATTTTTGTTTATTAGCGAGCTAAATATGTTTGTGAATATATATGCAAACAACAAGATAAAAATAATAAAGCAAGCATAGGAAGTCGGTTGGAGCTATGGATCTCCGTAGATGAATGTTTGTGATGGATTCGGTGTTATTCAAGTGATCTTTACTTCAGATCTGAGATCGTTTAAGTAAGTAAATGCTATAAACAACAGAGTTAGTAAAATATGGAAAGTTTGGTGCACAAGAATGTAAATATATTGTTGTTGTATTCCTTAGTCTCTGATCCCTTATAATTGTGTAATACTATTTATTGGTTACAAAGGTAATATATTACCAATAGAAAAGCTTCACTCGAGCACTAAAGTATTGCGACCAATGACTGTCGTCCACATGGAAATGTCATTAGTAATGTCAGCTAATATCAATTTGTTGCGGGCAGGGTATTGTATGATCTCCCCATTAGTGACTAAGCACAATTTCGAACCAAAATTGACTACGAGTACATGGCTGAACCAAACTTCTAACGAAGAGAAAGTTAGACATTTTCACAAAGTACAATGATAAATCTAGAACTTTTCCCTTGTTCTTTTGATGGCTCATTCCCTTCCGTGTTTATGGTTTCAATCACAAGTATTTGAGGAAAGAGCTCGCCCTAAACTATTTTGAGCTAGCATTTCACATATACAAATTTAATCTATGATCGATTAGTTAAAGTATGCAGAGTGCAATTTTGTCGTTACAACGCATTGTGGAAAGTTGAACTTAAAATTGATGTTACTGCTAAGCTAGCAATGGGGCAATAGAAGCATATAATTCAAGAGCAATGCAATTTAGAGTACAAAGAAGCATTATATTTACTTTTTTTTAGCCTTGTTATGGTATTACTTGCGGAAGGTGCATTGATAAACTCTGAGTGGTTCCAATTAACTTCTCCGCCATTCTTGTAACTGTCACTTGTAATCCGTGCAAACTCTACATGTATTACCAGCTAAAGCTGATGGATTCAAAATGAAGATTGGTGGCCTCACAGGATGAACAAATTGTTGCTATTTCTTGCTTCATTCTTCTTGGACCACTAACAAAAACTCCAGCCTTCGATTCTTCACAGTACTCCATAACAATCTCTGCAAAACGAACATCCAATCCTCATTTTAGAAATAAAAATGTTAGCAAATTCATTGGAATAGTAGTGTTCGTGTGCTTCTTAGCTAGTATTAAAAGAGCAAAGAGTTCAAGCTTAGCATACTTCTTAGATTAGGCCTTTCACCATAGTGTATTTTTGTTCCTCGACTAAACGTATGAAAGGGTAGGCTTTCCAGTTCTATATCAGCGTTTTCAAGCCATGAGCCCGGACCTGGAGAAGTCATCGGTGTTGGCATGCCATTGTTCTGAATCTGCACCATTTCCTTAGCCGTCTGTCTTTTGTTCCTAACAAAGGCAGCTGATGCAGTTATAGCTATAGACACACATAAAAACAACATATTGAGAGCTGCTCTTTCTAAATACGAATATATCATCTCGGTGTTATGGTCAACAGGGTATATGTAATATCGGCTTAGAATGCCAAGGAGCAGAAGAAACATGATGAAAGAGGATGTGATTATAGCTCCAAGCCAAAGCCAATTGTTCTGGCCTAGAACTGCAGAAACTGGTCTTTCTGAAGCATTGGGCTTAAGCCATAGAGGTTTTAGGATCAGCTTATCGTTCAAAGGTTCTTTTTCTCTGGTTACATATGCTTCAATCTTTAGCTGCAACCGCGAAGTATCATACGTGGTTGCTGAAAAGGGAAGGAGAAGGTCCAGCATGGCGAGATCTGCTGATTTCTTGAAAGCAGCAACAAGGAGAACTTTTGGGATCTTGCAGCTTGTTGAGCCAGCAATATAAATCAGCTCTCTGATGATAGATATAAAAGGAGTGATGCCACTGCCTCCACTCACCATAACTAGCATATCATGTCTGCAAGCAATTTTCCACCAATAAATAAAGTAACAAAATTTTGAAGCCACACAAAAAAAAGTTGAAACCAAAAGCAATTGTTCCATCAGCATACCTCAAGAATTGGGTTGAAGCCGGTCCATAAGGCCCCTCTAGAGAAACTTGAAGATGGTGTCCCGGTGTAGTTGATGAGAGTTTCTCAAATAGTTTCTGAGACCATTTCCCTTCACTTTTTATGACAATGCTGAGTTTCTCAGGTTCCATGTTACTGTTGGAAGTCACTGTAAATGGATGCCACTGCAGCTTTGATATACTAGGCACATTTACGAAAACTGAACTCGTTGGATTGTACCTTAGCCCTGAAAACAGAACAGCAAAATACGTAAGGTGACAGTAACATCTATCAATGGATTAAATTCCACTGTACCATAGAGCAAGTTAATTAATCACCTGGACCTTTAGAGAAGTTCAGCTCTACTGCTTGGCAAGGTAAAATACGTGCAGAAACCAAGCAAACGCGTTGTTGGGATTGTAAGAATCTCAAATAGCGGTCAATCAAGAAGAGGTAAAATCCAGGAAGAGTGATACAGGAGTAGGTAAATCCAACATGGAATACGAAGAACACTACGAAGATAATGTAGAGATGATGTGTATAGAAGAAAAGCTCGAACAACTTTCTCCTGATTCGCGGGAAACTTGTAAGCCACATAGCTATTCCTGCAAGCAAGGACACTTCTCCAGCCACATTGGAAATTCCAACTTTATGCCACTGCAACATCTGCATTTTTTGCAAAACAATATTGTAATAGGTCACAAATGGACTGCTTTATTTTCACACTCCAAGGGAAAAGTTGACATACTTTTGAAAGCTGATGAGTATCAGCCCAGAAGATTATGAAACATAAACCATGAGCAGTGAAGAGGGTCATGACAGCATGCCCCAGCCAAATATGATACTTAACACTGGACTCTGATGTGAGTCCAAAGAGTCGCAAAATAGATGATCCTCTGGTTACCGGAAAGAAGAGGAAGGCTAGACAGATGTTTCCGACAAGCCCTAGCATGAGAGCCACACTTTGTAATTTAGCTTGCCATCTGCCAATCATCATTTTCATCCATCAATTTCACTTGCCATTATATCAAAAACAAACAAAAAGAGTTCAAGATTTCCATAGCATTAACAAGATTTCAGTAAAATCTTACACTTTTACTCCCATAATTGCTGCAGATTGTCTGGTTATACTCTTGAACATGCCATGTGTGTAAGCTGAGATTGACCAAATGACAAGGGCAGTGAACATGAATAAGAAACATAATTCTGTCCATGAAACAATGCCTAGAGGACCTTTCGTGATTGCTGGTCGATTCCATGAGGCAAAACGAGTACCTTTTGAGGTTCTGTTACCATAAAATAGCAGAGAGAATAAAGGAAATGTATCATGTAAGACATAAAATTCCAATTCTTAGCTGCCAAATCATACTCAGAATGAACAACAAATGAAACTTAATCAGCTGATAGTAGAACAATACACTAGCTACCTTTCATCATGTGCATTAGCATACTTGACTAAATGAAGGAAAATACATCCCAAAGTAGCAATGAACAGAACTGGAAATGTGTAGATCAGAATATCTGAACCTGCACATAAAAAACATGAACACTTGAAAAGTCCAAAAACGATTTGAGTATGGAAACTTACATACATAATTACATAAATAAAAGTGTACTATCTCTAATAGCTTAAGCTTTTAGATAAAATAATCACACGATTCAACATGGCATGCAACGGAGCTGACACATAGGTCCTGATTTCAAGTTTCGCTGCCATCCATTATAAAAAGGAATCTTCACGTGCTTGGCTCATAAAAAAGAATCAAAACCCGCACATAAGGGAATGTGACATAATTAAACAAATTAAAGGGTGGAAGAAATGAAACCTTGTCTTCCAAAGTAAGTGGAATTGAGTTTAGCATAAATATGAGGCAACCAATGCAAATAAAATGTGTTTGTGGGCATCATTATCCAAATCATGAAGTATCCCATTAAAATCAACAAAACCAGCAGCTTTATTGCTTGTTGAATATTACAATTCATTCTTTGAACAAGAGTTCCTTTGGCATCCATTCCCCTTTTTTGCCTGTGAGAAATACTAGTCCTTTGGCTCTACGAATGCACTCGACTCGTATTTAAAATGGATGACATTGAATATAAGTTAAAATAAAGGAAAGAAGACTTCCCACAAACATAATTGGTTTCATTGCATATTTGACCATTTGATTGTTCTAATTTACTCTCCTCTTTTGGCTTCTTCTTTTTTTCTAAGACTGTTATAATCCGTTCGAACAAATTTCTATAATCAGCTTATTTGAAAAGCATAAAAATACTTTGACTCCAAATAATTACAAAATGAAGAAAGAAGTGCAGAAGAAGAAGAAAGAATGATGACTCAAAAGTCTTGATTTTTTTTTTTTTGAACTTTAACTCCAAATAAATACAAAATGAAGCATAATGGAATAGTATACGGCTAAAAGCTTGGTAAATGGCAGAGTAATTACATCACTAAAAAATCTATTTTCTTAAATAAAAATAGACTCCTAATAAACATAAAACAAATCCCTAAAAATAAGATATTTAGTTATCTGATTCTGTTATGAACTCCCACTATTGTAGCCACAATTCTTGAGTGAGTTTCAACACTTACAGGAAGTGTTAGCAACACAATCAGGTCCTAGACATCATCAAAAACCGACTTAACCAATAAACCAAACCGATAAAAATGTTATTGGTTTATTGGTATCGGGTTATTGGGTTAACGATTTTTTAACGATTTTGTAAAAAAAATTATTGGGCTATCGGTTCGGTTTCGGTTTTAAGGTTTTTGTTAATGGTTAAACCGATAACCCAATAAGATTATATTAAAACTATATTTTTATCCATAATTATAATAGTGGCTTTAGATTTTAAATATATACCCTATTATTTTTTTGCATTATAGTTGTTGTCTTAGTGTTGTTCTTTTCTTTCTAAAGACGTTGGTTTGGTGGGGTTCTACCTATCCGTGTTTTTTTTCTTTTTGAGAGATTGCTAGTGTTGCTACTGCATTCAAGTTTGCTAGTTAACAAGAACGAAAATAAGTTTGTTTTAATAATAACATATTTGAATTTGCTTATGCTTGTAATTTGTATAGACTTTTATGCATGAAGGTAGTGTATATATGTAGATGAAAATAAGAGAAAGCAAAAAAAATTGTAGAAGCATTTTCTTATCGGGTAAATCGAAAACCGAACCGTTAAGGATCAAATCGATTAACCGAAAACCGATAACGAATATCTCATCGGTTTGGTTATCGGTTTTGCATGTTGATAGACCGAAAACCGATAAACCAAACCGATAATATACAAAATCAAACCGAATCGACCGATGCACACCTCTATCATCAACAACAATTATGCAGGTATCCGATTGCATTCGCATACATTACTAATTCTTTTTTTATTTCCTGTTCGCTTGGATAGTTGCATTGGACCCTGTAACTAATTTGAATTTGTGCAACCTAAAAATCATTTAAGGGAAAAATGCTTTCTTATAATTATTTTTATACTCAGAATTCAAATCCGAAATCTCTAATTAAAATGAGTGTTAAAGAAATATATGTAGAGATATTTTTATTAAAAAAATACCTTCTTTCTAGAATCTACATTAACGATAAAATATTTATTTTCTTTTCAGTTCAAAGAAAAAAGTCTAACCTCTTTGGGTGTGTTCGATATGAATTTTCTGGTCAATATTTTTGAAAAATAATTTTTTTAAAAAAATAAACTCCTTGAAAATAAGGAAAATGACTTCTAGAAAAAACAAGTGATATTGTCTCCTTTTACTCTCACAATCACCCATCTCAACCCCCAATCCCACCCACCCCCACCCCCACCCCCACCCCCACCCCCGCCCCAACAATTTCTTTTAAAAAAAAATATTAATTTTTTTTTACCCCACTCTCACCCCACTCCAACCCCCCACAATTATTATTTTTAAGGAAAATCAATCTTTTTTATAAAAAAGTTTTTTTACCCCCCCCCCACCCAACCACCCTCACCCCCTTCCCTCCCTCTCACACCCTACTTCTATTCATTCTCATTGTTTTGTGTTAGATATATAAATAATATTAAGATAAATTTTTTTACTTGCATACCAAACACAAAAAAATAAATAAGATATCACTTGTTCCCTAGAAAATATTTTTCATGAAAAATATTTTTCTCCACACCTAACACACCCTTTATCTTTTCTTTCTTCTCTAACTTCCTAATAAATGTAGGAAATTAAAGAGTTGGGCATAATAAAAAAACAATTGTTAAACATGTTTCAGTTTGCTTCATATATTACTCCTTCCGTTCATTTTCTTACTTGTCCATTTAGAATTTTACACGCTATTTAAGAAACAATGATTAATATGAGTATTTTATTACAATACTTATATTAATTGATGTATAGTCTTAAGTCTTTAAAATTAATTTAAAAAATAAGTAATTAATATTGAAGATAAAAACAAAAAAATAATTATATTTTCTTGATATGTTAAATAAGTAAAAGTAAGCGGGGGAGCATCTTCAAACCAAATGACTTTAATAAAAATTATTCAACTATTTCTCACTCATACTTTTATTTATGTTATTATATATATGAATGTAACTTATTACAAAAGCTATAAGTGTAGATTGCGTTAGCTAGGAGTAGTATGAAGATAAAGAAGTTGTTTGTCTAATTCTAGATGTTGCTCTTAATGGGATTTGAACATTAATCACTCTAAGATCATGGAAAAGAAATTAAAACGCACATGTCTCAATTGGATACACCAAATTTTATTAACGGGGTTAACTGATAAGTTGAGATAATAATATGTAGTATTAATCATATACTTGTTACTTTATTTTGGTTTACGCAATGTGTACTAAGTAATTATTTTTTTCCTAATAGCAAGCACATTATTCATACAGTATAAATTGGAGCTGCAAGCTTAGCAAGCAAGTCGTTGTAGTATAGTGGTGAGTATTCCCGCCTGTCACGCGGGTGACCCGGGTTCGATCCCCGGCAACGGCGTTCTTTTTCGAATATTTATTTCGAACAGTGTAAATATCAGCGATGCACAAGTTGTGTTGCATTTAGAGTGTGTTTGGTACGTCGGAAAATATTTTCGATAAAAAATTATTTTTTGGACAATAAGTAGATTTTTTGTTTAATGTTCTATTGTTTGATAGGTAAGCAAGCTAATATCATTCTAAAAGTATTGATATGTAATCTAACAAAATATTATGGGAATGAAATAGGGTGAGGAATGGGGGTTCAAGTGTGGGACGGTCAAGGGGATGTTGAAACTTGAATAGATGGGAACAACAACAACAACATACCCAGTATATTTCCATAAAGTGGGGTCTGGGGAGGGTAGAATGTACGCAGACCGTACATTTACCCCAGAAGTGAAGTAAATAGATTATTTTCGATAGACACTCGGCTCAAAACAGTCCAAGATATATAGCCAATAAACAAAACAACAGATAATCACAAACCATATGACAATAAATTAATATAATAATCTAACTACATAAATCACTAGCAAGTATCCGACGCAGATGAAAAAAAGCAACAAGCGTAGCCTTACAACTACTACTAAAAAGGCAACAAATTTGAAACGTCACTTATGGTACTTGTTTTCGCTACTTTTATTAGTAAAACCATTTTTCTTACTTTTAATAAATTTGTTTTGACCATTTTATACTTTTTTGTTCAAAAATTAGGCTACAAATGCAGCTGTATACTCGATGCAAACCAATATTGCTATTTGACAAAAACCATATGATTTGGAGTTGTGTCACTTGTGGGCTGAAAAAAGAAAAAAGAGATGCGTCTGCCGGGAGTCGAACCCGGGTCTATTGCTTGGAAGGCAATTATCCTAACCGTTGGACTACAGACGCCTCAATGACTTATGTGTACTTATCAACTATCTTGACTGAATAACGTTCGAGCTCTTCTAAATAGAATTAGTAAGATTAATCTTTATATTTTTGCTGATATGATTTTGTTCATTTCAATTTCTTCCTTTGCTTTTACTGGATTCTCTTCTTCTCGTGATTTTCTTCTTTAAATTATCCTCCTTTTTTATAATTAAGGAGTAATTTGTTTTTCTCAGTGAAATAATATAGCACATATTTTTGAACAATTTTCACAGGATTAACTTTGTAATGATGCAGATGAGCTAGAATTTATGGCAAAATCACAGATCAATGAGTTTGTTGACATGAAGAATAACAACATTGTTTTAAGTAGTAAATAAATAGTAAAAAGGTTAATTATATATTAAGCAGGTGAGCTTTGTGATGTATAGTTAACTAATATATGGACGATGCCCTTCAATTCATTTAGGCAAAAAGGCATCAAACTTTTTTTTTAAACTTGGACTGTTTTCACAGTGTAAATCACTACCATTTTTTCTAATCATTATACTTTGAGTTCGAACTAATATGTTAATTATATATATGAGTAATTATAACCTAATTACTCGAATTCAGGATTAAAAGAGTATCAGGACATTGGCTAGAATACAAAAGCAAAAGCATCAGAAATGTCAAATGTACGAATTTTCCCTTTTTGTTGGATACTAAACGTTACGGTCAGCCTCCACTTTCCTTATTTTTTAAGCCATACTCCGATGTTATTGATAACGTAATTAATTATGCGTCATATGAGGTTGTTAAGTAATCTCTAACAACTTAGACTTTTAGACGAGATTGTCACCCTCTTCAATATGGTATCATAATAGATAGAGTTTCTGTGTTTGAGCCTCACCGCCACCATTATCAAAAAAAAAGTTCATGTGTTTGACCCATAAAAAAGGCCCGCATGTGAAGGGGCGTATTGAAAAACTACAAGTACCTAAAAGTTTCATGAAGAACCTTCTATTTATGTAAGCCTCTGTTGATGCATAGTTACTACAGTACTATGCTTTATTTTGATGATTTGGCAAACCTGTCGAGGGACCAGACACGCAATGTAAGCCTCTAATGATGCATAGTTACTACGGTACTATGCTTTATTTTAATGATTTGGCAAACCTGTCGAGGGACCAGACAACAGGAAGGCCTAGATTATCAAGAAACCTTTCCTCCAGTTGTGAAAATGGTTACTGTCAGGGCTGTACTTGCACTTGCTGCTTCTAAAAATTGGGATATTCATCAAATGGATGTTTTCAATGCTTTCTTACAAGGTGATCTTGATGAAGAAGTCTACATGACCATGCCTCAGGGATTTATGGATCATGGCAAGTCACACCAAGTCTGTAGGTTGGTCAAGTCCTTGTATGGACTCAAGCAAGCTTCCAGACAATGGAATCTGAAACTCACTACAGCTTTGTTATCCTTTGGATTTACCCAGAGTCACCTGGACTACTCTTTGTTTACTAAACAGTCCAGTGGGAAAATTGTTGTTATTTTGGTCTATGTTGATGACCTGATCACTGGTGATGATTCTGTTCTAATACAAGACACCAAAGCCATCCTGCAGTCTAGTTTTAAAATTAAGGATCTTGGTCCTCTAAAGTACTTCCTTGGCATTGAATTTGCCAGAAGTAAGGAGGGGATTGTCATACATCAGAGGAAGTATGCTCTTGAACTTATCTCTGATTTGGGACTAGCAGGGGCTAAACCAGTTGGTGCTCCTCTAGAACTCAATGTGAAACTTACCACCACTGAATTTGATACACATGTTGGGATCACAAGAGACACAACCATGACAGATGTTGGTGCCTATCAAAGACTTCTTGGTAGGCTCTTATACTTGACTAACACCAGGCCAGTCATCACATTTGTTGTGCAGTGCTTGAGTCAATTTATGCACTCACCTAAATCATCTCACATGGAAGCTGCACTTAGACTGGTCAGGTACATCAAGAACAGTCCTGGTACTGGGATTTTATTGTCCTCACACAGCTCTAATACACTCATTGCATACTGTGATGTTGATTGGGCATCATGTCCAAATACTAGGAGATCAGTCACTGGTTACTTTGTAAAGTTTGGTTCTTATCTCATCTCATGGAAGTCAAAGAAACAGTCTACCATCTCAAGAAGTTCAGCAGAAGCTGAGTACAGAAGTATGGCCTCCACAGTTGCAGAGATTGTTTGGCTTACTGGTCTGTTTAAAAAACTAGCTATTGAAGTGCAGTTGTCTGTTCTTCTCCACTGTGACAGTAAGTCTGCTATTCAGATAGCTTCTAACCCAGTCTTCCATGAAAGGACCAAGCACATTGACTTGGATTGTCACTTCATCAGGGAAAGATTTCAACAAGGACTAGTGCAGCTCTTGTACCTTCAATCTTCTGAACAACAGGCAGATTTACTAACCAAAGGACTCACTCACCTGCAACATTCCTACTTAATGTCCAAGCTAGAGATGAAGAACCTCTTCATAGCACCTAGCTTGAAGGGGGATGTTGAGGAATTAACCAATTGTACAGCTGTACATTGACTGCAGTTAATAGTTTGTTACAATTAGTTCAGCTAGAGTTAGTGGTAGCTTAGCTTAGGTCAGTTAATTATCCTCTAGTCGGTTAGGTTGTTAGGCGGTTAGCTAAGCCTATAAATACAGCTAGATATTTCTACATCTGTAACTAAGAATCAGTTTTCTCTTTTCTTCTTCAATACAAAGAGCAGTTCCTCTTTTACTCTGCATACACTGTTCCATTGATGTACGGTAGCAAATCACTTCACTGTGATGGATGTTAACAAAAGCTACCAAGATCTCTTATTTGGTAGGGACCAGATGAGGGACCAAGTATGTGCTCCAGATCGATCCATCTATCCAAGTCAACTCTCACGTTTGTAAAGATATAAGAGAAAGTATTCATTTAAAGGGAATTGATGAAACTACTATGATTCTGTTCTGATGATTGACAAACTTGATAAGGGACAAGGTACAGGGACAAGGTACACATCAGGTCCCTCTCTCTTTCATAGTTAATCCTTACAGCTGTAAAGTTGTTGCCACTGTTATCACTGTGCCAGTACCAGTGCTGCAACATTACAGCAGAGCTGTTGCGGTCCTCTCTCTTATCCAATGGTCAAAGTTTTCTCCTCTCTCATCCTCCATATACTTTAACACACCAAGAGATGAAAACATAGCTTTTGTATAATAAGACATTGTCTCTCTTCATCTGCAAAGCCACCAAGGTGTCCAACTAGACAAAGCTTCAACAACCAAGGGATCAACTTGCTACAATTGAATATGTCTTTAGGTTTAGGGTGTTGAGTCTTTGTCTTTTGCTCTAATATTGTAAATCTATTCCTCTTATGAGAAGCTTGTGTAGGTATTTTATCTTCCTCTCTTATCTTGTGGATTAGAGTTGAAGGCTAGAATTAGTTATAGTGAAAGTGTGGGCTAGAGTTAGCCGTGGTGTATCAACTAGAATTAGTTGGTCAAGTGAGTCAGCTAGAGTTAGTTGACGTTGTAGGCTACAATTGAGTTATTGTAGTATGTCTCGTGTTGTCCTATTACAAGGGGATGAGGTTAAGAGGTTAACCTTAGAATTATCGGAGTCTGTAATTCAATATCGCTCTTGTTTTAGTGGATTGTGTTGCTGAAAAACCTACGAGGTAGGTCGTGATTTTACTCCCTTAAGTAAGGCAGTTTTCACGTAAACATCGTGTCTTCTTTACCTTTTGTAGTTGTGTTTTACCTTCTGTCCACAGTTGTTATATTCAGTCAAGGACCTGGTCCCTTGACTGGTGGTGGATGCATATAAGCCAACAACCTCTATATAAATACACACTTCTACCAAAAATTTCAAGAATCAAACACCCTCCTAGAATCAAATATACATTAAAAGAAAGAACAAGAAGAGCAGAAGGAAATAAGTAGAAAGATTCCCATTTTTTGTTACCTTAAATTTTTGCTCCTATAGTGAACAGATTCTAGCGACACTTGACTTGCCTCATTAAGCAAGAACTATTCCAAGCATTCTACTTGACTTATATTTGATTTCAATATTCACTTGTTCTGATGCACTCTGCAGCTTCAAGTGAGTAAAAAAGGATGGTACTGCTGCAAACATTTTAAAGGTGAGCAGCGCCCGGTTGAGTAGTGTTGGTTTTGTGGCATTTTAATATTAAATAATATATTGAGTACCACATTATCATGGTAGTTAATAGCCATTGTTAGACAAAAGGAAGTGGTGCTTTTATTGGCTGTTATGAGGCATTTCTTTTCTTACTTTAGTGGTGGATAGAATATGACAATTAGTTGGTCATTATGTTGCATTAAACTTGGTCATTTGTTGCATTACTCCATAGTAACGTGAGTGACATCTTTATGCCTACTTACTCACATTAAATTGTGGTAGAAATTAATCATTGATTTTTGCAACTCTTGTAACTTATTCACATATTATTCTATCATTCATGCCTTGTAACTTATGTAACTTATGTAACTTATAGACCATTTATCTATCCAATTTATTCTACCTATTTAATACTAGGATGAATACCTCACCTATATATAGAGGTGGTCTTGTATATTTTTTCAAGTACAAGAAAGTATATAGTATAAAAGTATTAGTAAAAAAGAGAGGTTTTTTTAGTTGAAGGAAGGTGTTCTTGTGTTAGAGCTTTGGACTCAACTCTTGTCCAGAGTTTGTTGAGTTATACTTTGTGAGTGGGCTATTGTATCCTGGAGGGGACAAGTCAAGAGGATTACTGCTGGACCGGTGAAAATATTTGTTGTAGTGAGCTTGAATCGCCTTAAAGAAAGCGAGATATTCGCACCTCAACCAAGAAGATAATTTATTTTCTTCATTTGTTTTCTTCATTTGTAATTGTAATTTTCACCAACAATTTAAGGAGATCCATAATGGCTACAATTGAAAAATCCGCGAATGTCAAGATGGGAGATCTTAACAAGCAATTCCGGTTCAATGGTACCCATTTCAAGAGGTGGAAGGATAAAGTACTTTTCTACTTAAGTCTTCTCAATGTTTCTTATGTGTTAACTGAGAAAAATTCAAATAAAGTAGATAACACCCCCATGAATGATGAAGAACTTATTTCACTTCAAAAGAAAGTTGAAAAGTACGATGGTGATTCCTACAAGTGTCGGTATTTTTTACTTAATTATCTATCTGATAATTTTTATGATTATTATGATAGAACTTACTCTAGTGCAAAGAAAATTTAGAAAGCATTGCAGAGTAAGTATGATACCGAGGAGGATGGAGCGAAAAAATACGTTGCTAGCAGATTTTTTCATTTTTAAATGGTGGACAATAAATCAGTGGTAGACCAAGCTCAAGATTTTATAATGATTGTTGGCGAGCTCAGGTCCGAGGAGATCAAAATTGGAGATAACTTCATTATTTGTAGCATAGTAGAAAAACTTCCACCTTCTTGGAAGGAATTTCAAAAAACTATACGCCACGAATAAAAAGAAACTTCTCTTGAGATGTTGATAATGCAAATTCACATGGAAGAAGAAGCAAGGAGCCAAGATGCACTTTTGCAAACAGAAGAGAACAACATCACAATAAAAGTAAATTTAGTTACTTCAAATAATGCTACCCCGGATACTAATAAAAATACTTCTTTGAAGCCTAAGAAGAAAAAATTCAAGAAACAATAATGGTAGATCTTCCAAGAATAATAATGGTGGAAATAACCAAGCGCAAAATCAACATGTTGTAGATAAGGGACCATGCTTTGTCTGTGGCAAGAGTGGGCATATTGCTCGATTTTATAAAATTTGAAAATGTGGGCCTACACCTCAGGCAAACATTATCGAAGAACCATTTGTGGCAGTAATAACAAACATAAACATTGTGAAGAATGTTGATGGATGGTGGGCTGATTCTGGTGCAAACTGTCATGTTTGCTATGACAAAGATTGATTTAAAATATAGACTTCTTTTGAAGAGCCCAAAATCATCATGCTTGGTGATTCTCATACCAGTCAAATGCTTGAAAAGGGAGATGTTGAATTGTGTTTTACCTCTGGAAGGGTACTTACTCTAAAAGATGTACTTTATACTCTTTTCATGAGAAAAAATTGATGTCTAGTTTTCTTCTTAATAAATCAGGCTTCAAACAGATTATTGAATCTGATCAATATGTAATAGTGAAAAAAGGTATTTTTATGAGAAAGAGGTGCATGTGATGGGATGTTCAAGTTGAATGGTGAAATGAATAAAACTTCTACTTCTGTTTATATACTTTCTTCTACTAATTTTTGGCATGCTCGTTTGTGTCATATAAATGATCTTTATGTGAGAATCATGAGTAGTTTAGGATTAATCCTCGTGATCAAAAAGAATTTCAAAAAGTCTGAGGCTTGTAGTAAAGCTAAAATCACTAAAAAGCCTCATTTTCAAGTTGAAAGAAAAACTGATTTATTAGAGTTAGTTCATACTGATATTTGTGAACTTGGAGGAATTTTAACTCGTGGAGAAAATAGATATTTTATCACATTCATTGGTGATTTTTCTAAATTTACGTATGTTTACTTAATGAAAAATAAAAGTGATGCTTTTGAAAATTTTAAAGTTTTTCTCCATGAAGTTGAAATAAGTTTGGTAAAAAAATAAAAAGAATTAGGTGATAGAGGCCGTGAATATGAGTCTAATGAGTTTAATTCTTTTGTTAGATCATTGAGAATAATTCATGAAACTACTCCTCCTTATTCTCATTCATCTAACGGTGTAGCAGAAAGGAAAAATAGAACTTTAGTTGAATTGACTAATGTCATGATTATTGAGTCAAATGCACCTCTAAATTTTTGGGGTGAAGCTATTTTGACTGCTTGTTATGTGTTGAATCGTGTGCCTCATAAAAAAGACTAAATTAATAACTTTTGAGTTGTGAAAAGGTCACAAGCCAAATTTGAGATATCTAAGAGTTTGGGGTTGCTTAGCTTTTGTAAGGCTAATGGATCCCAAAATTACTAAGTTGGATAAAAAAGTTACTACTTGTGCTTTTCTTGGTTATGCTTCAAATAGTACAACCTATAGATATTTTAATCTTGAAGATAATATAATAATAGATGACGCTATTTTTCATGAAAATAAATTTTCATTTGATTCTAAAAATAGTGGAGGCCAAAGGATTGAAGAAAATATTTTGTCACTACCTAGTTCTTCTACTTCTGTTTTGAGAAACAAAAAAAATGATGATTTTGAATTAAGAAGAAGTAAAAGAGTTAGAGTAGAAAAAGATTTTAGTCCTGATTTTCATGTTTTTAATGTTGGAGATGACCCTCTTACTTTAAAAGAAGCTTTATCTTCACATGATGCTATTTTTTTGAAAAGAGACTGTAAATAATAAAATGAACACACTAATTTTTCTAATAAAACTTAAAAGTTAGTTGATTTACCACTAGGTTGTAAAACTATTGGGTGCAAATGGGTCGTAAGAAAAAAGTTAAAACCGAATGGATCTGTTGATAAATACAAGGCTAGACTAGTTGCATAAGGTTTTACGCAACTAGGAGGCCTAGAATTTTTTGATACTTTTTTCTCCGATAACTAGAATTATATCCATTAGACTTTTAATTGATATTGCTGTAATTTTTTATTTACAAATTCATCAAATGAAAGTAAAAAATATTTTTTTTAAATGGAGATCTTAATGAGAAAATTTATATGGAACAACCAGAGTGTTTTGTTGAAGCAGACCAAGAAAGCAAAGTATGTAAACTTATTAAATCCCTATATGGCTTGAAACAGGCACCAAAGCAATGGCATGAAAAAATTGATTACTGCATGATTGAAAATGACTTTAGAACAAATGAGTTTGATAAGTGCATATATCATAAGTCTTGAAAAAATTCACATGTTATTATTTGCTTATATGTTGATGATTTATTGATCTTTGGCTCTAACATGAAAGTTACTGGAGAGACCAAAAATATTTTTAGAAGCAATTTTGATATGAAAGATCTTGGTGAGACAAATTTTGTTCTAGGAATAAAAATTACTAGAACAAGTGGTGAAATTTTCCTTGACCAGTCACATTATGTTGAGAAAATTTTGAAAAAATATAATTTCCTTTGCAAGCATGTTGTAACTCCTTTTGATTCGAGTGTTCATTTATTTCCTGTTGAAAGTGAAAATAATGTGATAAATCAAAAGGAATATACTAGCATAATGGAAGTTTGAGATATGTGACTGATTGCACTAGGCCTGATATTGTATATGCAGTAGGAGTACTTAGCAGGTTTACTAGCAAGACAGGTAATGAACACTGACATGCTATAACAACAGTTATGAGATATTTGAGTGGAATAAAAACTTGTGCTTCGTTCTATAAAAAATATCCTGTTGTACTTGAAGGCTTTTGTGATGTGAATTGGAATACCTTATCAGGTGATTCTTTATCTACTACTGGTTATATATTTACTTTGGGAGGTGGTGCTATTTATTGGAAATTAAAAAAGCAAACTATTATTGCTAACTCTACCATGGAGGCTGAACTAATTGCTTTAGCTTTAGCTAGTGAGGAAGCGAATTGGTTGAGAGATTTATTATTTCAAATATCATATTTTGAAAAATCAATTCCTCCTATTTTAATTCATTGTGATAGCACCGATGTAATTGGTAGAGTTCAAAATCGTTATTACAATGATAAATCCATACATATAAGGAGAAAACACAGTAATGTGAGATCATATTTGACAAATGGTATCATTAATGTTGATTATGTCAAATCTGGTGATAATCTTGTTGATCCACTGACTAAGACCTTAGCAAGAGAAAAGATCTGGAGCACATCAAGAGGGATGAGATTGAAGCCTATAAATTCATGAGTCATATATGAGGAAACCCAACTTGGGGACTAGAAATCCTATAACCAAGTTCAATGAAAAAAACGAATCACGTGATGACTTGTTGTGAAATGCACTATTATTTTTGCCCTTCCTATGATGTGAGTGCATTTTATTTTCCTGTAATAGTTTGTGGAGGTTGGGTTTAAAAAACTCCTAATAAAAATCTGTAGCTCGTATGAGTGGGGTGTTAACTTACAGGAGCACTCTCGACAGATTTCATATATGTAAGTGTGGAAGTAGGCCGCTTCCTATGAGAATTGGGCTTATTCTCAAAAACACTCATGAAAATCGAGATAGCACAAGACCGTAAATGTGCTGGCTATAAAAGCTCATGTTAACACCTTGATTATTATGTGTAAGCAGTGATATTTTATTTCTCTTAAGCAGTCATAGTTCAAGTTTGAGACCACTACGACTCTGGAGTAAAATTTACTGTTTTACTAAGTGAAGGTTTAATTCATAGAGCACACCTTCATTATGCATAATAGTCTACCTTCAATTGATATACTCTCTTATGTTAATATTATAATGGGTGGGGGACTGTTGGTTTTGTGGCATTTTAATACTAAATAAGATATTGAGTACCACATTATCATGATAGTTAATAGCCACTGTTAGACAAAAGGAAGTGGCGCCTTTATTGGTTGTTATGAGGCATTTCTTTTCTTACGTTAGTGGTGGATAGAATATGACAATTAATTGGTCATTATGTTGCATTAACCTTGGTCATTTGCTGCATTACTCCATAGTAACGTGAGTGGCATCTTTATGCCTACATACTCACATCAAATTGTGGTAGAAATTAACCATTGATTTTTGTAACTCTGGTAACTTATTCACACATTACTCTATCATTCATGTCTTGTAACTTATGTAACTTATAGGCTATTTATCTACCTAATTTATTTTAACTATTCAATACTAGGATGAATACATCACCTATATATAGAGGTGATGTTGCATATTTTTCCAAGTACAAGAAAGTATAGTGCAAAAGTGTCAGTAAAAAAGAAAGTTTTATTAGTTGAAGGAAGGTGTTCTTGTGTTGGAGCTTTGGACTCAACTCTTGTTAAGAGTTTGTTCAGTATACTTTGTGAGTGGACTGTTGTATCCCGGAGGGGACAAGTCAAGAAGATTACTGTTGGACCAGTAAAAACATTTGTTATAGTGGGCTTGAATCTCCTTAAAGAGAGCGAGATATATGCGCCTCAGCCAAGAAGATATTTTATTTTTTTCAATTGTAATTGTAATTTTCACCAAGAAGTAGTACAATTGATGTGTTTTCGAGGTCTTCTCGAGAAGAAGATAATGAAGAAGCATTAAAATGGGCTTCTATAGAGAAACTCCCAACTTATCTTCGGATAAGAATAGGTATATTAACTGAACTAGGACAGTCTGGAGAAGTTGATATAACAGATCTTGGATTAGTGGAGAAGAGGAATCTCATAGAAAGACTAGTGAAAATTGCAGAGGAAGACAATGAGAAGTTCTTATTAAAGCCAAACAACGGATTGACAATTAAAATGTTCTGCCTATAATGTCTCTATCATATCAAATGTTTAAATGTTCGCTAATATTGAAATAGAGTTCTGTCCTGAATTAATCGTCTTTTTTTTCCCAGTAATAGTGTGAGTTTTTAATATGGGATATTCTTGCCTCAATGAGGTCTTTGTTATCTTGTGCTTTTTGAATGATACAGAGTCGGTCTTGATCTTCCAAGAATTGAAGTGTGCTTCGATCAATTGAGAGTAGATGCAGAAACTTATGTTGGCAATAGAGCTGTACCTACAATATTCAACTTCACAGTTAACATCTTCGAGGTAATTTTGGCCTTTTATCAAGCATAAATGGTAGTATTAAAGATATATGTCATTACTTCATGCAAGGTGCTGATTATTCTGTTAATTGTAAAGGATTTCTTGAATTCTTCTCATATTCTTCTAAATACAAAGAGGACATTGCCAATTCTTCATGAGGACATTGCCAATTCTTCTTGGAGACAATTCTCCAAGAACTGTCATTCTCAGAACAATTTGAAATATCCTCTTCGTTCATAGTCTATGTCGTGATTATGCAGAATGACACTGCTTTTAGGCCCTCCAGGTTCTGGCAAAACAACATTGCTGTTAGCTTTGGCTGGGAAACTAGACAGAGATCTTAAAGTAAGAACACATAAGTCATATACAGATTAGAAATTTAATTTGGGCAATCTTGAATTTCATGTCAATGACTTTATGCATTCTTGCTGAGGCTTTCAGGTGTCCGGGAGAGTGACATACAATGGTCATGGGATGGATCAGTTTGTACCACAAAGGGCATCTGCTTATATTCATATTGGAGAACTAACAGTGTGGGAGACACTAGCCTTTTCTGCAAGATGTCAAGGAGTTGGAGCCAGATATGGTCAGAGAGATTTTCTTATCCTATGTACTCTAATAATTAAGCAAGTTGCATATCCAAAATTAGACTGTGCATCTATAGCTAATAAAAGCCGTGTCATATGTCGAGGTGCTGACCATTTTCTTTTCTCTAATTTTCTTGAAAACTATCCAGAAATGTTAGCTGAGCTGTCTAGGAGAGAGAAGGAAGCATACATTAAGCCTGATCCTGATGTTGATATCTTTATGAAGGTGAAGACATATAAACAGAACATTCGTTCATACTTCTCGTCTCTTTCTCTTTGTCAATTTTGATGAGAAATGACTCGATGTTATTCATTTATTTATCCAACAGGCAGCTTCAATAGAAGGGCAGGAAGCTAGTGTTGTAACAGACTATATTCTCAAGGTAAGAAGGCATTTCCTGAATTACAAGTTCAATGAAGAAATTGGCTTTCTTGGAAATCACTGTTTTATTCTCCAAATTTTGAAGATACTGGGACTTGACATCTGCGCTGATACCCTCGTTGGAGATGAAATGTTCCGAGGCATTTCAGGCGGACAGAAAAAGCGAGTTACTGCAGGTTAGAGCAAAACCAGATAATGCAGAACCTAGAGATAGTGATTCATGTGATGTCAACCTTAAGCTTAAATAGTTAAGGGAATCAAATTTTGTACTTCAAGGTTATAAAAGTTGATGAAAACATATAATACAGGGGAGATGATGGTTGGACCAGCTGTTGCATTATTCCTGGATGACATTTCAACTGGCTTAGACAGCTCGACAACATTTCAGATAGTGAACTCAATTACGCAAATCAATCCACATTCTTCAAGGAACTACTATGATCTCACTCCTGCAGCCTGCATCAGAAACTTATAACTTATTCGATGACATAGTTCTTCTATCAGATGGACAAATTGTTTACGAAGGTCCTCATGAAGACGTCTTAGAGTTCTTTGAGTACATGGGATTCAAATGCCCTGAAAGGAAAGGAGTAGCTGATTTCTTACAATAAGTAAGCCTCATTCACAACTGATTTTGATTAGTATATCTAATCACGGAGCATTTCAAGTTTCTGATCAAGTCTTTTTGTGTTAATAACAGGTGACATCACGGAAGGATCAAGAGCAATACTGGGCTAATCGAGACGAACCTTATAAGTTTGTTACTGTTAGGGAATTTTCTGAAAAATTCCAGTCTTTTCACATTGGACAGAAGCTAGGGGATGAGCTTGGTGTTCCTTTTGACAAATCAAAGAGCCACCCTGCTGCTCTAAGCCTCTAACCACACAGAGTTAATGTGTTAGCAAGAAGGAACTACTGAAAGCTTGCTCAGCTAGAGAATTCCTTCTTATGAAGAGGAATTCATTCATCTATATATTCAAGATAGTACAAGTGAGTAGCATTTCAAAGAATTGAATATATTGTTTTACCCTTTTAAGTTGTCGAATGCTAATCTTGAGGTAAACAAAGTGTTCTGTTCTACTTTCCAGCTTATCATAATGGGCTTTCATAACAATGACACTATTCCTACGAACGGAGTTGCACAAGAATACAACAAGGGGGTGTTTGCTTGGGTGCACTGTTTTTTTGCTGTTATGATGATTATGTTCAATCGATACTCAGAGCTTGCCCTCAGTATTGTGAAGCTTCCTGTCTTCTACAAACAACGCGATTTTCTCTTCTTCCCTGCTTGGGCATATGCTCTACCTACATGGATTCTTAAGATACCAATCACACTTGTAGAGGTTTGCGTTTGGGTGTGTATGACTTATTATGTTGTAGGATATGCAGTTATTGGGAGGTAACAGATCAGTCTTCATTCATATGCGACAATGTTTTCAGTTCCCAATCTGGGGAGATTGGTTCACAATTTGCAGGTTATTCAAACAGATCTTTCTTCTTATATGTGTTAATCAGTGTTAGGGTTTGTCTTGAATTTCCTACCTTAGTTGAATTCTACACAATTGTATTTCTAATTCAAAAACCTTTTCTTGACAGAAAAGGTTTCCTTGGTAAAAAAGAACTTTACAATATCTATCCTTTTCTTGGAAGAGAAGTCTTGTAATTCTATAAATAGAAAATATGTTCTTCTCAAATAGAACAATTAATAGCATCCACAATGTAGTCGTTTAGAAAGTTTTGTTTAGGGGAGATTATTCTCCCAATAAGTCTTAATGCTTTTTAGTTTTAATTTTTCATATGTAGGCCAATTGGCCGAATCATATCAAAGTTTTATGCTTCTTTAATATATTTTTCTTTGTCGCCTGATTTGTCATTCAAAGTTTGCAATTATTAGCTTCTGCATAACGCCCTCTCGATTCCGATCCCAACAATCAGATGGCGTCAGCACTATTTCGCTTATTGACAGCTCTTGGAAGAAATCTAGTAGTTGCAAACACATTCGGATCATTTGCACTACTCACATTTATGGTTATGGGTGGATTCATTGTATCTAGAGGTAAAACTTCAGGCAGTGTTGAGAAACTGCAAGTACAATATACAACTTATGTGTTCACCCTGCCAGTTGTAACTTGCATTAACTAGGACAATGCTAATTTTCTATTATATGATGTGAAGAAATGGTGGATATGGGGCTACTGGGCACAAAATGCCATTGCTGTCAATGAATTTCTCGGGAAGAGTTTTGCGCATGTAAGTAAGATATTATGAACTTCTATTAAAACAAAAAAATGTCAAGGCTGCATTATTGAAAATTCACCTTTTCTTTGGTTTGTAGGTTCCGCCAAACTCCACAGATACCATAGGTGTGAACATTCTTAACATTGAGTGGACTCTTTCCATCTGCAAGCTGGTATTGGATAGGAGTAGGAGCTCTTCTTGGAAATGTTTTGCTCTTCAATTTCCTTTTCTCAGTGGCCCTAACTTGGCTCAATTGTAAGGATCCAGAAACTCGTGTTATGCAACCTAATCTCTATACCATCTATAGAAGGACAACATATTGACTAAGTGGGAGAGCGTTTTGTGCAGCTTTTGGGAAACCTCAGCCAATCCTATCTGAAGAAACCGTGACAGAGAGGATAGCCAGTACAAAGGGTGAGGCTATTGAATTCTCAACAGGAGAAAGGAGCTCTATTGGTGAGCATAACTCCCATTATGCTTTAGTTTGCAAAAACACAAGGGAAGTGAAGTTCTACCAAGTGCATCTTCCAGGTTTATGTCCTCAAGAGTAGGCAGCATCAACGAGGCCGATGCAAACAGGAAAAGGAAAAGAGGAATCGAGACCCTTTGTATTGCTTTTGATGATATCAGATATGCAGTTTGAAACTAAGCTAACAGCTTTGGTGGAAAAGCTTCCCTCCTCGCCTCAGTCCTTCATTGTTATACTTAGGCAAAGCCATAAACAACAGCTTAAAATGACAGTACGCCATAAGAACACTTCCAAAAAAAAAAAAAAGACATTTAGAAACTACATATAAGAAAATGATCTAATAAACCACTTAAAAGGTGAACAGATAAATTTCCTTGCTCAATAGGACCAAAAAGAGAGTTTAAAACTAGTGATTATCTGTACTCTAATGAAACTCAGTTGTGGATTCCCATACACAACAAGATATTAGTTTTACAACTAGTACCAGTTATCATTCAAAGTGCAACAATAATTCGGAATCCATATAGTGAATTTTAAAAGCTGGAGCATGAACATAACACAAGCATACAAACTCGCAATGTGGATTCAGTTCAATTGAAATATATACATGGGATTATTCAAAAACCACATGAGAAAAAAATCTCATAAGGTACTGCCGAACTGGATGGTAGACTTAAGGTCTTCAATTCACTACCGCAGCATCCGATCGAAGACATATGAGTCCACTGGAGCATCTCCTGCAATCTGAAGTGACGAGACAGCCTGTGCTGCAAGAAGACCAGCAGAAATTCTTTGAACCTCCCAATTCCCTTCCTCAAACCATTGATGGTGAACATTCCCTACCCAAGGTACAGCAGACACCATCCACGCAGTATTTTCCTGCTCATTCCACATGCATCCATCCGCGTTGGGACCAGACACCCACTGTGTTCCTTCAACTGAATATATTGAGAGGTCTTGATGAGGAAGCATGGGTCTTTCTCCACCCATAAAAAAGTCAAAATCTCTACCAAGATCCCATGGATTTGATTCTTTATCCTTCTTAAGCAAAAGCTCACATGAATCATCTGATTCTTCACCTACTAGGACATGCAGAGCAACTGCCTCAGCGATCGCGGCACCCTCTTCATCAAGCTTTTGTTGTTCTTCTTTCTTTTTCTGTTTCTTCTTTTCCAATTCAGAGCGAATGGCAGCTGAAGTAGCCAAGGCTTTCTCTAAGCGCCTCTTTTTTTTCTCAGCCTGTTTAATTCGATCCAACTCATCCTTTACTTGCTTCTTCTTCCCTTTTCTAACAGCAGCTGAAGCTTTAGCACATTCCATCTTATCGACAAATTTTCAGATCTATTGCCCCTAGACCTTCTCGAATTTCCTTTTGTTAAAAGTTTCTTTAAGAGGTATACATCATCTCTACAACTATTTATTTCTCTTTCCTTTTATATCCTGTTATTAATACTATAATGAAAACTAATGATTCTAAATATGAAAACTATTATGAAACCCGTATTACTAAAACTACACCTACACCCACTCAGGTATGTAGGAATACCTCATTTTGCGCACAATACAATCCCAAACAGAAACAACAGGAGAATGAGGAAGAGAAGCCTGGTAAGCACTCACAAGCCTGTCTCTCACCATTCTTCCCAGTTTCCCACAACCCTTGCATCTATCCATCTCCCAGCAAATACCAAATTAATGTCACGACTGAAATTTAATAAAGTATCTGTTCCACTCTTCTTCAAACGACTCCCATGGCCTTCCCTCCTACAAGCAAACACAAGAAACTTAGTATGTCCATAAACTGCATTAGCATGACAATATTTTCAAAACAAAATTAAGAAAGTTTATACCACATCATGTCTCACAAAAAAGAACCACACAGGTGTAATATCATAACGACTCATGAACATCCATAAGAAAGATGCTTTACAACAGTTATCTTGCTTATCAGGAGAACTCTTAACTAGATATCACTAACACCACCACCACCACAACAACAACAATAGAGAGAAAGATAGGACATGAACAGCTGGATAGCAACATTAACAAATGACTGTTTCTTGGGTGGAACAAATGCAGGTGGTCAACCAAAGCCATCCATTTGAGTATATTTCAAAATCTACGGCTGGGATTAATGTTCCACCCAAACTATATAGCTTAACAAAGCATTGAAGTCCTCACATATCCATAAGGATCTGGGGTGAACAGCACACAAAATATCCTTAATTCCCCAACTAATTAACTTAAATCATTTGCAGGGAAACCCACCAGGAACTTTTAAGAGATCCTGTATCAACTAACTATCTCGAAATCTCATCATGCATTATAATTTAACCCTTTCGATGAAAAAGAAAGGAAAAGCCACTCCTACTTTAACTTTTTTATTTGATGACTGTGGATTCCGGGCCAGCTTTCGCGCACCTCGACTAAATCCACGGGATACCTGCCACCTCCCACCAGCAACAGGTACCAGATAACTCTGTCCACCAAGGCTAGAACAGATGGGAAGAATCACCTAGTATTTTTTATCTCCGCTGGGATTTGAACCTGAGACCTTAGGCCTCATGGCTCTTTAACCCACTTCATTGACCACTAGGCCACACCCTTGGGTGCACTCCTACTTTTACTTGGTTGTTTCATAAAACAACAATTTATTCACTCGTTGTGGAGTAAGTGGACAAGTTCAAATGAAAAGAAAAAAGAAACACTGAAGTGCGGAAGGAATTTGAAAAGAAAAAATCATGTTTCCTTTATAAGCAAAAAAGCCCAAACTTTTCATACAACAATAATCCATCTGTAGCTGAATTAAAGTACACTTCTTCCAAAATAAATTTCCAGGCGTGATGAAATTAACCAAAAATCTCTAATTGTTGCACATTAAAAAAAATTAGCTAGCACACATTTTCCTTAAAAAAAACAGGAGGCTGGGACTGAGGAAGTAACTTGAGAAAAACCTAATTATTCAATAAAAATGAAATTAACAGTCGCAGTTGGAATTAGCACACTGTTTCACCAAACAAGAACACGATTGGGGGAGCGGGGCAAGGAAGTAATTGACGAAACCCCAATTCCACAAAATTGAAATAATCCTAAGATGCCTACTGGAAATCCAATTCTACATCAATAATCATCCATAAACAACAAAAAGAAGAAAAACCCCCAATTCAATTCAGTTCATATCCGACCCACATACAAAAGCCGCAACCACTTTCACGCGCTAATATGATCAGATCGAGCATACCAACGAGCCACAAATCCACCAGATTATAAAATTAACAGATCTTAATTCAACATAAATCATTAAAAAAAATCAAAAAAAAAAAAAAAGAAGCAGACCTGTCGGAGATAGCCGCCGACCAAGAGCTCAGCCTGCGCAAGTACAACAGAAATGAAGAGATTATATATTTATGAATCTAATGATAAGGCACTCAAAATTCAACAGAAAAAGGGGAGGAAAGAAAAAAGGCTCGTGAAATTATAGGAGAAACTGGTAGAATGAAATTGCTAAGAGAGGGAAGGGTGAAATCGTAAATATATAATAAGATTGGACACGTGGAAGATAGAGTATGGTGAATCTAGAATTTCTGACCTTTCTAGTGATGAATGGACACATGGGGAACAACCTTGATCAACTGTGGATATGGTGGGAACCATAAGAAATCTAAGCCGTTGGATTTTGATGATTTTTCTTAAGTGGGTCCCTGTAGACGAAAACTATTTTCTTTGTTTCTTCTTTTAGTACGTACTATGTAAATTTGTGTTTGATTTGGATTTGGAAACTTGCACCTACACGTAAACACATTCTGATACACTCCCCTTGTCCCATATTAATACTTACTATACTAAAAATAATTATCTCATATTAATTGATCATCTTACTAAATAAAAAAAATATTAATTAAATTTTTTTCATATTATCCTTACAATTAATTCTTTTTAAAAGTGTTCAGATTTATTTGTAAAGTTCCAAAGAAATTTTTTAAAGGGTAAATTAGTAAAACAAACTTCTTATTTATTATTTCTTAATATGCGTATAAAAAAAGTGTGCAAATAAAATGGAACGGAAGAAGTAGCAAAATTGACAAGCCAATAATGTAAAGATAAAAATCCTCTTAAAAGTATCTTCCTACATAATGCCTCACATTGTAAATATTTTAGAAAAAATTACGATCTAATGTCTTTAAATCATCTAATATATATTTATATATAACATATACAACAAAGTTTATAAACAAAGTTTATAGATAATATATATTTTGATCATATTGATAAACTAAATGGTCGAATGATATATTTATGTAAGTTTTCTTGTAATTACGGTGGTCATGAAGAACTAACAAATTTTCTTTGGAAGTCTTGAGACCCAAATTCATTTAAAAGGAAAATTCAAAATTGATCGACTATATTTACATAGCTTATAGACTTTGACTGAAGATCATTTTGAGAAATAAAGCAGTGTATACTTGTTTATGAATTCATAATTGTTTATCCGATAGTAAATAATAAACAGATTGTTGTACAGTGATTAATAATGAAGGAATTGTTATATATGAATTAATTACTTCAAAAAAATATTTTTGTATTTAATAGTTTAATTCTCACATTACTAATAATATACTCCACATTTTATCACATATAAATAATATATAAATTTCAACATAACTTAATACTAATACTAACATTTAATACCGACAATCAAATATTGCTTTAGTTATGTGATGTTTCTTTTTTATACAGCCAACAAAATATTGTACTATCTTATACAAAATTTTATATCGAAATTAATTATTCCAACATCACAACCAAATGCACCCTATGAACAAAGTGAATTCTAGGTATTTGTAGGCTTTTAGTTCATAGTTGGGCAATTAATAGTCCTCCTACCATCCATACATAAAGATTGAGATACAAGCTTTTTCTAACTTACAAATTTATAGCATTATATAAATCATTTCTCATTAATTCCATTACAAACCATTTCAACATTTCCTTTTTATAATTAGGGGTGGAAAAATTAGCTCCTCAAGACATGATTTGTTCTAAATTGAACCGATTAATAACTCGCTCATTTATTAATTCAATCTATTTTAGTCCCTTCAATAAATACATCTAAAATTTTGAGTTGATTTGAACTAAATATGTAACACTATAAATTGATCAATAAAAAATTATAAAAATATTTTTAAAAAACCTTTTTTTTGTTTGACATGTTATATGAGAAAGTTATAAAGTTGATTGGTCGGCACTAAAATAAGTAGCCGGCTTGGCCCATTAATTTTGATTTACAAGTTGTAACCCAAAAAATAATAACATTAGATTTATGTCACCCTATCTCCCTAGCCGCCAAGATCCAAAACTATTACAGTTGTTCCTCTTCTTGTCAACTTCTTCACCACAGCTCCATTCTCTCCTTTATCCTTCATCGTTTTTCTTAATCCATTCGCCACAGTAGCTTCACCATCTTGAACCACCATCTCTATTGATATTTAACGACTACATTGTGAATGCTATTGCATTGTCACTACTAAAAAAACTGCGAATACCGACCTCAAAATTACCGACCTCCTATGGAAGTCGGTAATTTCCGACCTCCGGAAGTCGGTATTGTTAAAAACAAAAATTATTTTATTTTCTTAAGAAAACCGACTTCAAGATGTCGGTTTATTTGGAAAAAAAATGCGGGAAAACCAAATACCGACCTCCGATGGTCGGAAACTTTCCCAGAAAAAAATAAAATAAAGAAAAACCGACCTCTTGTAGTCGGTATCGAATTAGTAAATAAAAAATAAAATTTAAATTTATCTCAATTAAATATAAAAAAAATGAAAAAAAGAAATATTTTTAATAACTTTTAAATAAACCGACCTCCGGATGTCGGTTTTTTGAAAGATAAAAAACAAAAAAATAAATTAATACCGACTTCCTGATGTCGGTAATATTAAATTTACATAATTGATTTTATTTACCTTAAATTATTCTCATAGTGACTTCCCGAAGTCGGTATTTATTTTTTATTTTTTATTTAATTATTTTATTTATATTATAAAATAAAAATAATATTAATACCGACATTTAGAGGTCGGTATTATTTATTTAACATAATTAATTTTATTTTCATTAAAATTAAAGGTAATACCGACCTCCGGAGGTCGGTATTTTAATTTTATTTTCATTAAAATTAAAGGTAATACCGACTTCCGGAGGTCGGTATTTTACTTTTATTTTCATTAAAATTAAAGGTGATACCGACTTCCGGAGGTCGGTATTTTACTTTTATTTTCATTAAAATTTAAGGTAATACCGACCTCCGGAGGTCGGTATTTTACTTTTATTTAATTATTTTGAATAAAATCGACCTCCGGATGTCGGTATTACCTTTAAAATATTTGTAATAATCACTATTTTTCTATTGTGTATAACACTAAGGGGTCGTTTGGTAGCTAGTTAAAGTTATATAGGTATTAGTAATGTAGATATTAGTTATAGGGAATCTATATATTATTTATACATGTATTAGTTATGTAGAGATTAGTTATTCATGTATTAATTATACAAGTATTACTTATTCCACCTTCTATATCCTGTATAAGATAATACATAGATTCCCTCATAACTTATACATCGTCTTGAATATACATATGTCTCGTCTAGTGATGTATATACGTATATATATATATAGTACGTATTCAAAAGCTAATTAACCGATCAATAATACATATCCAAATACGTAGTATGGATACGTCATATATTACGTACATATGAGTTAATATACGATCATTGAGAAATGTAATTAACCAAGTCCTATATATTATATATAATAATGATCCATCGTCTTGAATATATGTCTCGTCTAGTGATGTACGTATCTACATAGTACGTATTCAAAAGCTAATTAACCAATCTATATATAATCCATAACCAAGTAGTATGGAATATGTTGTATATTACGTACATATGAGTTAATATACGATCATTGAATATAATTAACCAAGTTATTCTATGTACTATAATGATCCGTCGTCTTGAATATATATTTTTTTGTTGTGATATTGTACGTATATATATAGTACGTATTCAAAAGCTAATTAACTAATCGATAATCCATCCAAGCAGTGGAATACCATTGTATTACGTACACACGAGGTAATATACGATTGTTGAGTAATGTAAATAAGCAAGTCCTATATATATAGTAATGATCTGTCGTCTTGAATATATGTTTTTTTGTGGCGATATTGTACATATATATATAGTACGTATTCAAAAGCTAATTAACCAATCGATAATCCATCCAAGTAGTATGGAATACATTGTATTACGTACATATATGAGGTAATATACGATCATAGAGTAATATAATTAATCAAGTCCTGTATATTAAATTTACATAATTGATTTTATTTACCTTAAATTATTCTCATAGTGACTTCACTAAGTCGGTATTTATTTTTTATTTAATTATTTTATTTATATTATAAAATAAAAATAATATTAATACCGACATTTAGAGGTCGGTATTATTTATTTAACATAATTAATTTTATTTTCATTAAAATTAAAGGTAATACCGACCTCCGGAGGTCGGTATTTTAATTTTATTTTCATTAAAATTAAAGGTAATACCGACTTCCGGAGGTCGGTATTTTACTTTTATTTTCATTAAAATTAAAGGTGATACCGACTTCCGGAGGTCGGTATTTTACTTTTATTTTCATTAAAATTTAAGGTAATACCGACCTCCGGAGGTCGGTATTTTACTTTTATTTAATTATTTTGAATAAAATCGACCTCCGGATGTCGGTATTACCTTTAAAATATTTGTAATAATCACTATTTTTCTATTGTGTATAACACTAAGGGGTCGTTTGGTAGCTAGTTAAAGTTATATAGGTATTAGTAATGTAGATATTAGTTATGAGGGAATCTATATATTATTTATACATGTATTAGTTATGTAGAGATTAGTTATTCATGTATTAATTATACAAGTATTACTTATTCCACCTTCTATATCCTGTATAAGATAATACATAGATTCCCTCATAACTTATACATAGTCTTGAATATACATATGTCTCGTCTAGTGATGTATATATCGATTGGTTAATTAGCTTTTGAATACGTACTATGTATATACGTACATCACTAGACGAGACATATATTCAAGACGATGGATCATTATTATATATAATATATAGGACTTGGTTAATTACATTTCTCAATGATCGTATATTAACTCATATGTATGTAATATATGACGTATCCATACTACGTATTTGAATATGTATTATCGATCGGTTAATTAGCTTTTGAATACGTACTATATAGTATATATATATATACGTATATACATCACTAGACGAGACATATGTATATTCAAGACGATGTATAAGTTATGAGGGAATCTATGTATTATCTTATACAGGATATAGAAGGTGGAATAAGTAATACTTGTATAATTAATACATGAATAACTAATCTCTACATAACTAATACATGGATACGTCATATATTACGTACATATGAGTTAATATACGATCATTGAGAAATGTAATTAACCAAGTCCTATATATTATATATAATATTGATCCATCGTCTTGAATGTATGTCTCGTCTAGTGATGTACGTATATACATAGTACGTATTCAAAAGCTAATTAATCAAGTCCTGTATATTAAATGGTCCATCATCTTGAATATATATGTCTCGTCTTTAGTGATGTATGTTTATATATATAGTACATATTCAAAAGCTAATTAACTAATCGACAATTCATCCAAGTAGCTAGTGGAATACGTTGTATTACGTACATATGAGGTACTATATGATGACGATCGTTGAGTAATATAATTAACCAAGTCCTATATATTACTGGTCCATCGTCTTAAAGATATGTCTCGTCTAGTCATGATGTACATATATAGTACGTATTCAAAAGCTAATTAATTAATCGATTGATAATCCATTCAAGTAGTATGAAATACATTGTATAGTAGCATAATCATTGAGTAATGTAACGAATCAATAATGTATCCGAGTTTATGAAATATGTTGATGATTAAATAATTTTTATTAATTACTTTTAGTTTTTTTAAAAAAATCGACCTCAAGTGGTCGGTTTTATAAAAAAACACTTTATTTTTTAAAAAAATCGACCTCAAGTGATCGATTTTATCAAAAAATACTTTATTTTTTAAAAATACCGACCTCAAGTGGTCGGTTTTTTTTTTTTAATTTTATTACCTAAAAACCCTAACACCCTAACACTAACACTCACACTCACACCACCCTCACCTCCGGCGCCCCCTCCCTCCGAAAACCTTCCCTCCGGCGTCCCCCCCTCCTCCACCTTCCACCGCTGCCGCTGCTGCTGCTGAAGGTTGCTGCCGCTGCTGCTGCTGAAGGTTGTTGGTGCCTTCCACCGCTGCCGCTGCTGCTGCACATTGCTGCCGCTGCTGCTGCTGAAGGTTGCTACTGCTGAAGATTGCTGCCGCTGCTGCTGCTGAAGGTTGTTGTCGCTGCCGCTGCTGCACATTGCTGCCGCTGCTGCTGCACATTGCTGCCGCTGCCGCCTGTCGCCGTCTCTGTTGCTGCTCCGGTGGGGGTCCATCAAGGTAAGTAATTTTAATTTTCTTGTTAATTAATTATAGTTATTAAATTAGAGTTTATCTTTGTTAATTTTAGTTACTAAATTAGGATTTATCATTTAACTAGGGCATGTCATTGTTAATGTATTTGTTTAGCATAAGTGTCAACACTAGTTGATCCTATTGATGACAAAATTGATTTTCTTGGAAGATCAATTTATGTCCACCTAGTGTTGACACTTGGTCTTTAATTTAGTTATAATGTATTTGTTTAGCATAAGTGTCAACACTAGTTGATCCTATTGATGACAAAATTGATTTTCTTGCAAGATCAATTTGTGTCCATCTAGTGTTGACACTTAGTCTTTATTTTGATTATAATGTGGTTGATTAGTAAGTGTCAAGACTAGTTGATCCTATTGATGACAAAATTGATTTTCTTGCAAGATCAATTTGTGTCCATCTAGTGTTGACACTTAATACTAATTAGCATTAAGTATTACCCTTGTGGCCCTGTGTGGCCTTGATTATGCCTCTGTACCATAGATGGTGGGTTATTTGGGAATGTCCGTGAGTCTCGGACATCGATATCTCGATTATAGAGCTGGTTATGTATGCTGTAGAGTGAATCTATCAATTCTACCAATTAGTGTAGCATGTAACTAATCTATCAATTTCTCAATGTATTGCTATAGTTTCCTGTAGAGTTAAACTACTCTTATATTATTTCTCAACGAAATACGAAATTACAAAGTATGTCTAAAATCACAAAGACTTAGGATATGAGCAAGTACATTGCATAATTTGCAGGTGGCATCATTACAAGCAGGAGCAGCAGTAGGACAGGGATATGCAGGGGGAAATGCCCTTCAAAGTACTTTACCACAACACCAATATAGACAGATGATACTTAAATTAGTACAAGTACAAGTACAACAACAAGAACTGCAAACTGCAATTCAAACGGCAACTTATTACTCAAACAATTCTACTTTTTCGAACAACAACATTCATAGTGCTGGGCTGGTGAATAATTACAGAAACACAACGCAACAAGTGGTACTAATATATCGTCTACCTTTAATACTATCTTGAGAACATTTGATAATGTTGCCTTTTAGGCCCTTCATCTACACTCAAATCACATACTGTATTTAAAGTTCAAACAAACTCCAATCTTAAATAATCTTCGATCTTAGCTTTACAAGGCCAAATTTATCATAGATGAGGTTTTACATAAAAACAGTGGATTTTGTTGTTATATAGATAATATCAAGTAACTATACGTTAAACTGATGCAATTTTGTTTAGAGCAGTTGGTGTACAGCCAGTGCACAAAAGCTCCTTTACTCTATTTGTACTAAGCTGAGACTTTAAGTTCTTTGTAATATTCTTACCGTCCTTCTTTACAACTATCAGAATGCTGCAGAAGGCGTTAAGTCAAAAGTAAAGTACAATGGACCTCATCCTGAATTGGCTGATAGGCTTGAAAAGGAAATATTGGACACGAATCCAGGGGTTAAATGGGATGATGCTGCCGGACTAAGTGAAGCAAAGAGGATTCTACAGGAAGCAGTGGTACTCCCACTGTTGATGCCCGAGTATTTCCAGGTACTGCAGATAGTTGATTCTGAATATTAGCATTCTAATGAACGAGGGGTGGTTGCATGTTTGGTATGACAGAAGTGATAGTTTAGGAAAATATTTTTCATCATTTTCTGGTGTCCCAAATGGAGAAAAATGATGTCATTTTCTTTATAACTATCTTAACTTTCAATTTCATTTCAATCGATCCAACTAAAACATTTAGATACTATAATTTAATCTTACTTCTAAAAAAATTCATCAAAATATTTCCGAATGTACTAGTTTCATTATTTTTAATCTTTGGCCTCTCTACCCCACCTCTGAGGTAGAGGTACGGACTGCGTACATTCTACCCTCCCCAGACCCCACGTTGTGGGAATATACTGGGCATGTTGTTGTTGTTGATTATTTTTAATCTTTAATATTGATCAACCAAAAACCAAAAGGAGTTGAAACATTTCATCTGATTTCCTGAAAAAATGTTTTCCTTGGAGGGGAAGGCCACACATCATATTTCCTTTTATATTGCCTCGTAAGAAACAGTTCATCAAAGTTGGATATGGTCCTCACAGATAATTAAGAAAATAAACTGGTAATAGTTTTTGCTGTTGAAACTGAATGATCTCAGATATTTGTTAGTCACGTAACATTGTAATATTGAACATTACTTGCAGGGAATCAGGAGACCTTGGAGAGGAGTTCTTATGTTTGGTCCTCCTGGCACAGGGAAAACACTCTTGGCCAAAGCTGTTGCCACAGAGTGTGGGACAACTTTTATGAATATTTCTTGTAGTTCTTTGTGTGGAAAATGGTACGGGGAGAGTGAACAATTGACACGGTGCTTATTTGAGCTTGCCCGTACTCATGCTCCAACTACAATTTTCATTGATGAGATTGATTCTCTTTGCAGTGCCAAAGGGTAAGTAAATGATATTCTTTTCTTTCTAAACAATATAAGCTGAGTATTTTTCTCATTGTCTTGTAAGGTTTATATGAATAAGTTCGACTTCTAGGCGTGGATATATGTTACGGGCTTACACGTCTTAGTAACTAGACTTCAATCATCTACTCCTTCCATCCCAATTTAAGTGTCTTACTTTCTTTTTTTGTTTGTCCCAAAAAGAATGTCTCTTTCTATATTTAGTAAGTTTTTCAATTCCAACATCCTACACGGGAAGTTTAAGACCACAAGATTTGAAGGTCTACACACATCTTTAATTTAAGACCACAAGATTCAAAAGTCCCCTTTATTTCTTAAACCCCGTGCTCAATCAAAGTAAAACACTTAAATTGGGACGGAAGGAGTAATAGAGATGACCAGCTTGTTCTTGCTTTTTCCCAACTAAATAAGTGAAGTGCCCGAGCTGCAGAAAGCAGAGAAGTTTAAATCTTATAAGAATACCCAGTAGGAAGGAATATTATCAAAACTGAATCGTACTGTTGTTTCACTATGTTTTCCGACCATAGAGATTTTTATCAAGCTACCAATTTATGTGTCCGAATTTGCTGTGAGTTTAAACTGTTATTTGCTAGAATCATATCTATAGCATATAGTTATTATTTTTATCGGGTCACCAATTGATGTCTTATGTTAAAGATTTTTGTAATTTATATTATTTGTATAACGTCAGTGCATAAAACCTTAAAGCTCTAAATATTTTGTCCTGCTCCTCTTTCCTTCACTTTGTGGTTGCATATCATCCCACAATATTATTTTTGTGTGTGCTCAACAATCAACATTAATTTGAGCACAAGAAGTTCTTTAGTGTGTTAAACTTACAATTTTAAACTATCATTTTAAACTTACAATACAAACTAGTATCAATTCTACCAATTAGCGAATCTATCATTTTGAACTTGGTATATATAGTTTGTACACTTTTTAGATTGTTTGATCGTATTTTACGTTTAATTTGAAGTAGTGAAATGTAAATATAGAAAAATATCGTCTTGACAGCTATTTGAGCTGGTTTTGGTTGAATATATGCATTATCAAATATGCAGGTGGGCAATTCAAATTGCAGCAATTTCCTGCCAATTTTATGGCAAAATATCGACCACAAACCGACCTCTTGAGGTCGGTATTTTGGGTAAATTTTCCAGAAAACCGACATCAGGAAGTCGGTTTTTCGAATAAAATTTTCCAAAAAACCGACCTCAATTGGTCGGAATCAAGTGAAATAGGAAAATGAAATTTAAATAATACCGACCTCAAGAGGTCGGAATATCAGAAAAATAATAAATTAAAATTTCAGTAATACCGACTTCCGGAGGTCGGAAATTCAAAAAAAAAATAAATTAAAAATTCATTAATACCGACTTCCGGAGGTCGGAAAACCAAAAAAATAATAAATTAAAAATTCAGTAATACCGACTTCCGGAGGTCGGAAAACCAAAAAAATAATAAATTAAAAATTCATTAATACCGACTTCCGGAGGTCGGAAAACCAAAAAAATAATAAATTAAAAATTCAGTAATACCGACTTCCGTAGGTCGGAAAACCAAAAAAATAATAAATTAAAAATTTAGTAATACCGACTTCGGGAGGTCGGAAATAAAAGTAAATAAAATATATATTAAATTCTTAATTTTTAGATTTAAAATTATAACCGACATCCGGAGGTCGGTATTTACCGACCTCCGGATGTCGGTATACAAAACCAACCAAGCCTTTTCCGACTAGGTCTTGTGAGTCGTTTTGAGTCGGTTTTTCAGGGAAAACCGACCTCCGGATGTCGGTTTTTTGAGGTCGGTTTTCTCTGTTTTTCTAGTAGTGGTATAAGTAGAGCTAGTGATAAATATCCTTTAAAACTCCCTTACCCCAAGAAGACCCATCAAAACGTTACCAAATCCTTTTTAGATCATTTTTACCAAAAATGGGCCCCATGGGCCATGCAAGGTTTAGAAAATTAGTCCAGTAGGCCCGAAGCCAAAATTATAGTAAAAATCAAGAATAAATTCCCTCTATCTATATGCATGGTGAATGGAATACACAATCACAACAGTGGCCCCCAGCCCACAGATAACCTATCGGCCCTGCACAGGCTCCAATCGCTCTACAGCACAGATAGCAAGAATAATATCACGATAACGATGCCCGAGACTCACGGGCACCCCTGAATAACCCACCATCTATGGTCCAAAGTCAAACAAGGCCACACAGGACCGTAAGGATGATACTATCAACTACGAAGAATACTACACACAGCGGAGGAAAGAAACGAAGCGAATCATGGAAAAGCAGTCAAAGTCTGTGGTACCAACCTAATAACCCAACCCAAGGATGCCAGCTAGTACAATTTTATCCGATATATGCTAAGTCTAGGGAGTTTAGACCGTAACCTACCTATCATCGATGACAAGCTGCCCGAATAACAACGTCCAAGCCCAAATCACTCCGAGAGATCCCAAATGATAATCAAACTATCACAAACATAAATAATATGTTAAAACGAGTCCAACAATACCCATATCGCTATAATTGTAGCCGGGTCAAAATTTGGGTCAAAAGTGGGCTCCCATGGCACACAACTCGAAACCAAAAATGAAAAGGAGAATGATGATCACCATCCTCCAAGGTGTGCATGCTCAGATTTTAGAGGGAAAATGGCCAAGGAATTGGCTCAAACCAGCCAGCCCACACAAGGAACAATTTGGGAATCAAAGGAGATAATTTGACGCATTAAAGCGGATAAAACTTACCAATTATGATGGAGGAATGATCAAGGCCAATGAATTAGCAACCCAACACCCAAAATTGGTCAATTACCGAGTTTATACGAGTTTGGAGCTGTCAACAATAGAGAAAACGAGTTTTGAATGAAAGAGACAAAGTTGAAAAACTTATATACTGCTCAGGGGTCCTTCATCGCAATCGCAAAAGGACCCCTCACGGTCGCGAAGACCACGCTGGCTAGACCATCGCGATTGCGGAAGCTAGCCATACAGTCGCGAAGAACTAAGGTGAAGGGACTTCATCACGGTCGCGATAGGGGACATCGCGATCGCGAAGAATAGTGAACCAGGAACTTCATCGCGGTTGCGACAAAGAGTCTCGCGAACTCGATTAAGGCCTGAGGCCTGCACCAGCAACAGCCAAAAATCTGCAACTATCCCAAAACTCGATGGGGAATTCCAGGCATAATCAAAAATTGATATTGAAAGAACAATAATGTTAACAGAGTGGAAATGACATTCCTGACTCAACAAAATCAATGAAACTTCCATACGAGGTTGTTTCAGAGAAATGTTGACCGAAGTCAACACTAACGAATAAGAACCCAAAGGCTCGAAATGAGCTCGGCTCACCTGGGACCCGAACCAACCACCTTCTCGACCCAAACTCATCATTCCAGAGCTGATGGAATAGTCAAATTTTGAATCCGACACTTCAATCATCAAAATCCACCCAAAGCTACACTTTCAACTCTAAATGGCTTGAAAACTGAGAAAACAACACAAAACCCACACCGGAAGTTCTAAGGCCTCAATTGAAGGTCCAACTAGACCAAACTCAATATTTCAGAGCTAATGGAACTGTCAGAATTCAATTCTGAGCACGTTAGCTAAGAATGTTGACTCAAGTCAATGATATTCTAAGTTAAAGCTCTAAAATAGGCAAACGGCCAAAATGACCAAATGAACGACCAAGGCACCAAACTACCAGTCCTAGCAAGCCATAAATGACTTGGGGCCGCTCTTGAAAGTCAAGAAGAAGAGAGTACCTGAAGGCTTGAACAACTGCGAATAATGAGAACGCAACTTACTCTCAGTCTTCAAGTAGCCTCCTAGACCGGACGATGCCTCCACTGAACTTTCATAACCGGAATCTCCCTAGATCTCAATCTCCTGATATCTCTGGCCAGAATAGCTATCGGCTCCTCCACAAATGATAAACTCTCATCCAACTGAATTGAATCCCAATGCAATACATGGGACTCATCTGGCACATACCAGTGCAAAATTGAGACATGAAAAACTGGGTGCACAACTGAAAACATCGGAGGCAAAGCTAACTTGTAGGCAACACTCCCAACCCTCTGTAGAATCTCAAACGGCCCAATAAACCTAGGGCTAAGCTTGCCCCGCCGACCAAATCTCATCACGCCCCTTACGGGTGACACTCGAAGGAAAATCAAGTCACCAACACTAAACTTCAAGGCACGAAGTCTACGATCAGCATAGCTCTTTTGCCTACTATTGGCTGCTCTAAGTTTGTCCTAAATCAAACGGACTCGGTCCAAGGAATCTCTAAGCAAATATGTACTCTGCGGTCTGGACTCTAACCCATTAAACCAACTAATCGGCGATCTGCAATGCCTACCATACAAGTCCTCAAAAGATGCCATGCTGATGCTCAAATGGAAACTATTATTACATGAAAACTCGGCCAAAGGAACAAACTGATCCCATGAACCTCCAAAGTCAAGAACACAAGCCCGAAGCACGTCCTCCAGAACCTGAATAGTCCTCTCGGACTGTCCATCTGTCTGAGGGTTGAAAGCAGTACTAAGCTAAACCTCTGTACCTAAATCCTTCTGTATAGCCCTCAAAAACTGAGATGTGAACTGAGTGTCGCGGTCTGAAATGATAGAAGTTGGGACCCCGTGCAATCAAACAATCTCACGAATGTAGATCTGGGCTAACCTCCTTGCACCATAGGAAGTCTGAACCGGCAAGAAGTGGGCTGACTTAGTCAGCCGATCCATAATCACCCAAATGAAATTAAGCCCACGAGAAGTACGAGGCAACCCAACAACGAAGTCCATAATAATCCCTTCCCACTTCCACTCAGGAATGGGGAGTCGTTGCATCAAGCCACCCATTCTCATGTGCTCAAATTAACCTGCTGACAGTTCAAGCACCGAGATACAAACTTTCCTATGTCCCACTTTATACTGCACCACCAGTAAAGCTGCCTCAAATCTCTATACATCTTCGCCGCACCAAGATGAATGGAGTATCTAGAACTATATGACATACAGAGTATCAACTGAATCAAATCACCAACCCTTGGAACATAAAGTTGGCCATCAAACCTCAGAATACCATCAGAACCCAAAGTAGCCCGGCTGGCCTCACCCCAAACTACTTGATCACGAAGGTCACACAAACTCTGATCCTCAAACTGTTGGCTCTGAATCTAATCAACTAGAGTAGAACAGAACTCAACATTGGCAAGAACTCAGCTGGGATCCGACAAGTCAAGCCTAACCAATTGATTAGCCAAGGACTGGATGTCCAAGGCCAATCATTGCTTAGAAACTAAAAGTGAAGCTAGGCTGACCATACTCACCGCCTTCCGACCCAAAGCATCCGCTACCACATTTGCCTTACCCAGATGGTATAGAATAGTGAAATTATAGTTTTTCAGTAGCTCAATCCATCTCCTCTGCCTCAAGTTCAGCTCCCGCTAACTCGTAATGTACTGAAGACTATGGTGATCGATGAATATTTCACCGTGAACTCCATATAAGTAGTGCCTCCAGATCTTGAGTGCGAAGACTACCGTCGCCAACTCTAAGTCATGAGTGGGGTAGTTGCGCTTAAGAACCTTCATCTGTCTCGACACATATGCTATCACTCGACCTTGCTGCATCAATACGCAACCAAGATCGACCCCTGAAGTATCACAATACACATAGAAACTCTGACCCTCAACCGACAAGTCAGAACTCGAGCTGAAGTCAATAAGGCCTTAAGCCTCTAAAAGCTATCCTTGCACTGTTCCGACCACTGGAATGGAACATCTTTCTGAGTCAGCATAGTGAAGGGTGCTGCTATGGAAGAAAATCCCTTAATGAACCATTTGTAGTACCCGGATAAACCAACAAAGCTGCGAACCTTGGTAGCAGTAGTAGGTCTAGGCCAATCACAAACCGCAAAAATATTACCCAGGATCATCCTTAGACACCACGTGTCCTAGGAATGCAACTGACTCAAGCCAAAACTCACACCTTGAGAACTTGGCATAAAGCCGATCATCTCTCAAAGTCTGAAGCACAGTCCTCAAGTGCTACTCATGCTCATCTCTACTCCTTGAGTATATCAAAATTTCATCAATGAAGACTATCACGAACATATTCTGATAATTCTTTTTCATCTCTTTTTCATTTCTTTTTCTTTCTTTTTCTTTCTTTCTTTTTCTTTCTTTTCTTAGGCACACACCCGCAATTTTCATTCTTTCTACAACCAATCCTTTACATAATATTTCCTTTTCTTCTCATTTACCTCTACAGTAGCCACCCTCAACTTAGGTTGTTTGCCTGAGTTGAGGTGCACGATGTCCAAGGAAGGACCAGGGCCAAAATAGGGATTCAAAGTTAAAACGGGATGGTGACAGGTTGTAGAAAGAATAGGGTCAATTATGGCTTAAACAAGGATCAAAGGGATTATTAACATTTGGACGGTCTTATAGGCTAAGTGGACTGCACACAAAAAGGGCATGTGATCCTTTCCTAAGCAACTAACTTCCAACTAAATAGAATAGACCGGGCAAGTTCTGGATGCATGCACAAAGTAAAAATTAATAACAATTAGCCTCACACACACTTAGCATCAGGAAATCATACCACTACCAACTATCAAAACAACAGTTCAGCCTAAACAAGATTATTCCGATCACATGCATACAAAGATATTCGAGGATCCATAACAGTTAATTTTTCAACACAAAGTACAAAAATCAGCTTTTTCAGAAGGGGCTCCTTTTGAGTTCAACTATCAAACAGACATGCTTGCTATGGAACACAACACAACACAAATGAAATTTAAAAACAACCTAAACATGACAGTTCTACTAGATATCACACTAAAGGAAAAGAAGCACGGCAACAAAAACCTTTGGTGGTGACTCATAGATACCTCTACCCCCAACAAAAGATTATAGCATTGTCCTCAATGCTAATGAGATTAGATGTGCAAAGTAAAGGGATAGAGATACCTATGAAGCCTAGGCTTCAAAGTCTGGAACAGTGGCGGAAACTGTAGGGGTCTCCGAAGTAGGGACAGTGATGCCAGTGTCGGCTGGTATGCTCAACTCATCAACAACCGTAGTCTCTCTGGACTTCGGTACAGCACTAGAGGATGCCCCAGCATGTTGGGCATGTACTCTCTCCTGTCTCAACTGCTCATCCAGTATAGATTGTTGTCGGGCCTCTTCCAACTCTTTCTCCTCCCGTGTTCTCTTCTTATTTCTTTTTTTCTTTGATATTTTTGCCTCACCTTCACCCGACTTGGGTTCATTGATTTTCAATGGTCTTCCCAGCAAGTCCAGTATCATGCTAGCTTCCTCCAATTCTATGACTTTTGAATCCTGGTCATAGAAAGATTTCCCTTGCTGGAGAGTGGTGACATCAGCCTTTACCTTTTGAAGTTCAGCATCAAACTTGGCTAGGTCTGGGATGCTCATTTCATTCAGCCTAGCATCCATCCGGGTCTCCATAGCATCGATCCTGGTGTATAACCCCTTATACGGCTTCAGAGCCTCCTGAATGGCCTCATCTATGGTTGGCTTGAACAATTCAGTCCAAGCTACAATCTGGCTAGCAATCTATTTTTGTTTTTGCACCACTTTTGCAAACTTTTGAGGATTTAGCTGATACTCGGGTGGTAGAGGAGGTCTCAAAGTCATGTCAGAGCTTTCAGCAGTAGCTCTAGTAGTCTGTGCTGTCTGAGGGTTAAAAATATCTAGAGGTAACTCCATACCTGAGGGGATGTCAGCTGCTTCAAATGTACTCGGAGTTGAAGCCTCAAAAGCTTGTGGCTTATGGACCCTTAGCTCAAACTTTGTGTCATCCCTTGCTCTATCGATGTTTACCTTGGAAGTGGCTTTCACTTAGTTCTCAATACCATTTAGTATTGGCACCTCTGTAAGTTTACAAAGCTTAGTAACTAGGCATGGGAATGGCAATAAAAAGGTGATCTTGGTGGCTCGGATATGCATCTCATCCGCAATCATCTTTCCAAAGTCAATGTTGTATCCAGCAATCAAACCCGCCACAAGAACCGCTCTCACTTCATCTAAATTAGCATCACCACCAGTGGGCAACAACCTGTATCTCACAACAGCCCACCAAATTTTCACAATGAAACTCAATGACTGCTTTGATATTCTTTCCCTTGAATTTAGTAGCCAGGATGGTGAGCCCTCGATTAGCATGCGAGCTAGCCATGGTCATTGCTATGTTATTGTACTCATTTTGTCAAGAAGCTCAGGCATACCAGCTGGTGGCATGTATTGTGGACCAAAGAGGACCTTGTTGATCATCCTCACAGAAAGATCCACCTGATGTCCCCGGACAATGAACTTGTCCATTATCGCAGTGTCCCTCGACTTCTTCCCTTTTTCTACCATTTTCTCCAAACAAACCAAGTAGCTGGCATAGAATTCATGCATAATTTTTGGGTAGTACGTTCCCGGAGGCCTGCTCATCCACTTTAGGTTGTACCTTTGAAATTTTTTTTGGATGATAGGGTATTCAGGTAGGTAAGAGGTCACAATTTGCACCTCTTCAACTATCAGTATCCGGTGGCTCCTTTGATTGGTTGGGAGAAGGCCGTCTAGATAATGTTTCCTGACACCCTCGACCTCCTACCGGATTAATTCTCTCACATTGGCGGTCTTGCACCTGTAGGTACTGGTGTCATTGGGCGCCTTCTCTGGGTTTTTAGTGGCCTCAGTGCCACTCTCATCCTCTGGGCTAGAACTGGAGCTTTCACTTCCTTCACTACCACTAGCACTCCCCGACCCATCGCTAGACGACCCACTCTCCTCTTCAGACTAAGAGACTTGGGTTTTCTTCTTTTTGGACAACCTCATTTGATAGACCGGTGCTTCAGTGGTTTCCCCTTTGTGGTTCGATTCATCTAACAATCCCCGTGTGGTAATGGTCCTTTCTTTTCTTTTCTGTGCTCGGCCATGATCTGGTTATGGTTTGGGCGCCATGTACCTGCAAGGAAAAAAGTTTAGAACTCACAAGAGAAAGAAAATACCAAACAAAAGCTTCACTGTTTTGGTGTGGCGGGTTGAGTGACGAGTCACCACAGGTGTGACAACCCATCACAACAAGCGTCACCCTTAACCAGTGAAGTGGCCTCTTTTTAGCTCTTATGGCTGCTTGTGTGATGAGTCACCACAGGTGTGATGGCTCATCACACAATCGTCATCTCAAAACAGTGGTGATTTTCCTCTTTCAGGTAATTTATCAAACACTTGGTGTTCATTAGCACTTTGCCAATCCCTTTCGGGATTTGGCTTCAATTCCACACCACTATAAATCCTTGTGTGCTTCTTGGGATACTCAGACTTCACCCAATTTGTTGTTTTGCACTTAAATCGCACACCCCAAATAGTAACAACAACCACAGCCAACAAAATACATCACCAAAACCTTACAATTTCAAGTATCAACTTTTTGCTCTTCTTTTACTTCAAAATTTGATGAGAAAATTCAAGAAAAGGGTTAGCATCATACCTTGGTTTTGAGATTGATCAAGAAATTCTTTTCTTTCCCTTTGAGTCACACGAACAATAAAAGCTCAATCCACACTTTGACTAATGTAGTCAGAATAGTTGTTTTGGACAGTTAGAGAGGAGGAGAAAGCGTGAGAGGGAGTTGGGTGATGGAACAGATTTATGTGGGATTTCAAGTTGGGTCTAATGGGATTTGGTTAGGAAAAAGGATTTGGGTTGGAGGATGGTATTTATCTCATAGAGAGAGATGAAAGACAAAACTGTTTCAAATCAAAACATATGTTTTTTGATTTGAGGTGTTTAGGGTCATCGAGTCGGATCGGGTTTGGGTTTCAGGGGTGTGGGTCGGACTGGGTCAAAATTAAAAGAAGAGAAGGAAATAGTACACTTACCTGAGCTGGTGACTCTTGTGATGGTCTGCCAGGTTCCTAATGAGTCGTCACTGAAGCCGGCATGCTTAAACAGTGACGTCCTTTCGTGAAGGTCGTAGTGGTGGCTTGGGTGACGACTCGTCACAGGTGTGGTGGCTCATCACACCAGCCATCACCGCTAAACAGTGAGGCCTGCTTTTCGAGTACAACATGGTGGCTCCAGTGATGAGTCATCACACTAGCCGTCACCACTAAACAGAATGCCTCTTTATTTTACACTTGGTGACGACTTAGGTTTATGATTCACCACGAATGTGATGGTCCACCACGGGACTCGTCAAGCTTAGCAGAACAGTTCTGTCCCTGTACTTTTTGTCTCTGTGCACTCAACAAACAAATTAACCAATTCCCACAAACAAAAGTATCCTAAAATCATAGTACAACAACAACCTATGGGTTTGCCTCCCATGTAGCGCGTGATTTAACATCGCAGCACGACGCGGGTATCTTGATTACTCAGACTTCATCAAGATACACCACAGACAAGATATTTACCTCCTCCGGGAGGCTGATATATTGCTTCACTCTCTGGCTATTAGCTTTGAAATGTTCTCTATCCGTGTTTTCAAGTTCCACAACTCCGGATAGGAACACTTGACTTACTTTGAATGGCCCGGACCATTTGGACTTGAGCTTTCCGAGAAAGAGTTTGAACCTAGAGTTGAACAACAACACCAAGTCTCCAACTTTGAACTCCCTCTTCTCAATCCTCTGGTCATGGTATAACTTCATTCGCTCTTTGTAAAGAGCAGATCTCTCGTATGATCGCAAACAAAACTCGTCCATTTCATTCAACTTCTCCAACATTAACTCCGATGCATCTTTCCAACCAAGGTTCAACTTATTGAGCGCCCAAAGGGCCTTATGCTCAAGTTCCACAAGCAAGTGACAAGCTTTACCAAAAACAAGTTGGTACGGAGACATACCTATTGGCATTTTGAACGCTGTTCGGTATGCCTAGAGTGCGTCATCAAGCTTCCTTGACCAATCTCTCTGATTTACATTCACAGACTTCGCCAATATCTTCTTGATTTCACGGTTTGACACTTCAACTTGTCCACTCATTTCTGGGTGATAAGGAGTGGCCACTTTATGTTGTTTTACACCATACTTATCCAGAGAAGCCCGGAACACCTTATTGCAAAAGTGTGACCCTCCATCACTTATAATTGTGCGTGGAGTGCCAAACCGAGCAAAGATGTTTCTCTTCAGGAAAGTCACCACACTCTTCCCTTTATTATCGGCCAAAGCGACCGCTTCTACCTACTTTAAAACATAGTCAATCGTTACCAAGATGTAACGGTTACCATAAGAACTTTCAAATGGTCTCATAAAATCTATGCCCCATACGTCAAACAATTAAACCTCCAGGATTGTGGACATTGGCAACTCTTGCCTACGAGATATTGCTCCTCGTCTTTGGAATTGATCACAAGATCTGGCAAATTCATGTGCATCCTTGTGAATTGTTGGCCAGTAATGCCCACACTGTAAAATTTTATGGGCAATTTGCTCACATGCATGATGACCTCCGACTGGAGACGAATGGCAAGTTTGCAAGATGCTTGTCATTTCCACCTCCGGTACACACCTCCTGATTATACTGTCAGCACACAGTCGGAAGAGACAAGGCTCATCCCAGTAATACTTACTTACATCATGGTGAAATTTATTCCTCTAGATGAAATTCAGCTCTTCCGTCATCATATCACTTACCAAATAATTGGCAAAATCAGCGTACCATGGCACCATATCAAGTGAAGCAGCCAACACATGCTCATCCGGAAATGCATCATCAATTTCTAGCTCATCAACCCCTTTCTCTTCATTCTCAAGCCTGGAAAGATGATCCGCCACTTGGTTTTCACACCCCTTTCGTTCTTTGACTTCAAAGTCAAATTCCTGCAATAATAATACCCATCGGATTAGTCGGGGCTTTACATCCTTCTTTTCCATTAAATACCTCAAAGCCGCATGATCTATGTGCACTACTACTCTTGTACCAAGTAAATATGCTCTGAATTTTTCAAAGGCATACACAACTGCTAGCAGCTCTTGCTCTGTCACCGTGTAGTTCTTTTGCGCCCCATTCAATGCCTTACTAGCATAATAAATAGGGTGAAAAAATTTATCTCTTTTCTAGCCCAGGACCGCTCCAAGCGTAACACCACTTGCATCACACATTACCTCGAATGGTTTGGACCAATCCGGGGCAACTATAATAGGTGCAGCCGCCAATTTCTCTTCCAGGCACTCAAATGCCTTCAATCAACCTTCATCGAACACAAACTTTGCCTCCTTCTCTAGCAACTTACACAGTGGGCTAGCGATCTTGGTGAAGTCTTTAATAAATCTTCTATAGAATCCAGCATGACCATGAAAGCTCCTAACATCCTTTACTGAGATGGGTGGAGGTAGTTTCTCGATAACTTCAATTTTGGCACTATCCACCTCAAGATCTCTCACAGATATCTTGTTTCCAAACACAATGCCTTCTTTCACCATAAAATGGCATTTCTCCTAGTTGAGAACAAGATTAGACTCTTCACACCTTTGCAAAGCTTGACCTAAATTAGCCAAACAATCTTCAAACGCATCACCAACCACAGAAAAGTCATCCATGAAGACTTCCAATATATCCTCAACCATAACGGAAAAGATAGACATCATGCATCTATGAAATATTGCAGGAGCATTACACAAGCCAAAAGGCATGCGTCTGAAGGCAAAAGTTCCATAGGGGCAGGTGAAAGTGGTTTTCTCCTAATCTTCCGGTGCGATGGATATTTGGTTGTATACCGAATATCTATCCAAAAAGCAATACCACCCCCTGCCCGCCAATCTGTTAAGCATATCATCTATAAAGGGCATGGGGAAGTGATCTTGCAGAGTCCAGGAGTTAAGCTTCCGGTAATCCATACAGACTCGCCACCCAGTGACTTGTCTTAATGGGATTAACTTATTTTTTTCATTTGCCACCACAGTCATCCCTCCTTTTTTGGGGACACATTGAACTGGGCTTACCCATTTACTGTCAGAAATTGGGTATACCACTCTAACATCGAGCCATTTAATTATTTCCTTCTTCACTACTTCTTGCATCGGCGGATTCAACCTTTGCTGATGCTCAGTGGTTGGTGTACAATCATCTTCCAACTGTATTTTATAAGTACAGATACCTAGTGGGATGCAAATGATATCCGCAATGGTCCAGCCAATAACTCTCTTGTACCTCCGTAAAATAGACAATAAGGCTTCAACCTGCCTTTCTATAAGATCTGCTGCAATGATCACAGGTAATGTGTTATTGCCACCCAAAAACGCATACCTCAGATGGCCCAGCAATTCTTTCAACTCTAATACCGGTGCCTCTTCAATAGAAGGTTTTGCAGGAGGTATAGGTCGGTTCTTCAAGTCAAGATCCAATTTCTTTGAAGCGTAGGAATATGACCCCATTCCTACCAAAGCATTTACAGTTTCCTCATAATCTTCGATGTTATCACCATCGAATTTCATCATAACTACTGCCAAAGTCTCCACAGCAAATCTCTCCTCAACAGATAGTAGAATCAGCAACTACATCAATAACCAAGATGACACTCATGTCCCTCAGTTGCTTCATTGATTTTCACACGTTGAACTTCACTGTGTCATCGTTCAACCTGAAAGTTAACTCGTTGCTCTCCATATCTACCAATACTCTTCCGATTGCTAAGAAGGGTTGTCCCAGAATAATGGGTACTTCAAAGTTTACCTCGCAATCTAAGATCACGAAGTCTGTCACAAATATGAACTTCCCCACCTTTACAAGCACGTCATATAAAATGCCTACCGGTCGCTTAACCGATCTATCAGCCATCAGCAGCCTCATATTAGTTGGCTTGGGGGGTCCTTAACCCAACTGCCGATAAATAGCTAGCGGCATCAAGTTTATGCTAGCTCCCAAGTCGCAAAGTGCTTTTGCAAAATTAAACTCCCCGATGGTGCTAGGAATAGTAAAGGCACCAGGGACTTCTTTCTTTTGGACTACCAACCTTGATGAGATGGCGCTGCAGTGGTGGAGGTTATCCTCCAACTCAAACTCACTGACCTCTTCTTCGTGATCAAGTCCTTCATGAACTAGGCATAACCGGGAATTTGCTTAAGCGCATCCACTAGAGGGGTATTTATAAAAATCTGCTTAAGCATAGATATGAATTTGTGGAACTTTCCTTCTTCCACCTTCTTCTTTATCCTATGAGGGAATGGAGGAGGAAGCTTTGGTATTTGCATCGGAAGTTTTCAACTTCCTTACTTTTCTTCTTAAGCACTTGAGTAGCATCCTCTACCACGGTGGGTTTTTTAACATGTAAGCCCACACTCTCATCAACCACATTCTCATCACCTGCTAGATCTTCATCATCATCAACAGCTCTTTTCAGAGTTTCAATTACCGGATGTGATTCTAATAATGTTTTACCGCTTCTCGTAGTGATCGCCATACAACTCCCGTCGTTCCTTGGGTTTTGTATGCTGTCACTCGGCAAGGTACCAGTCTTCCTTTGATTTAGGGACACCAAAATTTGACTCATTTGTTGCTCTAGCTGCTTGATTGAGGTGGAATATGAATCCACCAACTGACTCATTGATGATAATTCAGTTCTCATCTCCTTTACCCCAGAGTCAGTTGATTCTACCTTCAACAATATCATAGCCATCATATTCTCCAGTTTGGACATTTTTGTCTCATTACTAGCTCTTCCCCAATTTCCAAGTCATACGTACAACCCACCTCTATCAGCTTTATTCTTCCAGTTCCCCTGATCACAATCTCTGCAACCATCTTTTTCATAATAATTCTCCTTCTGGTAGTTTCGACCTTGATTTCCTTGGCCATTAGCCTGGAAACCCCCCAAAAAATTAGCCTCCTCATCAGACTCTGACTCAACTGCTCTACCTTGGGAACCCACCGCTTTCACTTTCTCAATACCTCCTGACAACAAATGTTTTGTCAGTAGGTCCATTTGCGTCTTCAAATGGGCAATGTCTTGGTCCCTTTCTTCCTCTTTTCTGCGTTGCTCCGCTGACATACCAACAACATAAATGCTAGAAGCTACCTCTATATCTCATGTATGCCAGGCTCTGTTTGTTTTGGTGAGCTGGTCCAGAATAGTTATGGACTCAATAAATGTGAGCCCCATAAATGCTCCACCTGCAGCATTATCAAGTGTCGGCTTGGTAGCCTAATTCAGCACTCTATAAAATGTCTGCATCAAAACGTTGTCTGTCAATTGGTGGTCTGGGCATTGAGTCAACTTTTTCTTAAACCTCAGCCAGGTTTCATGTAGGGCCTCATGAGGTTGCTGCCTGAAATTTCTAATCTCGTCCCTCAACTGTATCATCTTGGAGGGAGGAAAGAACCTTTCTAGGAAAGCTCATTTCAACTCACCCCAGGTTGTTATAGAATCTGGAGTTAGCTCTATCAACCATAGTGCTGCCTCATCAGACAGAGACAATGGGAACAACCTAAGCCTGATAGTCGTCTGACTCACTCTCGAAAGTTCAAATGACTTGCATATCCCCATAAAATTCATCAGGTGCCTGTTCGGATCATCGCCAGCCACACCTTGAAACACACCTTTCAGATTCAATAACTGGATCATCGTGCTGGTGATGTTAAACTTGGCGCCCAACGCTAATGAAGGAAGAACAATGGCTCCCGTGGAGCCAACTCCATCTAAATCAAGGTCATCATCATCATCCCAAGCAACTTGCCTTGGATGTTGTCGACCTCTACCTCTTTCTTATGGCCTTTGATCAGTGGGAGCATTATTGTTAACATTATCCGCCGCTCTACCATCACCCACTGCAGCCTCATCATCCAACCCAACATCATCCTCAATATCATCAGCATTCAAATGTTGTTAGGCCTGCTGAGCTGCAGCGAGTCTTGTTGCCTCTTGTTGTTGTGCATTTATGTTTTGCCTTAAACTTCTAGCAAGCTAAGGGTCGCAGGGTAATATCGGTACACCCGAGCATCGGGTACTTGGCATGCACAACTATGTACCCTGTAGAAATCAAAAACAACAAATAAAAGTAAGTCAGGAGAGTATGACTAAGAGTCAACTAAACACACCAGACTTAATGAACAATCGTATTCCCCGACAACAGCGCCAAAATTTGATATCGCTAAAGCATTAATCATTAGACGGGAGTTAAGAGTCTCGAATCCTCGTGGTTAATCTAGTTTACCCGGTTTTAATTTCTTAGTTCAAGCAAATCAAACCTAGGCATGTTCTAATGTTTGCAACCATTAGAAAACGTTAAACACACAAGATTAACAACGTGAATGACATACGAGTTAAACCAAACGTTACCCGGAATCTATCTCGTCACTTTAGCCATGGCTCCCACAACCCTAGTTGTGGGAAGTTTATCCACTCATGCTTGCAAAACAAAGGAAGAAAGCAATAATATTCATTATAATAAAAAGATATTCTTAAAATATAAAATCATGAGCTTCACTTTAATCCTTGATAAAATCCAAGCAACAATGGTGAAATTCCGAAGAACAAAACGATAGTAATGTTTTCCCTCTTCTTGTCGCTCATAAACTCGTTCAAAAGGTGTGTCGTATTATCTGATAATAAATGATTAAAATAACCCTAACACTGGGTATTTATAGTAGACTAGGAAATACAGCTCCAAAAATAAACTCGAAATCCCACTTCTTGATCTTGACGGCTTGCCTTGACGCCTCATCAGGCTGGTGACGGTTCGTCAGCTGAACCGTCACCCTTAACCAGTGTGCATTGTTCAACTGCCTCAGCTTGATGGCTTGTCTGACAGCCAGTCATAGGTGTGATGGTTCATCACACCAACCGTCACCCTTATCCAGTGGCTCCTTTGATTGTTGTTAGGCTTGACGGCTTGGCTGATGACTCGTCAACGTCATGACGGTCCATCAGAGGAGTCGTCAACCTTATCCATTGGGCTCTAGTCATTGGTCTTTGGCTTGGTGGCTTCTCTGACATCCCATCACACTTGTGACGGTTCGTCAGGTGAGCCATCATACTTAACACTAGGGTCATCTTTGTAGCTCTTTTCATTCTTTTTCATCTTGTTCACTTTTCCTGCAAACACAACATAAAAAACCATCAAACACAACAACTGTTGCTTGAAAACTCATGATTATTCTTAGTTAAAGGAGTCAAATGTGTCATATAATGCCGGCACATCAACTCAAATGTGTCGTAGAATGTCGACACATCACTGGCATAGAAACTGGTGCTGGAACTGGTGGCAACTAGGCTGCCCTCGGGTCCACATGTTGCTGCTCTGGAGCGAACTATGGCTCATAGTTAAACTCGGGCCCTACCTCAACTCTAGCAGCTCTAGCAAGTGTCGCTGCTCTGGGGCGTCCACGACCCCTACCTCTACCATTGCGACCACCCCGACCCCTGGCTGGAGTCAGAGGTGCAGGGGCAGGAGGCTCTCCTCCGCCAGAAGCTGAAGATCTCGTATGAACTATTTGCGGAAGAGTGAACCAGAGTAAGTGAGATTTCCAGAAACTTTCAAGGATACTACGCACGAGATAGAAATAAGAAAGGTCCAATTTTTCCTAAGATGTCACTATAGCCTCCCGAAGATTGAGTATGGACGTCTCCGCCCCGATCCGCAGGACACTACTAGACATTGGATCCTATACCGATGACACCAATGAACCTAGGGCTGTGATACAAAATTGTCACGATCCAATTTCTCGGTCATGATGGCACTTAACCCCCCAGTAGGGGAACCAATCTCCGTAGCCTGGAACGGTTAGTAATGGGCCACATTCTATCAATTAAAATGGAAGAACAGTTTAATAAGCGGAATCAAGGGAACAAGATGAAGAAAATAGATAGAAGGAATAATATAAACAATACGGAAGATAAACCAATCCCAAAACCTAATATCATAGCGTATAAGAGTCGGATCTATATAAGGAGTACAAGGGTCCAAAATAATATATACATCATGTCTCCAAAGCTAAGAGAGTATAAATATATAAAAGACAAACTAAAGTCAAGCTTCGATCGCCAAGAGCTCACCCTCAATCTGGGATATCACAAAAGCAGCTCCTCGACGAGTCTCCATAAACTAACGATGATGGACCAGACTAGGATCTGCACCAGAAGATGCATAGTGTAGTATGAGCACCAAATGCGAAGCATAAAGTACCCAGTAGGTATCATAGGTCGACTGGGCACATATAAGATAAAAGCGTAGTAACAGACAGAATAGAAGCATGTAGTCACGAAAATCAACAAAAAAGTACACAGGAACTATCCCAGAGGGAAGACAACAGAAACAACATGCAAGGCTAGCAAGTAGAATATATACACAACAGGCACAGGTCATAGCTAGAGATGACGCACCTGGGATCCTTGCAAAAACAGCATATATATATACAAGTTTTAAGAAGTAGACGGTATACCGGTAACCTCAAGTATAAGGAATGGGAGAGAAGAGTAAAGATAGACATGCTCGGAAAATAGGAATCAATAACCAAACTAATCATATCACTCTCAAAACCAGAACTAACAACGTTGCAGTATAATATCTCAAAATCACAACTGTTACAGGGGGTAGTATCATAATAAAGTAACAAGAGTCTACCTATAGTCCCCGGTTGCCCATACAACCGAGGAACGTAAACAAGTAAGAACAAAACCCTCCGGCATCCCATACTACCAGAGCGTACAATCAACAAACAGTAAACAAGGGTGGTACCTCACACAGATGAATGATATGATGCCATGCTAAGTCAAGAGTGATAGTAGTATTGTATGTTACCCGCTTCCGGCGACCTATGAGGCCCAGAAGACAGGATCCATGGAAGGTCACACCCATATACCCCTACTACACCATATACCCCCTCCCTTCCGGCACCCGCAGCTCGCAGCCTCTTGTACAGAACGGCAAGATCCATGGAGGCCCCCGACCAACATACTAGATGCCCCGCAATCTCAAATCAATCCCCAAGTAAAATTGTCTGGAAGGTATCCAGGTCTAAAATAGTAAGTCCAATAGTTCTAGCACATGGGCCCGCCTAGTCCAGCATCACCTCAGAAACTGTAGTAAATAAGTCTAGCACTCGACCCCGTCGAGTCCAGTATAAGTGAATCTAGTGATAAAATATCCTTTAAGACTCCCTTACCCCAAGAAGACCCATCAAAACGTTACCAAACCCTTTTTAGATTATTTTTACCGAAAACAGGCCCAACGAGCCATGCAAGGTTTAGAAAATTAGTCCAGTAAGCCCGAAGCCAAAACCATAGTAAAAATCAAGAAGTAATCCCCTCTATCTATATGCATGGTGAATGGAATACATAATCACAACAGTTACCCCCGGCCTAGAGATAACCTATCGGCCCTACACGGGCTCCAATCGCTCTACAGCATAGATAGCCAGCATAATATCATGATAACGATTCTCGGGACTCACGGGCACCCCCGAATAAACCACCATCTATGGTCCAGAGTCAAACAAAGCCACACAGGACCATAAGAGTTATACAATCAACTACGGAGAATACTACACATAGCGTAGGAAAGAAACGAAGCGAATCATGGAAAAGCAGTCAAAGTCTGTGGTACCAACCTAATAATCCAACCCAAGGATGCCAGCTAATACAATTTTATCCAATATATGCTAAGTCAAGGGATTTTAGACCGTAACCTACCTGTCATCTGACGACAAGCTGCCCGAACAACAACGTCCAAGCCTGAATCACTCTGAGAGATCCTGAATGATAATCAAACTATCACAAACATAAATAATACGTTAGAATGATTCCAACGATACCCATATCTCTACAATTGTAGCTGGGTCAAAATTCGGGTCAAAAGTGGGCCCGTGGGGCCCATAACCTGAAACCAAAAATGAAAAGGAGCACGATGATCACCACCCTCAAAGGTGTGAATGCACAAATTTTAGAGGGAAAATAGCCAAGGAATTGGCTCAAACCAGCCAACCCACAGAAGGAACAATTTGGGAATCAAAGGAGATAATTTGATGGATTAAAGCAGATAAAAGTTACCAATTATGATGGAGGTACAATCAAGGCCAAGGAAATTGGCAACCCAACACCCAGAATTGGTCAATTATCGAGTTTGTACGAGTTTGGAGCTGTCAACAATGGAGAAAATGAGTTTTGGATGAAAGAGACGAAGTTGAAAAACATATATACTGATCAGGGGTCCTTCATCGCGATAGAGAAGGGACCCTCGCGGTCGCGAGGACCATGCTGGCTAGACCATCGTGATCGCAGAGGCTAGCCACGTTGTCGCGAAGAACAAAGGGGAAGGGACATCATCGTTGTCGCGACAGGGGATGTCGCGATTGCGAAGCACAGTGAAACAGGCACTTCTTCGTGATCGCGACAAGGAGTCTCGCGATCACGATTAAGGCCTGAGTCCTGCACCAGCAACAGCCAGAAATCTGCAACTTTTCCAAAACTCGACAGGGCATTTCGAGCATAATTGGAAATCGATATTCAAAAACCAATAATGCTAACAGAGTGGAAACGACGTTCCAGACTCAAATAAATCGATGAAACTTTCATACGATGGCATTTCGGAGAAATGTTGACCCAAGTCAACACTAACGAATAAGAACCCAAAGGCTCGAAATGAGCTCGGCTCACTCGGGACCCCGAACCAACCACCGTCCCAACCCAAACTCATCATTCCGGAGCTGATGGAATTGTTGGATTTCGAATCCGACACTCCGATCATCGAAAGCCACCCAAAGCTACACTTTCAAGTCCAAATGGCCTGAAAATAGAGAAAATAACACAAAACCCACATCGGAAGTTCTTAGGCCTCAACTGAATGTCCAACTAGACCAAACTCAATATTTCGGAGCTAACGGAATGGTCAGAATTCAATTCTGAGCACATTAGCTAAGAATGTTGACTAAAGTCAACGATATTCTAAGTTAAAGCTCTAAAATAGGCAAACGACCAAAACGACCAAATGAATGACCAGGGCACCGAACTACTGGTCCCAGCAAGCCATAAATGACTTGGGGCCACTACAGGTAAGCTCTAACAGTACAATGCATACGTAAACGCGAAGATGACCGGAAGGGTCATCACAACAGCGTGACAAAAAATTTATAGTGTATGGCATAGACTCAACAGAAATGTGATTACGATTAAACAGCGTGACAAAAAATTAATAGTGAAACAAAAAAATTGAATCAAAAAATTGATATGTAAAAGAATGTAAAGAATTTGTACATATACGTAATATAAGATTGTATGTGCTAAGTACAAATAGCTTATAAAAATTGACAAAGTGCAAAACAAATAAAGAATAGAAGAATTAAGAAATTAATTTGTGTAAAAATATATAAATAGAAATACATCCCTCAATTAAAAAATCGAGTCTATCATGGTTTGAACCTGGATTATCTCCAGTGGAGTCGCCATTCTGTTGCACCCTATTTTTACAAAGGTTAGATAAAGCACAATTTATGAACTCTAAAAGGATTTAATTATTGTACAGAGTCGCCACCTAATTTTTAAAGGAAAAATAAGGAAACATGTTTGATTATTGATATGTATGACTCACAATTAGTCTGCATAAAGCAGTTTAAATCCTAGGTAAGAGTTCAAGTTATTTCAAAGTAAAGGGGTTAGACATCCTTCATAATCCACAAAATATGGTACCCGACTAGACTTTTTTTTTTCAAAAGAGGGAAGAGGTGAAAATTATTTTTGAAAAGTATAAATATGTACATTAAAAAGTATGTAAAAAAATAGTTTAAAATATGTGTGTAAAATGTATGGAAACATATATGAGAGTAAATAAAGAAGAGAATGTGAATATAATATTTATGAAAGAGTACGAAAATTCATATATAAGAAAATATATAAAGGAGTGTAAAATAATATATATTATTAATATGAAAAGTATAAATGTGTGTTAACATAGAAGAACAAATACTACTACAAAATCTGTATGTGTAAGAAACTTATATCCAAGTACAAATAATGTAAAGAAAAAATATATTGAAAAAAGGGATTTAGTAGTAAGAAAAAGGTATTTAACAAAAGAATATGTAAAGAATCATTTATAAAGATGAAAAAATAATTATAAGAAAGATTTATTTTAAAAAAAAAGACGTCCTAATATTTGCGTAAAATGTGAATTAATTAACTAAATACCTAAGTTAAATTAATTTATTTATTGAAAGTATTTACGAGCCTAAGCGCGTAATAACGAATAAGAAAGTGAAGAGACACTCCCGCCCGATGCCACGAAAGTAAAGTTTTCACTATACATTATGTTTTGTACAATTGCAAAAATATAAATACAAGCAATGAATTTAGGGAGATCTTCAAATTTCTTTTAATTATCGTCTTCGAAAAAAATCTTTGTGAACCTGTACAAACACTAAGTAAAAATATCAATAATAAATAAATATTTATAAAAATAAATTAAAGAAATAAGTATATGTATGTATATATAAAAAAATGTTATTATTGTGTGGGCTCAGATATGTAATTATACTAAATTATAGATATGCTATGGCTGCGAAGTATCGGTTGACCATCCGAGATCACCTCGCCAAGATACGAATCATAAAAAATTTATTTCGTTTTTATAATATAAGGATTTCGTCATAGCCCAATTTTTTTCGCGACATATGTATATATGTATCCACCCTTTTTTATTGTGGAGGCCTCAAAAATTGATGATTTTTTTTTTTGACCAATTCATTTTTGTTATGTATGTATGCGAGACTTTAATGGCCTGTTTGGAAAGTCACCCTGATAATTGAATTTGGTGTAATTGGGTATAATTACACAGTCTGGCATGTTTGGTTGGCCAGGTCATTACTTGATCAGCAGGTAATTGAGTGCAATTGGCAGGAGGTAATTACACTCTCCAATTCACGGGGGAAGCAGGGGGAGAGGGAGCTGTGAATTGCTGGTAATTACATGGTGTATTTACAAGCTGATTAATTTCTAATTTCGTCCTTTATTTCTATTTTTTATTTTTTCATTTTGATTTATTTTTTTATTTCTATTATTTTAATTTTTATTTTATTTTTATTATTCTCATAATTTAAAAAAATATATTTTTTATTTTATATTATTTATATTTCATTTCCTTATCATTTTCAAATATTTTCTGCTTGTGATTCCATGTAATTGTTCGTATTATCTATTTTATATTTATTTTATGTTTATTTTTTTTATTTAGCATAATTGTAATGACCCTTCCGGTCATTTACGTGTGTTCGCCTTTCTTGTATAGTTAGAGCTTTTCTGTAGCGGCTCTAAGTCATTTATGGCTTGCTGGGACCGGTAGTTTGGTGCCCGGGCCATTTGTTTTGGTCTTTTTGTCCATTCCTGATTTTAGAGCTTTTAACTTTGGAAATCGTTGACTTCAGTCAACATTCTTGGTGAACGTGCTCGGAATTGAATTCCGACAGTTCCATTAGCTCCGGAGCGTGGACTTTGGTCCAGAGGAACCTTTGGTCGGGATTCAGAAGCTTTTCTGGTTGGAATTCCCTCTCATTCTGTGTTTTCAAGCCAGTTGGGCTTATTGGGTTGACTTTGGTCAACATTCGGAGAAGAAGGCCTCGGATGGAAATTCCGTCAGTGTCGTTAGCTCCGGAATGTCGAGTTTGTGTTAGTTAGTTGGTTGGTTCAGGTTCCGGATGAGCCGGACTCACTTTGAGTGTTTGGTTGGCATTAGCTAGTGTTGACTTGGGTCAACATTCTTCCAAAATGACCTCGTATAGAAGTTTTGGCGATTCCGTTGAGCCCGGAATATCGTTTTCACTCTAATAGCACTATTGGTTTTTAAGTATCGGGTTCTGATTGTGCCTGGAATGCCCCGTAGAAGTTTTTGGTTGTTGCTGGTTTTTCTGCTTCTGGTGGCCTTCAGCACGATCGCGCTCCCTTAGCGTGATTGTGCTGGCCTGTGATTTCCCCTTAAGCGCGATCACGCTCCTTTAGCGCGATTGCGCTGGTCTGTGTTTTTCCCTTCAGCGTGATCGCGCTCCTGTAGCGCGATAGCGCTGGTCTGTGATGTTTCCTTCAGCGCGATCGTGCTCCTTTAGCGCGATAGCGCTGGCCAACGACCAGCAGCTATATAGTTTTGGTCCTTTCATTTTTCCAGCTCTCTTTATCTCATTTGTTCCCAACTCTAACTTGAAAATCCTCTCTACCAAATTGCTCCCATCAGTTCATAGCCTTGGGGAATCCATTTAGTTGGGAGATTTTACCTATTTCATTGGCAATTGGTAAGTCCTCTTCTTCCCAAAGTTACTTTTCCTCCATTGTCACAAGACCTCCATTATTGCCATTTTCTAAAGCTTGGAATTTCCTTGAAGAATCTTCCCTCCTGATCTTTGCATGATCGTGGGTTCGGAGCTTTCGCTTCCTTATCTTGCCTTCTCATTGTGGTAAGTATCTTTTGGCTAATTTCTGAATTTATTTCTTGAAAATTCCTTCTTTAATTCTTGACTTGAGCGGGCTATTTTGAGCCCCAATTATTGTCCGTTTTTGCTCAAATTTTGAACATGCGCTCTCGGGATGGTAAGGAACACATGTGTGTTCTTTGTTTTTGGTTTTGAGTTGTGTGGCCCACAGACCCATTTGTGACCCAGATTTCAATCCGGGTATGTTTATGGCATTATGGGTATCGTTAGTCTTGTTTTGACGTATAGATTATTGTGTTGATAGTTTGTGATTTGGAGCTTTCCAGAGCAGTTCGAGCCTGGGCGATGCTGTTACCGCAGCTATTCATCAGAGACTGGTAGGTTATAACTTTCCCTACCTAGACTCTGCGTATATAGGCTATAACTGCATTAATTAGCATCCTTGGGCGGGTTGTTATAAGTTGGTACCCCAGACCTTATCCACCTTTTCTGTCCGTTTATTTCATATGCTGGTTGTAGTATTCGTGTAGTATTGTATATCACCCTTGCGGTCCTGTGTGGCCTTGTGTTGACACTGGAATATAGACGGTGGGTGATTTGGGAATGTCCACGAGTCCCAGACATAGAGATATCCTTTTAGGCTGGTTATGTCTGCTGAGTAGTTGTTGGGCCTGTGCAGGGATGATAGGAAATGTTTGTGAGCCGCTGGGCTAATTTATATTTGTGTACAAGCATATCATCCATGAAAAAGGCTTCCCTGCATGTTGTACTTTGGTTTTGGCTGCGAGCCACTATAGATGGTTTTTCCTAAACTTGCATGGCCCCGGGGGCCCATTTTTGGTATAACCTAATGATGACATAGGATTTTGGATGATTTCACACTTGATTTTTCTACTGATACTAGGCTCTGCCGGGCGGAGTGCTACACTTGATTTTTCTACTGATACTAGGCTCTGCGGGGCGAAGTACTACACTTGATTTTCTACTGATACTAGGCTTTGCCGGGCAGAGTACTACACTTGATTTTCTACTAATACTAGGCTCTGCCGGGGGGAGTACTACACTTGATTTTCTACTGATACTAGGCTCTGCCGGGCGGAGTACAACATCTGATTTTTTTACGAATTTAGACTCGGATACGCTCTGGTCACCCTTTGAGAGGGTTGTTGAGACTTTTATTATTTGATTTATACCCGAGTATACTTCGGCCACCCTTTGAGAGGGTCTTTTGAGATTACTACTACTATTTTAGACTCGGTTCAATTCCAGGCACGTACTTTGAGGCTCAGGTTAACTAAGATTTCGCGTTCATTACTGTATATGGTCAGGGACCTCCATGGGCCCTCTGTTCCATGACTTGGCTAGGAGCCAAGCATGCCGGAGGAGGGGTATATGGCATAGGATGAGGTATAGTGGGCATGTCCCACCAGTATACCGCCATGTATTCTAAACTCTCTCTTTTTATATACTATTGTTGCAAGGATCCAAGTGTATTTTTCTTCTTACACCTACGTTCTATGTATATTGGTTTTTTGTGCTAGCATTGTTTGTTATTACTCTTGGTTGTCTGTTCTCTATTCTAGTTCCATGTGCTTCCTTGATTATTTTCCGTGACTGCTTTCTTGCTATCTGCTACTTACTGTTTTTATATCTTATATGCGCTCAGTCGGCCGATGATGCCTACTGAGTACCCGTTGTCTTGGTACTCATACTACACTTCTATATTTCTTGGTGCAGATATTAGTTGATCTTTCGCCGTTGATCGCGTTGGAGACTCGTGCGGCCTTTAGGAGATTCGGGGCTAGGGTAAGTGCCTAACGGTCGGGGCTTGTCTACATCTCATCTTTTGTATTGATACTCCTTGTACTTTTGGAGATGGATTTATATTGTATTTTGTTACTTCTAGCACTTGTACTCTATTAGAAGCTTTTGTACTGTCGATACCAAGTCTTGAGGTTGGTATAGTATCATTTATGTATATAATCAGATTTTGCTTCCGCTTTGTCTACTTTTACATTCTGCTTCCGCTTATTTCTGCTTATTGTGCATTCTGGTTAGGTAGTAACCTATTACTAATCCGGGCTCTAGGAATTGGTTCGCCTACTGGGAGGTTATAGGTGCCATCAAGACCTGAGAAATCAGGTTGTGACAGCTTGGTATCAGAGCTCTAGGTTCACCGGTGTCATGGTACAGAAGCAAGTGTCTAAATATAGTCTCGCGGATTGGTACGATGACATCCGTATCTTATGTGCGAGAGGCTACAGTTCATTGTTAGGAAAAGTTTCATCTTCTTGGCTCCTTGTCATGCGTTCCTGGCTCTACTGACTTCTAAACTCTGGTTGCTTCATTCCTTCTCAAATGCCTAAGATGAGTTCGACAGCGGTTGGTGTTGAAGCTTTTGTACCTGTTGCTTTTGTGCTTTCGTCAGCGCCAGAACTTCAGAGTGAGGGTTTACCGCACCAGATAGGGGGTGTGGGGTCAGCCTAGCCTCCGATTGGATTTATTGCTACACCAGTTCTTCAGCAGGGTTGTCTGTCGTTATTGGAGTACGAGGCGAGATTTCATGAGATGGTTAGGCATACTGCTAGGACTGTGCCTTCAGAGTTTGATAGGGTTTAGAGTTATGTCGAAGGTTTGATTTCACCGCTTCGCTTGGCGACTGAGCATTTGGTTACGGATGGGACTACCTTCTTTCAGGTAGTGGATCATGCTTGGGCTATCGAGGGTTTATGCCATGAGGCTTATGGAGGTAGTGCTAAGAAACGTCATCGCCAGGATAGTTCCCGAGGTTCTCAGACTCGAGGTAAGGGATTCTCCACCAGAGATAGGTTCCATTGCTTCTTATCAAGCAGGCCTGGTTAAGTTTCTCCAAAGGTTCCAGAGGGTGGTTGTGTAGGACAGGTTGAGCAGAGTAGACAGGTCTCGGATCATATCCTTCGGGTTTGCCTTCAGAGGGTGTAGGTCGTGGTGGCCGGTCAGGTTCAGTGAGATCTTCCCGTCAGACTTCATCTGGTAGAGGATGTTTTTGGTATGGTGAGCGGGGGCACTTTGCTAGGAATTTCCCCATGATTGTGTATCCCGGTCAGCTGGTTGTTATGATTGTGGAGAGATTGGTCACCCTTATAGATCTTGTCCCCGGTACGGGACGGTTGGGCCTTTAGTTTCGACTACTCAGTCCGGAGTTAGATCCTGTAAGCTTGATACTCCACCTGCTGAGCCAGAGTTAGAAGTTCCTGATACCGTTGCTCCAGGTTAGGATTTTGCTACCTTCGACTTGTGATGGTCCTGCTCGCATTGCGATTTTATTCTTTCTGACGTTTAATTGCTTATATGCCTACCTGCTACTTGTTTAGTTGTTTGATTTCCTGATTGTAGTATCTATGCGTTGTTTTCTTGGTAGTATATTCTTTAGTAGCAGATGGGGGTGAGTTAGCCTTGTGAGGTGTTTTACTCGGAGTTGTAGCTCGTGGGTAGTTCTTATTAGTCTATTTTTTTGGTTGGGTTTGTTCCTGTTTCGCTGTGGCTGTAGACTTATGCTGAGTCTTCCCTTTTGAGAGGTCCTAGATGGTTGATTGCCTAGGCTGTTATCTAGCGTGGCTAGAGGTTCTTGTTTTGGTTTGGTGTTACCGGTAATTGTGCCAAAGTTGAGATTTTGTCTTCAGATGGGAGATGGTGTTTATGCTAGTGAGCATGGTCTGGTTGTGTTTTTGGGTGATTAGAATCAACCCTCTTTATTTGGTTAGTTTAGGAGGTTGGCAGGAATGTGGGTTTTTCCCATAGTCTCCCTCAGTTTCTTGTCCGGTTGGGTTGTCTTATCATTTTCCCCGGTTCCAGTTGCAATGAATTTCGATCGTAGTCCTTTTGTTGAGCCTTTGCTTGTGGCATTGTGATTGAGTTTGGCTTTAGCATTTTAGACTAAGTGTTGATCGTAGCCTCGTGGTTGAGATGTATTCGTAGCATTCTGGGTGAGTCGGGCATCCGGCCTATTTTCTCCTGTCTTGTTGAGTTTTGATAATGTAAGTTTTGGAGCTAAGGGAATGGCTCCAGGTTCTTATTTTTAGAAAGGAGTTTGTAAGGTTCAGTATATGCTACGAAAAGGTTTTGTTGGGTTGAAAAAGGAGGGAGATGACTCCTTGTTTATGCTTATGTGTTTAGTAGTTGGCTGAGGTGACGACGAAGGTTTGCTTTGGGATTGTGTGTTGGTGATTTTATTCGGCCATCTACAGATTGCAGTGGTTTCCTTCGATTGGTTTGAGATTTCAGTAGCAGCTGCGGTTTTGGCAACTTGTTATTCAAGCCTAGTTGACTTCGATTCCTATGGGTTCATTGGCATTATATGAGTCTACTCGCGGGTTCAACAGAAGTATTGGTTGGTAAATTAGGATTTGGTTTCAGAATCATGGCTTGGCAGGTTACATCGGATGTTTCGTGGCAGTTTCTATTTGGTTGTAGCATCCTAGTGCCGGGAGGCAGTGGGTGTGGGCAACTTATCTTCTTTACTTCAGTTCGGATGCGGCTGTTGGCCTTGGGAACCTAATCCTTAGCTAACCTCTATTTTAGGCTGGATATTCCTGACTTCAGCGGTGCTCTTCATGGTAAGAAGTTTCTTCCTTCTTTGTTGGACAGATGTAGTGGCATAAGTTCTAGAACCAGCGATGATGTATTGTACATGGTCAGGTTGTACAAGTTGAGACTATGGAGCCTATTCTTGGGTTTTAACAATACTTTGAGGTTTATGGTCGTCTTAATTTGCCGAGAGTTTGAAAGCTTGTTTAATTAATTCTCTAAGGGTTGTCTTTCACGTGGGGTTCCAGTAATAGTTAGACTCAGCCAAGATGGACTAGAAGTTCGGTATGGTATATGCTTTGAAATGGTTGGTGGTGTGCAGATCCGGTAGAGTGGTTGATTTGAGCCAAAGGGGCGAGATGATATTATATGCAAACTTCTATGGCTAGATGGCAACTTTGAACCCCGGGCACCTTTTTCTTTGCTTACGGGTGTACTAACTTGATATTCGTGGTATGGTAGGCTCCTTCCCGAGTTGAGATTTGTAAAGCAAACTCAAGTCCGAATGGGGTTCAAGTATTCAGAGTAGCAGCAGGTACTTCTTGGGGTTTGGAGCTTAGCGATGGTTACGGGCTTCGTCGCAAACTCACCACACTCCTTGCAGAGGCTTAGTTTTGGTTTTGGCCTTTTGGGCAGGTTGCCCTGGTTCATTCGCTTCCGGTTGATTCAGACTCGGTATGGTGCAACGGTTGGGTTCTTTTTACAGTTTGGAAGCTTTTTCGCCAACACAAGGTATTCATATATGCCTTTCCTAACTTTGGTGTGCAGACTTCAGTCGGATTCAGATGGGTTGATCAGTTGGGTTCAGTTAGCGAGTTTGGTGTTGGCAAAAGTGTTCTTCCATCGCTTGATGGTCAGTTGGGTCAGGTAACTCAGTTTTTCGAGGACCTTCTACGGGTTGTTATCTTGGATGGCAAAAGTTAGTAGTCAACAGCTTGACTTTGATAGGACTTGAGTATAAAGGGTGACTTCGCTCGTGGTAGAGTATGAGCGGGAACTATGGGTCTCCGGTGTGTTAGTTGCTGCTTCGAGGATGGTTTGAGTGTTTGACTTGTATGAAGCTTCTTGGTTGTGGTACGAAAGGATTTAGTTCAGAATAAAAGGGTTGTGCAGATCAGTGGGTTCATGAGTTAGAGTGTTGGTTATTGGCTTTTCTGTTAAACTTGGTTACGGTCTCGAAGATTCGGGTTATGTGTGTTGATCGCCTTGCTTCTCTGGTTTCAGTGTGCATCGGTGTTTCCGGTTGAGATTCTCGGGGTTCAGTTTTAGTTGGAAGATCTTTGGAGTTTGGGAGTTTGAGGTTGGAATCTAGCTTGGCTAGTAAGAAGTTTAGGCTTAGTTGCCCTCTTTGGTTCTTCTCTGTTGGGTGTCGTCCAGTCGAGGAGGCTACCCAGGTTGTCTGAGAGAGTATTGCGGGCTTCGTATCCTCTTTTCTTAAATCTTTATTTTCTCCTTCTTTCTTGACTTTCGAGGACGAAAGTCTTTTTAGTAGTGGATGATGTAATGACCCTTCTGGTCATTTACGCGTGTTTGCCTTTCTTGTACTGTTAGAGCTTTTCTGTAGCGGCCCCAAGTCATTTATGACTTGCTGGGACCAGTAGTTCGGTGCCCGGGCCGTTTGTTTGGTCTTTTTGTCCATTCCTGGTTTAAGAGCTTTTAACTTTGGAAATCATTGACTTCAGTCAACATTCTTGGTGAACGTGCTCGGAATTGAATTCCGACAGTTTTGTTAGCTCCGAAGCATAGACTTTGGTCTAGAAGGACCTTTGGTCGGGATCCTGGAGCTTTTCTGCTTGGAATTCCCTCTCATTCTGTGTTTTCAAGCCAATTAGGCTTGTTAGGTTGACTTTGGTCAACATTCGGAGAAAACGGCCTCAGATGGAAATTCCGTTAGTGTCGTTACCTCAGGAATGTCGAGTTTGTGTTAGTTAGTTGGTTGGTTCGGGTTTCGGATGAGCCGGGCTCACTTTGGGTGTTTGGTTGGCATTAGCTAGTGTTGACTTGGGTCAATATTCTTCCGAAAGGACCTCCTATGGAAGTTTCATCAATTCTGTTGAGTCCGAAACATCATTTCCACTCTAATAGCACTATTAGTTTTTGAGTATCGGGTTCTGATTGTGCCCGGAATGCCCCGTAGAAGTTTTTGGCTGTTACTCATTTTTCTGCTTCTGGTGGCCTTCAGCGCGATCGCGCTCCCTTAGCGCAATTGCGCTGGCCTGTGATTTACCATTCAGCGTGATTGTGCAGGTCTGTGTTTTTCATTTCAGAGCAATCGCGCTCCTGTAGCGCGGTAGCGCTGGTCTGATGTTTCCTTCAGCGCGATAATGCTGCTTTAGCGCGATAGAGCTGACCAGCGACCAACAGCAATATATTTTTGGTCCTTTCGTTTTTCCAGCTCTTTTTCTCATTTGTTCCCAACTCTAACTTGAAATTCCTCTCTACCAAATTTCTCCCATCAGTTCATAGCCTTGGGGAATACATTTAGTTGGGAGATTTTAGCTATTTCTTTGGCAATTGGTAAGTTCTCTTCTTCCCAAAGTTACTTTTCCTCCATTGTCACAAGACCTCCATTATTGCCATTTTCTAAAGCTTGGAATTTCCTTGAAGAATCTTCCCTCCTGAGCTTTGCATGATCGTGGGCTCGGAGCTTTCGCTTCCTTAGCTTGCCTTCTCGTTGTGGTAAGTATCTTTTGGTTAATTTCTGAATTTATTTCTTGAAAATTCCTTCTTTAATTCTTGACTTGAGCGGGCTGTTTTGAGCCCCAATTGTTGTCCGTTTTTGTAATGACCCTTCCGGTCATTTCCACGTTTAAGTTTGAAGTCAAGCAAATCGGCAAAAGATATCGTAAGACCTTTAACAATTTTCTGAACTTTGGGTCAAATGTGTCGGGGCTTTTCTCCCAATATATAAAGAGTTAGAAGTCCCCCGAAATACCAAATCGAAGGTCTACGAGTCTAGTTTCCAACGCACAAAACCGCACGTCCAAATAATCTCGGAGCAGAGAGTTATGACTGTTTTACCGCGGACTGTCTGGCAGAAAACGGGTTACGAACCGGGTCGCGAATCGGGTCGGGTTTAACCCGATTTAAGCTTCAATTTTACGTTTTAAAATGCCATTTCAGTTCCGAAACAGTGATAAAATATAAGGGAGGATCTCGAGATAATTCTTGAATATCAAAATCGTGCGTAGGCAAATTACGAGCCTAAACTTAAGAACTTCATTAGCATCGTGCGTGTAATTGAAATAATTATTTAAAAGTTGAATTTGGTAAAAATTATATTATTATTACCTTTTCAAAATATTTTAAACGTCTTATGAAAAATATGTTTGGTACGATATAAGTGTTTACGTATTTATTTTATAAAGTTTTTATACTCCGTAATATTTTAACGGAGATAGTAAATTTAATTATGTTAAAATTTATTATTATAATATAGTAGGTTTTATTAGAAATGATTTTCTAATAATTATGGTATATTTAAAATACTATAATTATTTACCACGAATTTACGCAATACCCGAATATATATCTAACGGAGGGAATTGGTTGCCACCTCCACCCCCACGTGTAAGTGGAAGGTGAAGGCAGCAAATGGGAAAGGTGGCCAGCAAATGGGAAAGGTGGCAGCATGTCTGCACTTATATATATTAGGTTAATGGCTGAAAGTAATTTACCTATATATATATATATTACTGTTGCACACAACTTGCACAGTATTAAATGCTCATTCACGTGAGAGGTTTTGTGGTGAGAAAAATATATTTGATAAAGTAAATCAATTATCTTGTCAAGTTATTTCTTCCCAAATTCGATTCCGATTCCGATTTAATTTTGGATTCTCTCGGAGTGGTTCGAGCTTGGACATCGTGTTCCAGCAGCTTGTCGTCGGACGACAGGTAGGTTACGGTTTAATTTCCCCAGACTCCGTATATATAGAATAAAATTGTATTAATGGGCATCCTTGGGTTGGTATTAGGTTGGTACCACAGACCTTGACCGCTTTATTCATGTCCGCTATTTTTTTATTCCTCCGTTGTTTGTAGTATTTGGCGATATATTTCATTTATTTACCCTTGCGGTCCTGTGAGGGCCTTATTGACTCTGGAACATAGACGGTGGGATTTTGGGAATGTCCGCGAGTCCCGGGCATAGAATTATCCTTCTAGGCTGGTTATGCTTGCTGAGTAGCTGTGGGCCTGTGCAGGGTCGGTAGGTTGATTGTAAGCTGTTGAGCAGCTATTGTTGTGTGTGAGCATATCATTTCCATGCATATAAAGAGGTTTTATCGATGTTTTACAGTGGTTTTGGCTTTGGGCCTACTGACACTGTTTTCTAAACCTTGCATGGCCCGGGGGGCCGTTTTTGATGGAAATGATTTGGAAATGGTTGATTTCACTTGTGGTTTAAAATCATCAGTTTTACTATTATCACTAGACTCGGCAGGGCCGGAGTGCTAGATGAGTTTTCTTACTACTTGAGATGATTTTTAGCTTCGGTTGGACCGAGCACATGAGATGACTTTTTACTGTTTAGACCCGGCGACGCCCGGGCACCCTTGGAGGGGTTTTTCAGATATTTTCCTACTATTTTTTAGTCCTGGACGGGGTCTGGGCATGCATATTTGAGACTGGTTCTATATCTTGATATTGAGACTGGGACTCTATCTTGATACATGTTCTGATACTGAGATATGGTATGGGGTCGAGGACCTCCATGGACCTTGCTATCCGGGCCAGGAGCTACGAGCTGCGTGTGCCGGAAGAGGGGTATACGGGGGAGTAGAGGTATACGGGCAGAGACCTTCCATGGAACCTACCTGCTGGGCCGGATCGGCGCCGGAGGAGGTACATACAGAGATACTATGGCACTTGAGATCTTCATGCATCATATCATTCATGGTTCGAGGTTCCACCCTTGTTTTTGTGCTGATTGTACGCTCCGGTAATGGGATGCGGAGGGTTTTTTCACTTGTGCTGTTCCTCGGTTGTATGGGCGGCCGAGGGACTGTAGGTAGACTTTTGCTATACTTCGAGTTGTTCTTTAGGGATGAAGTATGAGATTGGTTACTGCTAACGGTAGTTTCTGGATTTGAGATTGTTATGATTAGTTTGGGTTGATTCATGCTTGAGCATGCCTATTATTACTCTTTCTCTCTTCTTCTTACACTTGAGGTTACCGGTATACCGTCCATTTCGTAAACTTATTTTGTATACACTGTTGTTGCAAGGATCCCCAGGTGCGTTGTTTCTTACTTTCACCTGTGCCTTTGGTGTGTATATTCTGCTTACTAGCCTCATCTGTGTTTCTGTTGATTTCCCTCTGGGCTAGTTCCTGTGTACCTTTCGTTGATTTCTGTGACTACTTGCTTCTATTCTGTCTATTACTGCTCTTTTATCTTATATGTGCCCAGTCGGCCTATGATACCTACTGGGTACCTTATGCTTCGCATTTGGTGCTCACCCCTACCCCCTGCATCTTTGGGTGCAGATCCTAGTGTGGGCCATCGCCGGTAGATCATTGAGATTCGTGCTTGGAGATCTGTTGAGGACTACTTCAGTCTGAGGGTGAGCTCTTGGCGATCGGAGCTTAGCTTTAGTTTATCTTTTGATTCATGTTCTCTATTTCCATTCAGAGACATCTGTATATATAGTTTTGGTTACTTGTACTCCATGTATGTAGTTGGCTCTGTACTATGATACCAGGTCTTGGGGTTTGGTTTAGTTTTCCGCATTTGTATATATTTACATTCATATTATCTATTTTATTCGTCTTGTTCTCTTATTTGTTAGATAGTAGCCCATTACTAGCTGTTCTGGGCTACAGGGATTGGTTCACCTACCGGGGGTTGGAGGTGCCATCATGACCGAGAAATCGGGTCGTGACAGTTTTCGCTCAAATTTTGAACATGCGCTCCCGGGATGGTAAGGAACACATGTGTCTTTTTCATTTCTGGTTTCAATTTGTGGGGCCCACGGGCCCGTTTGTGACCCTGATTTCAAAACGGGTATGTTTATGGTATTATGGGTATTATTAGTCTTATTTTGATGTATAGATTATTGTGTTGATAGCGGTTTTTTGATTTGGAGCTTTCCAGAGCAGTTCGAGCCTGGGCGATGCCGTCCCCGCAGCAATTCATCGGACGACAGGTAGGTTATGGCTTTTCGTACCTAGACTCTGCGTATATAGGCTATAACTGCATTAATTAGTATCCTTGGGCGGGATGTTATAGATTGGTACCCCAGACCTCGTCCGCCTTTTCTCTCAGTTTATTTCATATGCTGGTTGTAGTATTCGTGTAGTATTGTATATCACCCTTGTGATCCTGTGTGGCCTTGTGTTAACTCTGGAACATAAACGGTGGGTGATTTGGGAATGTCCGCGAGTCCTGGATATAGAGATATCCTTTTAGGATGGTTATGTCTGTTGAGTAGCTGTTGGGCCTGTGCAGAGGAGATAGGAAATGTTTGTGAGCCGTTGGGCTAATTTATATTTGTGTGCGAGCATATCATCCATGAAAAAGGCTTTTCCTTGCATGTTGTACTTCGATTTTGGCTGCGAGCCACTATAGATGATTTTTCCTAAACTTGCATGGCCCCGGGGGCCCATTTTTGGTATAACCTAATGATGACATGGGATTTTGGATAATTTCACACTTGATTTTTCTACTGATACTAGGCTCTGCCGGGTGGAGTACTACACTTGATTTTTCTACTGATGCTAGGCTCTGCCGGGCGGAGTACTACACTTGATTTTCTACTGATACAAGCTCTGCCGGGCAGAGTACTACACATGATTTTGTACTGATACTAGGCTCTGCCGGGCGGAGTACTACACTTGATTTTCTACTGATACTAGGCTCTGCCAGGCGGAGTACTACACTTGATTTTGTACTGATACTAAGCTCTGCCGGGAGGAGTACTACATCTGATTTTCTTACGAATTTAGACCCGGATACGCTCTGGGCACCGTTTTAGAGAGTTTTTGAGACTTTTATTATTTGATTTAGACCCGAGTATACTTTGGCCACCCTTTGAGAGGGTCTTTTGAGATTACTACTATTATTTTAGACCCGATTCAATTTTGGGCACGTACTTCAAGGCTCTAGTTCATTGAGATTTCGCGTTTGTTACTGTATGTGGTCAGGGACCTCCATGGGCCCTCTGTTCCAGGACCTGGCTAGGAGCCAAGCATGCCGAAAGAGGGGTATACGGGGTAGGATGAGGTATATTGGGCACGTCCCACCATGGGTCCCCCTGCCGGCGTGCAGGGCGTGCTGGGGGAGGTGCATACAGAGTTAGTATTACCGGTTTCATCATTATCATCATCATGCATATTTCACTCGGATTCCACCCTTGTTTGCTGTGTGTTCAATGTACGCTCTGGTTGCATGGGCGGCCGGAGGGTTTGTTTTCACTTGATCGCGTTCCTCGGTTGTATTGGCAGCCATTGGGACTGTAGGTAGTTTAGATTACTCTTGTCGCTTTGTATTGTTCCTTGGTGATTTAGCGGTTATTAGCCTGTTGAGGCTCCGGTTGTGGGATTTTGGTTATTGAGAGGGCTAGAGAGTCCTATCTTTTTGAGGCACTGGTTACATTCTTATCAGGATTTGAGTAGTATTTCTCGGTTATTGTGGGTTAGTTATTCCATCCTAAGGTTGTACATGAGGGGTGGATTCCTGTTTATGCTATCTTGAAGTTGGATTGGTGTTATGATTTCCTTATGCTTGTTGATTCCATCTTGAGTATGTTAGACTGTTTTCCTTCTTTTCTTTTTCTTGAGGTTACCGGTATACCACCATGTCTTCTAAATTCTCTCCTTTTATATACTATTGTTGCAAGGATCCCAGGTGCGTTTTTCTTCTTACACCTGTGTTCTGTGTATATTGATTTTCTGTGCTAGCATTGTTTGTTATTACTCTTGATTGTCTGTTCTCTGTGCTAGTTCCGTGTGCTCCCTCGATTATTTTTTGTGACTGCTTTCTTGCTATCTGCTACTTACTGTTTTTATATCTTAAATGCGCTCAGTCGGCCGATGATTCCTACTGAGTACCCGTTATCTTGGTACTCATACTACACTTCTGCATTTCTTGGTGCAGATATTAGTTGAGCTTTCTCCGTTTATCGCGTTGGAGACTCGTGCGGCCTTTGGGAGATTCGGGGCTAGGGTAAGCGCCTGACGGTCGGGGCTTGTCTACATCTCATCTTTTGTACTGATACTCCTTGTACTTTCGAAGACGGATTTATATTGTATTTTGTTACTTCTAGCAGTTGTACTCTATTAGAAGCTACTGTATTGTCGATACCAAGTCTTGGAGTTGGTGCAGTATCATTTATATATATAATCGAGTTTTGCTTCCGCTTTGTCTACTTTTACATTCTGCTTCTGCTTATTTCTGTTTATTTCTGCTTATTGTGCGTTCTGGTTAGGTAGTAGCACATTACTAACCGTTCCAGGCTACGAAAATTGGTTCGCGTACTGGGGAGTTGAAGGTGCCATCATGACCTGAGAAATCGGGTTGTGACAATAATTTAGTTAGTATTCTAATTTTTAAATTAAAGTAGAATTCATTGTTGAATAAGGTTATATACTTAAGTTTTTCTTTTCTTTTAAATCATATTTAGATACATCATATTGAAATTTGACATAAGAGTATTATGTTAACTTTTTTGTTTTGAATTTTGAACTTATGTTATATTTTCAGTTCCAATTTATTTGTTTTACTAGTATTGGCTTGATATTTTTACACTGCAAGTCATTCATTTTTTAGTTAAAATTGATAGATTATCTTTTTATCAAATATTTTAATAATTTTATGACATTATATTTATAATATTCATTTTTTTTAAAACATGCATTCATGATGTTCATAAAAATCATGTGATTTAAGTTTTTATGATTAATTTAATTAAAATATACTAATTTAAAAAATATAAATTAATTAATTTTTTTATAATATTAGTTAAGAATATATATTTATTAATTAATATATTTTAAAAGACAATATATATGTGATTACACTTGTGCAACCAAACAGTACACTTGTAATTACACTGTAATTACATTGTGACAACCAAACAGGTCGTTGTAATTACTAGGCTGTGTAATTACTAGGCTGGTAATTACTACCCTAGTAATTACACCAATTCCAATTACCATGTGGCTTTCCAAACAAACCCTAAGTGTTTTTGCAACTCAAAAAGTGAGCTTCCGTCTTTTGGCACGGAGATGCCTCAAAAATTGATGATTTTTTTTTTCATTAGCCATTTTTATGTGGTATTTATTCATTATCAGTGTAATATAAAAAATAATAAAGAGAGAAGGACAAAATCATCAAAATCAGTTCCCAAAAATGAGATCAACAGTGAAACAATCGAAGACAAAAGTAAGATTGTCGAAAAATTCAAACAAAGGCACGAAAGCAAACTAAAGTGGTGTACAAGCAGCTTCACAATGGCAAACAACAATAATCAGTAGCAAAAATAAAGTAATAACGTGAGCATAAAGTAGCTATTGACAAAGCAAAAGTAAGATTATCGGAGTTTCAAAACTCTGGTCAAGCAAGAAAATATCATAAAAATGTAAAATTCATTCAGATCTAAAAATGGGTGACATGGTTGTCGGCGTTGTTTCCACGACGTCGCTAGAGCAACACCTTGAAGGAAGAAAACCTGACCCCTTTTAGTGTGACAAATTTCTCCATTAATGGAGGAAAGAAAGAGAGCAGTGGGGAGAAGGGGGAGAAAAAGGAAGAGAAGAGAGGGGCATGTGCGGTGGTGGTGTTGGCCAGAGCTTCAAGCTCAGCGGAGCGGGCAATGATCGCCTGAAAACTTGAGAGCCTTGAGCTCTTTTGAGAAGAAAAATGAGGAGGAGAGAAGAAAGTGACCCACTAAACTAAAGAATTTGTAACTTTTTTTTATGTGTGAATGTGTGTGTTTTTTGTATGGAAATTAAGATGAAGAATTAGCAAAGCCCCTCCCACTCTTTTATAATACAAAACCAATCTCCCCTTTGTCCAAAAGATAATAAGTTTCACCCCTTTATCCCCTAGTTATTATTTAAGGGGTCTACCATCCTATTAACTAATGTATAAAACTTATTAACCAATGGATAGAAGACACACCTAGTCATGTCAAATGTCATCTTTTAAAAATGTGGCACGACCTTGACTTTATTGGTTTGTTGCTCTGCGTTTAAGATTAGTTGCTCTGGCCTTTTACATTTGCGGATTCTAAAAAAATATAAATAATATACAGAAAATATGAGTGTTGATATGTAATTATAAAAATATAATAATTAAAAATGTATTGAGTTGAAAAAAATTTAATGTGTTATAAATTATTTAAAATTATAGTATTTGTGTGATGTATATATGCAAATGACTTGTAAAATATTTGTGATTATTATAATGACAATATATTGATAAAAATATTAATATTTTACGAAATTGAGGATAATTATCAATAAAATGTAAAAAGTAAAAATGTGACAATAAATTAATAAAAAATTTAATATTTACGAAATTGAGGATATTTATCAATAAATTATAAAAAGAAAAAAATGTGACAATAAATTTAAAAAACTCCTAAAATAAGGATAATTATCAATGAACTGTAGAAAAATGAAAATGTGACAATAATTTGATAAAACTCCTGACATAAAGATAATTATTAATAAATTATTACAAAATAAAATAAAATGTGTAGAATATTATATTTTGTGCTCTTTAACAATCAGGAGGCGTAAAGATGTTAATTTTAAGCACGAAAAGCCAAAATTAGGTGGCAACAATTAGCGAAACATATATTGTTTATCACCAAAAGTTTTTTTTTTTTGAGAAATACATTTGAAAAAACTACTTTCAAGATCCAAAATCACTCGGATTGTGATGGCACCTAACTAAACCCAACCATAGTAGGTAAGTTAAGCTAAACAAACACAACAATCGCAACAAAGATAATAAATAAGAAAATTCAAGCACATCAAATATATACGATGTCTCAAATCATCTCATACTAGAACCGAACAAGATACTATCCATCCCAAGGCTCAGAAGTCCTAAGTACAAGAACGAATCTAATACATTATGTTCAAAAATCAATACAAAACTATCTGAGAAGTACGAAAAAGTCAGGAGTAAATGATAGAGGAAGACGGAAAAGTTTCTGAAAGTAGGAGCTCATCGAAGCTTCAAATCCACAGAATTCCGCACGAATCAAGGCCCGCGTTATCTACTCGCACTAGGATCTGCATTAAAGGGATGCAGAAAAGTAAGGGTGAGTATAGTTCACTTATACTCAATAGACATCTTAGGTCGATGGAGCTTAAGCAATTACAATATCGAATAAAGAATACTTCATAACCCTGCACGCAGAAAAGTTCTACCAGTTCAATATCAACGATAACACGATATATCTAAATCATAATAACAATCCAAATGATAATGCGATGCAATGATATGGGATGAAATGCATGGCCAATGCCTATCGATATACACCTCCTCCTCAGTCTTTGCTGGGAGGTGGAACCCATGGGGGACTCACGAGGTCTATATACTCCGCCTAAAATTTCTACCTCAGAAGAAAATCAATAAAGTATCTCATATCTATGTCCGAAATCCTTCATCGGACTAAGTATGTATGATATCATATATCTGTATCCAGAATCCTACATCGGACCAGATAAATAGAAAGTTTTTTTTTTCAAATCAGTGTTTTCAACAATACAATCCAGTAATCCATGAGATGAATGCATATGCATGATCAAGATGACAAGATGATTCAATCACAAAACAAGAATACGAAATCTCAAGATATCAATCAACTCATGAACACAGGCTACAAGCCCCAGTATCAAGTCAGAATCCGAATCACAATTCCTCTCATTTAATACTCAAATACCACAATTTCACCAAACTCATAGCATGCTTTACACGATAAGTTCCCCAAACAAAGTCTGAAGAAAGTTAAGTCATAACCTACCTCGATGTCGAACAACGAAGCTCTACTAGATCACACATGAGCCTTCCCTTTAAGAACAACTTTCAAACGCAACTAATCTATCAACAATAAATTCTACGTGTAAACACGAGTCCAATGATACTCATATTGCTAAGGTTCTAATCTGGGTGCAAAAATTTATAAAACAAGGTTTTTGTTGTAATTTTCTTCCATGGTGAAACCTCAAGGAAATATACACAAAATTCATCATCTATCTAAAAATAATCACAAAATACGAGCTTCAATGAAAATAGAAAGTCAAAAAATCCTAAACCCATCGAAATGAGATTCTTTTACTAGATAAAAACCCAAAACCCAAAATAAAACTACTCAACCGGAAAATACTAATTATGTGTTCGTCTATAAGCACCCCAACATCGAAAACACCTGTAACGTTCATCTATGAGCAATGAAATCGACTGAAAAAGATTAGGTCTAGTTTTGAGAGAGTTTAGAATAACAGATCTATTTAGGATTTAGGAGTATTTGTTTATGAATGCGTCAGGTTTTAATTAGGAGATGGGTGGGTTATATATATATATATATATATGTATGACATTTTTATTCAATTTCGTATAGCTTAAGTGTATTTTGACCCTTTTTTATAAATTAAATAAAGGGTTGTCAGAAATATGGTACTCTCTCCGTTTCAATTTGTTTGTCCTACTTTTCTTTTTTACTTCGTTTTAAAAAAATATCTCTTTCCTTTTTTTAGCAACTTCTTAATTCTAACTTTTCATATGACATGTTTAAGACCAGAAGATTAAAGAGCATTTTTGTACGGTTAACATATCTTTAATTTAAGACCACAAGATTCAAAAATTTCTTTACTTTCTTAAATTTTGTGTCAAATTAAAATAAGACAAATAAATTAGAATAAATGGAGCAATAATTATCAAATTTTACCACAACTTTTACTTTATGCAAATACATAAAAATTCCTCTAAACTTGGTTGGCAAATATATATATATATATATATATATATATTTCTCGAACGGACCCTCAAAATGCGTTTGAAATCTCATAAACACAAACTAACTATGCTACTAGACCAAAATCGACATTCTGAACTCAATGGAATCATCAAATTCACTATCGGAGGTCGTTATCAAACCGTTATCATGGAATGTTGACTAAAGTCAATTATATGCCAAAACTTTCAATTTTCCAACCAACTATCCAAAATGCATTCGAATATCTCGAAACCCGAACCAAATGTGCTACAAGCCTAAATATAGAATTCTGGAGCTAACGAAACTGATAAAATTCTCATACGACACTCCAAACTTCAAATATTGACCAAAGTCAATCATAGCAACTTCAAAACCTTCCAAAATGAAAAACTCTCTTAGAACCCAACCAAACACCTTCGGAACCGTGGCATCCACTCCCGCAGATCATAAATATCCTAACACAACTATGAAAAGGGGCAAAATGGTCAAAATGCATAAAAGTCCAAAAATTACTAGGAGAGTTGTTACAATCCTCCTTTTAATAATAGATAAAGGCCCGTTGGGCCCAACATTGCAAGTTTAGTTTATCTTCTTTTTTTCATGAAAAAATAATCAATTATCATTCTTTTATCTATACACACATGGTGCAATGATAAGATTCTTCATTTATATTTCATAATTAAAAAAAAATCTATTTGATCAAACGAAAGCAATAACTTATAATTTGTTAAAATTCAATTAACATTAAAAGATTTACATGTTTCATTGCTTATTTCAACATCTAGGACAGTCCGGTGTATTAAAATTCATGTTATATGCGGGTTTTGAAAAGGGTCAGACTACAGAAATCTATTCTACACAGTATTATTCTATATTTTTGTAAGAGGTTATTTTCATGGTTTGAACTCGTGACCTCTTGGTCACATAGCAGTAACTTTATCAGTTACGACAGGACTCCCTTTCTACTCAACTTCAATTCAAATATTAAATTTAAAAAATATGTTATCCACATTTTGTATTTGAGCATTTTAAAAAATATATTAAAATTACAAGTGTCGTACGTATTAATGAAGATTTGAGATGAAACTAATATGTGAATTTTTTATTTTTTATAACATGATAGTAGTTGAAAAGAAAACATTATGATTGTTGTAGTTCATGTATTGTTTACAACAAAATCAAGACAATATTTTAGTACCATTCTCAAAAAAAAAAATCTTAACAAGTATTAGCTTTATATAAAATTGCAACTTAATGTGATAATCTACACAAATACCTTTTAATTTTTGTGAGTTAAAATATACACAATCTTCTTTAGTTCATAAGTAAACATAAATAATATATATATATATATATATATATATATATATATATATATATATATATATATATATATATATATATATAATGTCTCTCACGTGGAACAAGGTTTTTGTGGATCTTGAGAAAGAATTGGATTCTTGTAGAATTTTATTTTGATCATTAATTATACAATTATAATTTTGCCCTTAAATGAAGTTAGAATTACTAAAATACCTTTGTGGATCTTGAGAAAGAACTGAATTCTTCTAGAATTTCACTTTGATCATTAATTACACAATTATAATTTTACCCTTAAATAAAATTAAAATTACTAAAATGCCCTTGGTCGTCCTTCTCATGGCTCTTCTATATAATAGAAATATAGATTTCATTTTTTGGAAAGTTGAAATTTTTTTTGTTGTAAAATTGCCAAGTGACTAATTCTTAATACGCCACTTGGCGCAACCTCATGCTAAACTACCCTCCTTTTAATAATATATAGATGTGTTTAAAAAGAAAAGAAACAATATATTTATTGGGAAAATGACATTTTTTCCAAAAGTAATAATAGAGGTATTTTTGGATCCAAGTATTCATAATAGGAGTATTTTTGGACCAAAATATTAATGACAAAGACATTGTTAGATCAAGCAATTAACGAAATCTGTTTTTGTTCAATTTCGAGCATTTTTTTTTTACCATTTTTAATGTTTAATTTAAGAACCCATTTGGCCATGAATATTATTCACTTTATTCCAGAATATTTATTTACTTTATTTCGAAATTCTTGTTTGATCATAAAAACACCAAATACAACTTGAAATTGTATTTAGAATTTTGGAAAATATCTCAAGAAGTATTTTCACTTTATTTAGTTTTACTTTTTTCACTTTTTAATTATTTTTTTTTTCAAAAAAATTCTAAATTTTTTATATTCATAAAATAACCCCATTTAAATTATATTGTATGTTCAATTTTTTTTTAAAATACATTTAAATTCTAAATATTAACTTCAAATATTATGGTCAAACACAACTTTAACTTGAAAAATTTCAAATAAAGTGTATATGTTTTTTAATTTTCATGGCCAGGCAAATAAATGTGGCCGTAGCTTTCCTTTCCTTTGTTGTAGTGAGTCTGTCCTGTGTGAAGTAGAAAGTCATTTGCTGCATTTCCATGGCCTTATCCTCACTATCCCCACCACCAACACATGTTGCTACTCAGACTTCAACCAAACTTTATCTCTCTCATTCCACCTCTTTCTCTTTCCCTGCTATCCAAAATCCTCATAATATCACCACTTGTCCTCTGAATAAAAAATGGCGGACCAATGTTTCTTTCTTCCCTGCTTTCTTCAACAAAACCAAAGACCCTACACCCATTAAACAAGAGCTTCTTGAAGCCATTGCACCTCTTGATCGTGGCGCTGACGCCACTCCTGAAGACCAGCAAATAATTGATCAGGTTTCCTCTCAATTTCTTTTAAAACATTATTTGTATTCCGGAACTATTTGATTTTGACTTTTCCCTTGTATTCTTACTTAATTACATGCTGTGTAGTGTACATACAAACAACTAATTACGGATACTGTTCATTTTAGTACATACAAACAACTAATTATGTATTCCCTTGTATTTATAGCAATAATTTTTTTTTTTAATTGGACATTTATAATACAGTTTTAATACAGTTTTAATACATATTGCAGAGAACAATTTATAAAACACATATAATACAAATTTTATTCATGGATAATACATTTATCACACACTTTAATACACTTATAATACATTGTGTCAATTTCTTAACAAACAAACATAATACATTTTAAAACACTTATAATACATCTATATTGTATGCATAATTCACTTTTAATACATTATCGCAGATTTTTCATAGTATTGCTATATATTGCTATAAATGATAATAAATAAAAAGTATCGCTAAAAATAATAAATATTTTATAAAAGATACTCACCCATGTCATTTTTCCTTGTTTAAATTCCAACCAGCTGGATAGATTGTTGAGTTTGTGAATGTCACCATCCAATTTACCTGAACCGTGATGGCACCCAACAAACCCCATATTTGGGGAGCCAAAAACAATTCAACCATTTCCAAGTCCAAATCCAACGCTAAGAAAGTCTAAATTAATAACATGCATAAAACAACAACAAAGTATGATAAACACCGAGTCAAATCCACGTGACCCTAAAATCTGGTAATACTAGTCACAACTCATAAGCATCTAAGAGTAGAATTAGTACAATACTGTGCGAAATGGGGTAGCTTAAAAGGATAGGAAAAGGGGAAATAGCATAAATAAACTCTAAGCTGTACCAGAACTAGTTGGCAGCTCACCACAAGATCCACGAGAAGTCTCCTTAAGCTCAATCATGGACGACACTCGTATTGGGATCAGAATATACACAGAGTGTAGGGAAGAGGGGCTGAGTGCGGGAAGTACTCAATTAAGAGCCTGTTTGGATGGGCTTAGTTGTCTTATAAGCCAAAAACCATTTTAACTTTTGGATTTTCGCTTATTTTTGTCTTTTTATCTTAAAAACAAGTGCTTAAAAATTCATTTTTATTTTACCCAAACACTACAAAAGTGCTTTAAAGTTATTTTGGTGTAAAAATACTTAAAATAAGCAATCCAAACAGGCTCTCAGTATCATTTACCACCCCCAATAAGATAGTAGCGAGGTTAAACAAACACAACCGTTTTCAATTAACCTGTGTACAATAAGAAGGCAACAAAAAAGTATACACAACACGGTATAAAACAACTCAACAAGTTTGATTTGCACAAATATAGCATAAATGATATGCATCAACCAGTGTTTTAAAAGGCGGGGACGTGAGGCGAGGCGTTTTACCTGTTACGGGGCGAGTCATAAGCCCCGAGACCTGTTACGGGGCGAGTCATAAGCCCCGAGGCGATGGAGCGTAAGCCCCATGATCCTTTAATTTTTAATATTTTATATAGCTAAAATAAATATTTTTAAAATAGATAAATCACCACATAAAGGTAAAACTACATAACAATTATAAAAAAATTAAAAATTAGAGGAAGATATATCTAAAACTACTTCAACTAAAAAAACTAACCAAAACAACACAATACATTCAATATATAAAGTCAACTTTTCATATAATAAATCATTATATGTCCTCAAAAATATAAGTTTGTCAAAAAAAAAGGTACATTATAAGTAAATATTAAATATGCTTTTGAAAGTTTGCGTTTTAAGTTTTCTACTTTTATTTTATTTTTGAGTATTTAAGTATTATTTAAGTTTAACAATTAAATATTTTAGTAATTAGACTTAAATTAGGGACTTAATAGCAAAAAAATATTTTAATTAATAGTAATTTTCAAAGCTTACGCCTAAGGGCGTTCGCCTCAGCATTCGCCTCACGCTTAGGCGCACGCCCCAAATTGTGAGGCGTACGCCTTTCGATACTTTCGCCTCCCCACAATGTCTCGGTGCGTTTTAGCTACGCCTCGCCCCGGGGCTCGCCCCGCGATCGCCTTTTAAAACACTGATTAGTGTCATATCAATGATCTCAGACACTCAACAATCCCATATCAGTACCACAATCAGACTATCAATAGTCCCTATATCTATGTCAAATAAGACTCTCAATAGTCCCCATATCCGTATCATGAATAAACTCGCACAATCCGTAATATCCATATCACAATCCCATTTCAAATTATAACACAAGAAAAGGAACAGTGATAAAATAGTTTGGTGCATGACAAGTAAAACCCAATACACAAGAATCAACCCTTACGGAGTTTTATAATGCATTTTCTAGCATTTTTATATGCCTAAATCATTAGCATATATGAATGGAGGTACTCATAGCTTAATATTTTGAACAGAGGCCCAAGATTTTGAGATCTAGAGTAAACTACCAAGCAATAAATGTAGATACACTTCGGGTCCAGAATATGGAAGGATGGCCCTTCTTCAACCAGGTATTGGGTTTTTTGTTTTAGACATATCCAACAATGTTATATTGACTTAAACTTCTAAGGCTGAAATTCATTGAGAAGTTAATTCTCTTTGGGCTGGTGCTAGGTGAAATGACTAAATTTTGGATTACATTTTCCTTCAGCTGTGTTACTTATGACTGGTGCTAGGTGAAAATACTAAATTTTCACCATGTCTTACCCTACATCTTGTTTCTGTGAACTTACCTAATTTGTTGATTGGTTTAGTTTGTAAAATAGGAAGAGGAACAGAATAAACCAGCTTTAATCTAATATGTTGTTTCCCTTGGTAGGAACTTGATCATTCATTGATATGCTTTAGAAAACATTAACCAGAATAATAGCCTTTTGTTAAATTACTGGGAATCACAAAGCTTATCTGTATATGTCACAACTCGTTGGTACTGAGCGCAACTTCTGTCCATGCATCACAGTTTTATTTTATGATTAGGTTTGATCTGTTACGGTGAGCTTAGAATTGGTATATGTTTATATTTCCATTAGTGTTGAATTTCTTCAATATATCTTCTTCACATTAAAAGCAGAATATTCTGATTAACTTTACTGACTAACATAATTTCAATTCCCTTACACAATAAAATGGTAACAGAAGTAACTAAAGGTTTAGTTATGCCAACTCTATTTTTACCAGGATTACATTTGCTTAGAAAAAAATCCCAAATAATTCCTTATCTTTGGGTTTAGACTCAAATTCATCCTTCTTTTTTTACATGGAACACTAATAGTCCTCAATGTTTAAAATATTGGTGCACTTTTAATCTTCTTCCTTATCTGTTTGCTCTTTAACGTTTTGATCCTCGGCATTCATTTACTAGTCTCCTCCCACATATTTACTGACACAAGATAAATTCCTTCTTTGATTTATCCCTGCAACTCAGATGAAGAGTCTTGATTTGTACTATTTTTTGTTCTTTTCTCTGCATTTTCACTAGCTCTTCAGTGTGCATATTTTAGATTTTGTTGATTCTTAAGTTTCTCCTCTGTTTTCCATAACCAATTCACCAAAACTTTTTGGACTTTATCTGTATATCTATCTGGAGCGAACCACAGAACCAAAGAGAAACATGACGAATAAGAAAAAGAAGAAGAATACATAAAGGGCTGCTAGTGATTTTCTCTGAAATCAAATCGGGTTTTCATTCTCAGTGTCACAAACATTAAGCGTATAATTTGGATTTTTGATCTCAGTCCATGAGTTATGGGGTGTGTTTCACTGACATCAATAAGCAACCACAAGATTGTGGTTATCATAAGAGTTGTGTAATCTGTTACTCCTAACATGAAGAAGATAAGCAGCGATTTTGATTTTAATGTCATTCAATCTGGAAATAGTGAAAGTTCAGCCCCGTTGTGAAGACAACTGAATGCTATTGTTATTTATTTCACTGCAATGAAAAAGACTATTGAATTAACAGAACAAGCACATACAAAAGGAATTCAAATACAAATTGCGGGGCGTATCGACGGAAAAGAAATTGCACGTGTCAATCGTTTAAGCAGATGAAAGAAAAAACGCATATCAATGGATCCAATTGATATTGATTTTTTCAATTGCAGATAAACAATATGTGCGGCCATTGTTGAAGCGAACTGCTAATTGTATTAATATTTAATTTCATAACTTAATCTCAAATTAGCATATAGCTAAAGTTTTAATGTTTTTTTTTCTCCGAATAATATTATGCTATTTGGAAATTTTACTGAAAAGTGAAACTCAGAGCCACATTATTTAGAAAGTGTAAATCAAAGACCAAATGATGCGTCTTTATGTGGATAGACATAAGTTTCTACTCTGTTCTCTGTTCTCGTAATTTCTAAGGTCCAAAATCCCAAAAGGACAAGTTTGGATGTTAAATAGTAAATAAACATTATTACGTTGGGAGGAAAGTAAAAATGCACCAATTTCAAATGTGGACGACTTTTAATATTCTTATGTAAAAGAAGAAGGATGACTTTGAGTTTAAAGTCAAAGATAAGGGAATATTTTGGGCCTTTTCTTCATTTGCTTATAAGCCGAGTATTATATGGACAAAGAAAAGGTTAATAAGTCAGGGAGAATGTGGTATGGGCCTATTACCAGAGATTCCATTAATATTATAGGCCTTGATGATCTCCGAGATTTTAAAAGACCTCTTGAGTCTTGAATAAAGGACGAGGGACTTTGACTTAAAAAAAATAATTAAGTGAATTGGAGGCCGATTATAATTTTTATAATGTTGGGGAACAAATATTAACATTTATAGTTCAAATTTCAGAATTCCTCTCCTCTCTTTCTTCTTTTTTCTCTTCCTTCTCTCGTTCACCCTCTTTTCTTCCTTTTCTTCTCCTTGCTTAAATCCTTTGCGTTTTCTTTCTTTGTTCTTTTTTTTTGTTTTATCTGCTTCTTATTTTTTCATCTTCGTCCTTCCTTCTCTTAGTCTAACGTCCTCTTCTTTTTCTTGTTTCTAATTTGGTTGTGAAGATTTGGGGAAAAAAAGTTTAAAATCGTGGAAGAATTATGTGGTCAGTCAAAAAGTAACAAAAAATTGTTTAAGTAATTGAGAGACGTTGTTTAAACAACGGAGAATTATTTAAGCAACCCAGGTTGTTTAGTTCAAACAATCAGAAGATGTTCAAATATTTGGAGAAGTGTTTTAAACTTCCTCAGCTCTTTAGTTAAACCAATGAGGAAAATTTTAATCATCAACTAGTTGTTTGGAGAGATATTTAAATATCTGGTAGTTGTATGGAATTGGAAAGATATTCATACATCTACCAGTTGTTTGACATAGGAGGAGGTGGTGGCTACGACAACGGAAGAGAGATGATGATGGTGGAGGAGGGGAATGAGGGCAGAGGCGGATCTTGGATTTTAAGTTTATGGGTTTTCAACAAAAATTTACCAAAGGAGGTTTTGAACTCGCGTCACTGGTGCGGAGGCGCCTCAGCAGGCCCTTCTTTGCCACTGTACCAGCCACCTACCCTTATGGTTGGTTCCCATCTTACAATTTTTATATATTTCAGTAGATGTTTCAATGCAATTATAGGGATCGAGAAAGAGTTATTGGGTTCCCGAGAGCCCCCACTTTCTACTATAGATCCGCCCCTGGATGAGGGGGAGGATGGGGCCAAGGGGAAGAGAAGTGGAGGGTTTATGTAAATAAGAAAACTTATTGAGTTTTTAAGATATGTGTCATTAGCACTAATTAGAAAATGTCCCTTCTACCTATTTTTTAAGATTTAGGTCTTTGAAACTTAATTAAAAGTGTCAAAAGTCCCTAAAAGTCATAGGAAAAATGATTAATTCTAGTAAATTTTGATCGTAATGTTCCAAACTGTTAGCATATCGTGTTCTATACATCCTCAACTCCCCCCCCTCCCCTCCCCCACCTTCCCTACATGAGGTTTATGAAAACCCTTCATGTCCCGGTGACTCAACCTTTGTCCAATTGAAAACGATAACACAATGCACAGATACTTTAAAAGTTCTAACAAGTGGATAGAAATGGTATATTTCCTTGGACATTTCCTCTGTAGAAGAGAGAAAGCATATTAATTAATTAGAGGCAAATGTAAAAGTTAAATCATTGTTGGCCAAAAAAAATATGTACATATATTTTGCCATTTATTTCTGTCTACAGTAGCATATTTTCAAATTTTACCATTTACGTCTTTAATAAATATGTCCTGAAGGTTACTGCAGATTTGACCCCTCTGAATGCAAACAAGGTGGCAGTAAAGTTTGATTATTTCAAAATTGCTGGACTAGTAAGTTCCACATCCTTTACTCATCACTTAAATGCAAAGGGGTTGTTTTGCTTGTAATGCATTTTATCCACTTTACTATTCCAAATACTAAAATATGAGCTGTTAATGTAACTTCATGACAACTCGTGGAGGGTGTATATAACATGAGAGCACAAATATGGATTAGTGTTTTTTTATCTTTTTTTCTAATATTTTGTTTTCTCTCAATGTATCCTAACGTATTTCGGTCTCGTCGTTATGGCTGACAGATACCTATTAAAGCTCCTGGAAGAGCTCGAGGTGAGCTTGAAATTACTTACTTGGATAAAGAATTGAGGTGAGTTTATGTATTGCATTGTAATTTTATGTATTCTTGAGTCTTTAGAAGTCGAGGTTTAATTTTGTTAACATGATATGTTTATACTTCTTATATAAATGTTATGCAAAAGCTTAGATCACGTGCCTACGATCCGTTTCTTAAATTGGCGTTGCATCACTGTTTTACAAATTTCTTTGAGGGGAGATCCATTCACTAACTCTATGACCTGAACTGAATTGATTCTTTCATATGGGCTATGTCGTGGACCACTAATAGCAGAATTACCAATTCATTCATAGTCTATTAATTCTATATGTGGAACTTTACATTTAGGATGATTGACATAAAATATTTTTGATAAAAAGAACGTAAGAGATCCAAGATAGAAACAATAAAATAAGAATGTGCGGAAGCTTAAAGAAATAACAAGAACCAAAAAGAAGAACGAACAAGTAAAACTAGATGAACTCAAAGTGGATCAAGAAATTCAAGAAAGAATCTAGAACTCAAAGATAAACCTAAACTCTCAAATTGATTCCTAGCATGTTGAAAAGTTTCACATCGAATGAAAAAGAGATGAATGATCTCTTTGTATGGATTGAGCAATCCTCACCTTTAGAGCTAGTCTTTTTTAGAAGGTAACAAATTTATATAATTAAAAGCTCATAGCACAAAGATTGTGCTGAAAGAGCACCCAAACTTACAAAACCCCCCCGAAAGAGCAAAAACCTAATCTTGTGTTAGTTACATAGAACCAATGCTATCAACTAAAGACTCCACTTCCTCTACAAGAGTCTTTACACCAAAAATAAAACAAAAATATACAATTCATATTCATTTTCTGAACAGAGCTAACTTTATTATCAGAATATGTAGATATCTTTTTCCTCCAAATTGTCCATCAGGTACATGCTGGCACAAAACTTAACCAGATCTTCTGTCCTATAATATGTCACACCCGAGTCTATATCCTAAGCGTGACTGGCACCCGAAGTCACTACTGGCCTGAACGTACCCTTAGCCTGGCATATTACTAGAACATGTACTAATATAAACGAAAGCATACTGAGAAGCATATAAAAAGAATAAGTATTTTATCAAAATAATACTTTAAAGGTGACTTAAGAGTCAAACTAAATTCTGAAAATAGAACATTACTAACTAGATGACTATCTATCTATCTATCTATCTATAAAGGCTTCATACTTGACTGAGTACTGACTACTGGGACAAGGCCCCCGGTCTACCTTTATTTAAGGAAAAGTAAGCTACTAAAAGTAAAGAGGGCTCATCAATAGCTGAGGAGATAGAGCCTAGTGAAGCATCTGGTCACGATCTTGGGTACCTGAGTCTGCATCATTAAAAATGCAGTGCCAAATTGCGTAAGTACATGAAATGTATTGCATGTAAAATAGCAGAAGGAACATGACATAAAAGGATAAGTACTTTCTGACATAACTGAACAACTGAGACATGAAACATAGTGTATAGTAAAATCATAAGATAGACTGAGTATTGAAATGTAAGCTGGTCTAAATATCTGAATCATAATATAAACTGTATAGCTAAATCATAAGGTAAGCTGAATAGCCGAATCATAAGAAACACTAAATATAAGATTTTATAAAGATTTTCAAAATAATGGCCTCGTGCCAAAATGACCTTTCTCAAAAATAGGTTTTTCTGTTGGGAAGTTTCTCACAATCGACCTAGCACCATGTGAGCATATGATGTCCAATCATCGCCCGATTGGGAAGCCATCCTATACCTTGCCAGGGCATAGGGCATACAGTAACTGTGGATCCATACTGAGCTCTTACCAGGGGCTTAGAGAGAGTTGCACGAATCAACGTAATGATCATATCCTACGCTGGTATACATAGTTTTTGGTATTCGTTATCTAAACTCATACCTTCTCGGTGAACAATAGTCCTCCAACATACTATATGCTCATATTATTATCTTTCAAAATATGTTGAGAATCAAGTTCTTCTATCATTATGTGGAGCCTTGCACTCAAAATCATTATTTTTAATTCATGCTAGTGAGCCTTGCTCTCTAAATCATAAGAAATTCATAATAGTTTAGGTTTTAAGACAAAGACATTCTTTTCATAGTTAATCTTGAAATTCATAAGATAAACTTATAAGAATTCATGTAATAGGGACACATTCTAGAATTCAAATACTTTTATGGAGGGTTCATGGAACTTCATCAAGAACTAAGAAATCAAGACCAGAGAGTTTTGACCGACCTTATCTCATTCACAGGGAATACTAGTATCACAAGAAACGAATTCGTGGGGAAAAACAAGATGTTCTCATATATGAAGGATATCTTTACATACCTTACTAGCCCTTAGGTAATGGAGGATGCTACAACTTAGAGAAGAATTCTAAGAGATTGCTCCTTTTTAGTCTTGAGCGTAGTTTTTCTTGAAACCCTTATAGTCTAGGTTGGGGAGAGAGGAGAGAAATAAAACACGATGTTTGTAAGTGTTCTCCTATGTTAAAAGGGGTTTTAAAATTTATATACTGAGTATCTAGAAGTGGTAGGAAAAAAATCCCTTAAATGGACAAAGTGCTACAAATTGGCTGAAATAAGCCTCAAGGCATTACCTTGCAGGGCGATGGGCAGGTGCCCTGGTTGCTTTTACAAGCTCTCTGAAGTTTTCTGGTTAGGGCGGCGCAGTGGCCATAGCCCTAGACTCCGTGCCTGCCTTGGCTTGCTCATTTAACCTTAGATTGATTTCTAACATATTTTGGGTCAAATAACTTAACTCCGAAGCTTTAACGCATGTGCGGAATGATCTAAAACATGACTCGAGATATGAGTTATTACAATATCTCTCCCCTGGGATCATTCCTGCTAGAATGAGGGTCATGAATAGAAGAAATACGTATGAATCGTGACATAGTCTCTCTTGAACAATCATTTATCAACACTGATTCACATAAGGAGTTTTATAACGGGTTATGAAAGGAACATTTAGGCACGAGTTATGGGATGAATGAGACTTAGCATATACATGACATAACTCTTGAGTTTCGTAGGTCATGAACTTTACAACATAAAACATGAATTAATAAAATTGAGGGCATAAGGTAGGATTATTACCTTAAACATCCCTTCGAGACGTGAAGTCGTGAACAAGTGAGGATATCTAGTTTTCATATCTTCTTCGGCTTCCCATCTAATTTCTCCATAAAAATTTCACTGAAGCCACTTCTTTGGTTCTCACTTGCAAACTTGACTATCTAGAATCTCAACAGGAATTTTCTCATAAGTTAAACCGTCTTTCATGCTAACACTTTTTATAAGGACAATAAGTGAGGAGTCTCTCTCACACTTCTTGAGCATAGAAACATACCAGATGAATGGAGGCCAAATCTGCAGGCAACTCCAACTCATAAGGATGCAGAAAAGTAGGAGTGAGTACAACCACTAGTACTCAGTAGGCATCATAGGCCGACTGAGCTTAAGTGAATACTATATAGAATAAAGAATGTTAAAATGACATTGCACGCAAAAAAGTCCAACAGTTCAATATCAATAAATATCACAGTTTATCTCCATCACAATAATAGTTCAAACAAACAATGCAATGCAATGATATGAGATGATATGTAATGACCAATGCACTCCGTATACACCCTCTCCTGGGGTTTGCTGTAAAGGCGAGACCCATGAAAGACTTGCAAGGTCCATATATAATCACTAGAAATTACTCGATAATATCATTCCTCACCATCCGACGAACGCATCGGATCACTCATAAATATCAGTTTTCCTTTCAATAGTACTCTCCAATATTCCATGAGATGAATGAATATGCATGCTCAAAATAATAAGTCAAGGCCAAATACGATAGATGTATATAATGTCTCAAATTATCAATCAACTCATGGACACAGGCTACAAGCCACAATATCAAGACGATTTCACTCTCACATCACTCTCACGGTATCAGCCCCAAATCAGGCGTCACAATGACAATCCATCTCAATTTCCACAATGATACACTACATTTACCAAACCATAGCATGCGTTACACCATAAGTTCCCACCCAAGAAAAATCTAAAAAAAGTTAAGCCATAACCTACCTCGAAGCAGCACCACAAGTCTTTACTCAATCATGTACAGGACTTCCTTTTTTGAATGGCTTTAGAACCTACCTAATATATCAATAACAGTTTCTATATGTTAACACAAGTCCAGCGAAACTCATATTGCTATGGTTCTAATCCAGGTTCAAAAAGTCAACTCCAAGCCTCCAAGGGTAAAACTGAAATTTTATTGAAAAATAATTTTACCCACAACCTAAGGAGTTCAAATATGAAATTTTATTGAAAACAGAGTTAAAATCGAGCTTGAAATCATCAATCTATCATTCTTTAATTTTATCGGAGAAACTCTAAAATTTTAAGTTGAAAACCCAAGATTTGAAGGTGAAATCATGAAATAATTATAAGAGAATGTGTAAAAATAGTATAAGAAACTTACCCCGCGAAGAGATCTCAAAAATCCCATTTTAAATCTCCCAAAACGGAGTTCTAAAGCTTCAAAATCGAGTTATGGGGCTCAGGGATTGAGTTATGCAGATCCAACTTTGAGGGGATCTAGGTGGTCTGTGGTGACTTTAATGTCACAAGATTTATCTCTGAAAGGGCAAACTGCAACAAATTTACAGGGGCAATGGAGGAATTCTCTGACTGCATCAATGACTTAGAGCTAATTGACCCTCTTTTATTTAGAGGGTCATATACTTGGAGAAGGAGTGAGATTCTGAACAGTGCATCAAGAATTGATAGATTTTTGTACTTAGCTGAATGGGAGGAGTCCTTCTCCCAGGTTAAACAGACTCTACTCCCAAGACTGGCATCGGACCACAACCCAATTCTCCTTACATGTACTGGGAGTTCAACAAATCCTACTTCAAATTCAAAAAATAGTGGCTAGAAGTAGAGGGGTTTAGGGACAAGGTGAAGACATAGTGGTCCTCTTTCCCTAACACTTGAAGACCTGCATATATTCTAGCATCTCAAGATCCTCGAACAATAGCTTATTTAATGGAACAAACGAAATAAGGTCAACTAGAAACAAAAAAGGAAGAGATCCTGCTACAGATCAGTTCTTGGGAATCTATCCAGGAACAAAGAACACTTACTGATGATGAACTCATTCAGAAAACTCAATTATCCATGGAGTTCGAGGAAGTTTCCAAGAGGAAAGAGATAACATGAAAGCAAAGGTCAAGAGTACAATGGCTGAAACATGGTGTCAAGAACACCAAATTCTTCCACAGAATGGCTAATGCCCACAAGAGATACAACTCCATTGACACTCTGAATGTAGAAGGCCGCACCATTATTGATCCAGAAGCTATCATGAGAGATGCTCAGACTTTTTAACAGAATATATATAAGGAAACTGAGGATTAGAGACCTAGTTTCACTATCTAGGACACAACAATTATTTCTAATGAAGATTAGATATGGTTGCAAAGGAATTTTGAAAAAGAAAAAATGCTGGAATCAATCAAATTATATGCTATTGAAAAAGCGCATGGGCCAGATGGTTTCCCAATGCTCTTCTATTTGACCTTCTGGGACTTAATCAAGGGGAGATCATGGGAGCATCAGGTTTTCAAAAGGAGCTTGAATTCCACTTATGTGGCCCTTATCCCAAAAAAGCAGGTGCAAATCAACTTAGAGACTTCATACCTATCAGTCTGATTTCAGGGATGTACGAAATATTGACCAAAGCTTTGGCAGAAAGAATGAATAGGGTGATAAACAACTTGATAAACAAATACCAAATAACATTTATCAAGGGGAGACAAATAATGGATGCAACCCTTATAGAAAGTGAATGTGTTGACACAAGAACAAGAGGTGAGATGGCCGATCTAATGTGCAAGTTAGAAATTAAGAAAGCGTTTGATTATGTCAACGGGAACTATCTTTTGAATATTTTCTCTCAAATGGGATTTGGTGATAGATGTCTAAAGTGGATAAGTTTTTGCATTAAAACTGTCAGGTTCTCCATTCTTGTTAATGGAGAATCTGTTGGTTTTTTTCCATTTGAAAGAGGTCCCAGACAAGGGGACCCCCTGTTCCCCTTCCTATTTATCATTGCCATGGAAGGGTTGAGTAGTATGGTAAGAGTTTCTTTACATAACAACTGGCTTAAGGGGCTTCAAGATCAACAATGAAGAAATGGGTGCCCTGGAAATCATCCATCTGCTTTATGCAGATGACACCTTGATTTTTTGCGAAGCTAATGAAGAACATGTTATATGCATCAGGGTTTTTCTAGTAGTCTTTAAAGCTCTCTCTGGCCTGAAAGTGAATTGGAGGAAAAGTAACTTGTTCCCTATCAAAGAGGTACCTAATATACAGACCCTGGCTAATACCCTAGGATGCGGAATAGACAATCTCCCTACTATCATTTAGGCATGCCCCTAGGCAATAAACACAAAGATGTGGAGATCTGGGATTGTATAATAGAGAAGAAAATAAATAGACTTTCCCAATGGAAGGCACAATATATATCACTTAGGGGAAGAGTGACTCTTATCAACTCTGTTTTAGACTCACTCCCTACCTATGTGATGTCACTATTTCCTATTTCATCCAGTGTGACCAAAAAACTAAACAGACTCAGAAGGGATTTCTTATGGAAAGGTAACAAGGAGGGAGGTGGTTACAATCTAGTGAAATGGGAAGTAACACAACTGAGTAAGTCACAAGGTTGCTTGGGCATCAGAAACTTAAAGCTTCACAACACATGCCTCCTGATGAAGTGTCTATGGAGGTTCACTGAAGAGGAAGCACCACTCTCGAAAGAAGTCATCTTCCAAAAATATGGCTAAGATAGCTCGTGGGTCTCAAATGAGGTTAACAGTACTTATGGGGTCAGTGTATGAAGATCTATCAGGTCCTTATGGACCACACTTCATGACAACACTAGAATTAAGGTAAGGAATGGACTCAAAACCTTATTCTGGAAAGACATCTGGATAGGCCTCACCTCTCTTCAGAGGGCCTTTCCAAATCTGTACTCTTAAGCAACAATGCTACAACCACTGTTGGTTAATATTGGTCCACTCAGGGATGGAACATAGCCTCTAGAAGACACCTCAATGACTGAGAAATAGAAAGGTTAGAAAGCTTGTTGAGTTTGTTGGAGACCTTCAATGGCATAACTAGTGGTCCTGACTCTCTGAGATGGAAGCATACTGAGGATGGCATCCTATCAGTGAACAAATTCTACAAGAAGGAGAATAACACAACACTAGGAGAAGCACTAAAGCTCTGGAAATATCTATGGAAAAATTAGGTCCCTACCAAAGTGAAATGCTTCACTTGGCTGGTGGCTAAAAGGGCCTTCCTCACCCATGAAGTCCTCCAAAAGAAAGGAAGAATTTTAGTGACTAGATGCTCTCTGTGCAATGAAACTGTAGAAACTAACAACCACCTATTCTTGCATTGCAAGTTTACTGCTCTACTCTGGCAAATGTTCTTCATTCTCACAAAGATTGAATGGACAATGTCTGAGCACACAGCTGATCTCCTCAGCTACTGGATAAGAAGAGGGGGAAGCAAGAGCCAAAAGAAATGGTGGAGGATGATACCTTCTTGCATCTGGTAGACAGTATGGAGGGAAAGAAATGGGAGATACTTTGAAAATAGATCTAAGTCCATTCATGATGTAAAATGGAACTGCCTAGTCTCCCTATTTGTTTGGTGTAAAGAAAATTGTATAGAGGAAATAGATGAATTTATAGATTTCTTAGGAGCCTTTTAAATCTAGAACTTTACTTTCTATTTCTATACCAATTTTTGGAGGTGGCCTGCATTCCTTAATGCTGAGGAATACAACAATACCTTTTGTCAAAAAAAAAATCGAGTTATGGGGTTTGTGTTGAAAATGATATTTTAAAATCTGCTATGTGAAATCCTTCTTTTCAAACGCGGGACTCCCGTGTGTTAGCGAAGACCCCCGACTCGGACCCATCACATTCGCAGTGGACCAGTCGCGTTTGCGGAGAGTAACAATGGACCTGGCCTACCCGACTCGGTTCCTTCTTTGCAATCGCGAACAATCCATCGTGATCGCGATGACCAAGTCCCTCAAACCTTCACAATCGTGAGAGGTTTGTAGCGAACGCGAAGAGGAAAATTACTCTGTGCCACAACTAGTGCACTATCAATGGAAACTGAGTAAAAATTCACCAAATGGACCCTCAGAATTCATTCGAAATCCCGTTAATACAAACCAATTATGCTACTAGACTAAAATCAACATTTCATACTCAATGGAACTATCAAATTTACCCTCCGTTAGGCAAGCCAACCCAAGAATGTGGAAGTATAACAAAACAATTTAATAATGAAATACGGGAGGGAATCATACAAGAATGGGGGCAACAATATATATACATACCAACCACAATAAATATACAAAATGGTCCCAAAGTGATCGAGAACACAAAATATCTACAAGACTAACCCCGGACCTGGTATCATCGGCACAAGAGCATTTAATGTATGGAATAGCTATACAACAAGTGTTGTATATCCAAAATACAAAAATATAGACAGATATGTAGATGAAAAGCAGTAAAGGATCTCCAAATGCTAGGAGCTCACCGCTATCCGAACAACAGGTGGCCACGAACGACTGGAGGGTCAACGAGGGTGGCTCGTACTAAGTGTTGTATTAGAAAAAGATGCAAAGTGTAGTATTAGTACCAAAAAAATGGGTAATCAGTAGGCATTATACGCCGACTGAGCTCAGAAAGATAATATATATTACACGACACAAGAAAGTAAATAACTGTAGGGATCCACCTAAATTTAGTTATCAATAGAAAACAGAACTGTCTAAACTGACGGTGAAGATAATAATGATAATAAAGGAAAAGTCACTCTAAGTACATATAAGCAATGCAATGCAATGCCTCGTGAGATGATATGATGCGGAGTATGGCTAATGCAGAAAAGTAAAACCCGGTATCTGGTACCCCGGAGGATTGAAATGTAACCTTGAGCTCATCAAAATATGCATAAAAGTAAAACTCGGATATGTGCTCCTTCAGCCGCTCAGAATCGTGCCTCGGACTCATCAATATGAAAGTAAAATAGGGAAAAGGTCTGAAAAATTCCCTCGATTTGGTATAAATAGTGACACTTTCCTTTCTTTCGAAAATCAGTGGTTAAGTAAAAATCTCATGTTTGAACTGAAAACCTCATATTTCTATCGTTTCCAAAACCATTTTCCATGCAATGCAGTGTGAGGTATGATGCCAAATTCAGAGAATACCAAATCAACCAGGGTAAAACACCCTCCAAATAAGATAATTGACCTGGAACTCCATTCGATCCACGCTATGGCCTCGGGCCCACAAATACACAAATACAGTAATAGATGAGCGAAAAATGGAAAATAAGCAGGAAAAACAAGTTAAAGCACCTACTCTCCTTCTAAAACCTCCCTAAGTCATTCTAAGGATTCTAGGCTAGCCACGACAGTTCTACAAGCTCCTATACTAAGGATAAACATGGTAATACTATTTTACAATCCTGAAGATGGCCAAAAAGAGTAGTAAACAGGATTGAAGCCTAATTCTAGCCTAAATCTAGCCTAACGTTCATGCAACTCATAACATATAATGTATAACTAAGCTAAGTCTAAAATAAGTAAACTCTAACCTACCTTGGGGACTAACTGCAAGCACGAACCATCACTCCTGTGTCTTCCCCTTCTGAACAACCTCAGAACACTGCCACGCTATCAAGAACATAAACCAAGTGTCAAGATGAGAAGAATGACACTCATATTGTTATACAAAAATTCAAGCCAAAAAATGACCCTCGAGGCCCGTGCAACGAAACAGAAAACGTTTTTCATAATTATGTTCGCAGCGATTTTATAAACTCATGCCCAAAATTTGAGCACGAACGGGTCTCGTTTCAGGACGCAAAATAGCCCTGAAGCCCACTTTGATCAAGAATTTGCATGCAATTTGGATCAATTTTATGGAAGAAATGCGGAGACAATGCTAGGACGATACCTAGAACGAAGTGAGGAAGAGAATTACCTCAAAAGTACACAAAATCGATGAAAGTTGGTGATTTCTATCCTTAGCCGAGCTTTATCAATGGAGGAAAGTTTGTAAATGATATGAAATGAAGAAGAAGAAGATTATTTAACTACCAACGACCGATGCACCTGCGATCATATTGACGCAAATACGGCATCGCTGTTGCGCCCAGACTACTGCAAGGGCGGTGGTCAACTAAAGCCCCAACACCCACAGGTGCGGTGAACACGCAACAGGGGAGGATCCACATGCATGATTAAAGGAATGCAGAGGCGCCCCTGTTGACATCACAGTGCAGAGGCGCCCCCTGTCGATGTCACCCAGGGCTGCAGGTGCGGCTGGTGATTGCAGAGGCGGCAGCGCAGGTGCGCCACACCAGATACCAGCAGCATCAGATGCAACAACACACATCCAAAAACTTTGACCCCACCCTCGGGATTCATTCAGAATCCCTTGAACTTAAAACAGATATGCTACCCTACCAATAACGGCATTCCGTATTCAGCCAAATCAACGAAACTCCCAACGGAGATTGTTTCAAAGAAAAGTGGGCCTCATGCGCAAAAACCAACTTTAATAAAAATGGAACCCAATAGCCCAAAATGAGTCCAAAAGCCTCGAGATCCGAACCAAAGGTCCCTCTAGCCATAAGTCAACATTCTAGAGCTAGAAGCGCTGATAGAATTTTCATTCGAGGTTGTCTTCTCTGAATATTGACCAAAGTCCACTCTACCAGCCTTAAGAGTTGTAAAATAGAGAAATGAACTTGAAACACAAACAAACTGCCCAGGAATCAAACTGCCAGTCCTGACAAGTTATAAATATCTTTTAGCCGCTATGGGAAAGCACAAAACATGGAAAAATCACAAAAATCAAGGAAATGACCTAGTGGGTCATTACAACATCCACCACTAAAAGAACTTTCGTCCTTGAAAGTTAAAAAAAGGAAGATACCTGAAGGTTAAAAAAGGTGAGGATAGCGGGTCTGCATATCGGTCTCGATCTCTCGAGTAGCCTCCTCGACAAGATGATGACGCCACTGAACCTTAACTGATGGAATCTCTTTGGACCTCAAATTCTAACCTACCTGTCCAAAATAGCAACAGGCTCCTCATCAAAGGCTAGAGACTCATCCAACTAAACCAAATCCCATTGAAACACGTGAGACTTATCTGAAAAATATCGCCGCAGCATAGAAACATGGCAAACTGGATGAACACCGGAAAGAGAAGGAGGCAAGGCCAATTGATAAGCAACCTCCCCAATACGATGAAGGATATCAAATGGCCCAATGAACCTAGGACTAAGATTACCCTTCCTCCCAAACCTCATCACGCCTTTCATGGGCGACACCCGAAGGAACACGCGACCACCAACCATAAACGCTAAGTCTCGAACCCTCCAGTTAGCATAACTTTTCTGCCTACTCTGTGCAGTGTGAAGTCTCTCCTGAATAACCCAAACTCTATCCATAGAATCACGAAGCGAGTCAGTACCCCACGACCTAACCTCAAAGGCATCAAATGAACCCATCGGAGATCTGCACTGCCTACCATACAAAGCCTCGAACGGAGCCATCTGAATACTGGAGTGGTAGTGATTATTATACGCGAACTCTGCCAAGGCAAAGAACTGGTCCCACTGACCTTCCAAATCAATATCACAGGCCTGCAACATATCCTCTAGAACCTGAATAGTGTGATCCGACTGACCATCAGTCTGTGGGTGAAAAGCAGTGCTAAGCTCAACTCTGGTACCCAACTCCCTCTGAATACACCTCCAGAAACACGAATTAAACTGAGTACAACGATAAGAAATGATAGAAACTGGCACCCCATGCAAATGGATAATCTCACAGATGTAGATCTGATCCAACCTCTCAGAACTGTAGGAAGTCTGAACCGGCAGAAAGTGAGTAGACTTTGTCAACCTATCCACGATGACCAAAATAACATTAAATATCCACAAAGTGCGTGGCGAACCAACTACAAAGTCCATAGCTATTCGCTCCCATTTCCACTCTGGAATAGGTAGCCTTAGAGTCAAACCACCTGGTCTCTGGTGCTCAAACTTTACCTACTGACAGTTCAAGCACCTAGACACAAAATTTGAGATATCCCTCTTCATCCCACACCACCAGTAGTGCTGCCTCAAGTCACGATACATCTTAGCTGCCCCGAGATGAATGGAATACCTAGAATAATGAGCCTACTCCAAGATCAACCTAACCAAGTCACCAACTCTAGGAACGCAAATATGACCCTTAATCCTCAGAACACCCTCCGAATCTAAGGTCGCCTTCCTAGCCGTATCGCTCCATACCTTATCACGAATGATCCTCAACCTTGCATCATCAAACTGCTATGCCTAAATTTGCTCCAACAAGGAAGATCTAGCCTCAACACAAGCAAGAATACGACCCAGCTTAGAAATATCAAGTCTAACCAACCTATTAGCCAAGGACTGGACGTCCAAAGCTAAAGGTTGCTCCTCTGCTGCGATGAATGCCAAGCTATCCATACTCACTGCCTTCCGGCTCAACTCATCCTCTACCACATTTGCCTTGCCCGGATGATAAAGAATGGAGATATCATAGTCCTTCAGTAATTCCAACCACCTAAGCTGTCTCAAATTTAGATCCTTCTAGCTGAAGATGTACTGAAGACTACGATGGTCAGTGAAGACCTCATAATGCATGCCTTACAAATAATGCCTCCAAATCTTCAATGCAAAGACTACTACCGCTAACTCCAAATCATGAGTAGGGTAGTTCCTCTCGTGAACCTTCAGCTGTCTGGAAGCATAAGCAATAACTCGGCCTTGCTGCATTAATACACAATCCAAACCAACTCCAGAAGTATCACAATACACTTTTTGATGATACAAAAAGGGCAACAACAACAACAACATACCCAGTGTATTCCCAAAGGGCGAAGATCGAATTTTATTTGATGTTGATTGTATAACTGAATAACTCTGATGATCATTAACGAAGAAAAAACCTGGTTCCTGACGACATATGGGAAACAATTGTTGAAAGGACCAGGTCCCTATGCAAAGTTATGATTAAACTCGATCCTTGTGCAAGAAATATATGAATTTGATTAGTTTCACATGATCTATCCACCTGTTGGATTGCGATAGGTGGAAGGTTAGTCTCATGAAAGACTTAGGTAAGAACATACATTTTAATAAGTCATGATGATCATCATTAAATTGTTTCTTAGGAGGAAGATTGCACATGTGTGAACTTGCGACTACATTGATTAAGTTATGTTTTGTTATGCATTTGTCATCATCAAAAAAGGAGATTGAGCTAAGATCCATGAGCTAGATATAACTATGTGTTAAGCTAAAATTATAAAATTTTGATGATTAACAAATAATTAGGAAAAAATAACAAAGCACACAAGAATCAGATCTCATACATGTCTTAAATAAAGGCTGGTAGTGGTTATAACAATTAACTACTATTAAACAATTAGCTCCTTAACATGTCTACTACAAGAGGTGCTATCAAGAGTTCACTATAGAAGTGAAAGAACTAGGACCTTAACAATAGAAAGGGAGAAGACAATTGATCAAGACAAATATAACTTCTAAGAAACGAAGAAGGATTCCATAAGGAATTAGGATTATGACTACTCCAACGATGCAAGGAACAAGAAGAATATAGAAACATTATCATATTTGGATACATGGAAAAATATTTGAAATAGGAGAACAAAAATAATAGTTAAACGTGTGAAGGAAAGAACCAAGTCAAACTAGGATAAATTTTGGATTCTTGATCTAATCCATGTTGGATTGGGAAATCAAGAAGAGGTCATCTACTTCAATATAAAACGTCTTATTGATTCTTTTGAAGACATCCACACAAAGAGAGAAGAGAGTTCACAAAGGAAATATCAAGCCAGTCTTCGCGTCAGAAAGAGAGAGAGAGAGAGTCAACTGCTAACATTGTAAAGAACCTGATCCTATCAAGTATTATTCATAATAGATCATGTTGTCCAGTTGATTCGTTGTGCTATAAATTATAAACCTTTACATTCATAATGATTTGTATTAGGTTGTTTTGTGTTGTAATGGCTTCCTTGACTGGGTAGAGTTGTTTAATAAGTTAGCAACAATCAGGTATATTATAGAGGGAAGAAAGGTGCTATAGTGATTACCTTCTTTGTTGGTTGCAATCTAAAAGTTGTAAACCCAAATTTAGTTGTAATTTGAGTGAGAGAGAGATACCATGATCTTTTGACTCCTGGGAGAGAATTTTTTCACGTAAAATCCTTGTTTTGGTTTAATTTTTTCCACACTTCTTCCATAGCCGCTGAAGAACCCGATTCTTCAATACACAAATTACAACATAAAATAACACTTCATGTACTAGTGATAGTACCTTGTTTCTACGAATTTGACCTTTTAAACAAGAGAAATTGGACCGATATAGTGATGCTGCAATCAACTATGCTTTGTGGTGTAGCAAAGATGAATTTTGATAATGCAGTTCAAGGTTATCTTTAACTAACTCTGTTCTACATACCACGTTTACTGAGAGAATATGGTTTGATTAGAAATTGACTACTACCATCAAATAATATTATTTCTTTGAGGTGTGACAAATGGACAATTTAGGCAAAAATTGGGTAGATCAAGATGCGCTAAATCAACAAAGGGAAAAGAGAAGTCTAAATTGTGATAGTATTAAGGAGGACTGATGATTGTCTTATTGAAGGACTGAAGCAGTCCTCTATGATACCATACAAGTATGTAATATACTGCGATGGTATCATAGAAGACTGTGGAGTGTCTCATTGAAGGACTGAAGCAGTCCTCCATGATACCATGCCAATATATAGATATAGGCAAAATCCATCGATAACCCCTTAAAGTTGGCACCAACTTTCACTTAGACACCTCAACTAGACCGTGTTCAATTTAAACATCTCATGTAGGACCCTATTGTGTCATTTTGATACTTTTTTTACAATCAGCAAAAATATGATGTCTGTTACACTCGCCAAATCACGTGTAAAGTATCAAATTAAATGAGAACATTTGTCCAAAATAATTCTTAAACAATGAATTTTGTGTTTAAAGAAAATATTTTTACAATATCTGAATTTTTTTTTGCAAGAAGCTTCAAATGAGCTTTAATGGAGTGTTTAAATTTTTATCTCGATTTCTTCAATCCAAAGTGGTGAAACAATGTTTTAAAAAAATTTCATCACTTCACCCCAAAAGTTATTTTCTGAGTCTTCAAGAATCTTCTAAGTCTTCAAACAACGTTTTAAAATCAAGAATTTCAAGTGTGGACATTTAAAAATGGAGTTCGATCGAAAATTGCTCTGGACCCATATTTAATTTCTTCTGAAGCTTCACTCTAATTTTCTTCTTGAATAATCATAATTTATTTGCCCATCACAAATTATAGAGATTTTCTTTCCTTTGTAAAAAAATATTTTCAGTTTTCTTTTTTTTGTACATAGATCTTGAAAATTGCAGATGAATTAGAAGGGTCAAAATTTGGTTCTTGTGGTGAAAGACAAAGGAAATGACAGAGACGGGTGGTTCAATTGGGTAAAGAGAGGAGGTAGATGAAGATAAAGGGTGGATATGTGATGATGATTTAGTGTATGGAGGTTGAGGGAGAAAGAGTGAAGAAGATGAAGCAAAAAATAATATGTTTTATAGAAAAAAAGCTACTCACGCACTTAGAGTATGTGCAGCTTGCACAATCTGCCAAGTCAACAAAAAGTGTCAAAATGACACAGTGGAGCCCTACTTGAGGTGTTTAAAATGAATAAGGTTTAGTTGAGGTGTCTAAGTAAAAATTGGTGCCAACTTTAAGGGGCTGCTTATGGGTTCCGCCATAGATATACTGTGATGGTATCATGAAGGATTGATGAGTGTCTCATTGAAGAACTAAACAGTCATCCATGACACCATGCCATATATATATATATATATTGTGATGATATCATGGAGGACTAAGAGTATCTCACTGAAGGACTGAGGAGATCTCAATAAAAATCATCAAAAATTTAAAAGAAGAATAAAGAATAAGAGACAAAAAAGTGAATGAAATTAGATTATGGGAAAAAACATAAAAGAAAAAAAGAATTAAACAAAATTTAAAAAACATGAAATAAAAAAGAAAAAATAAAAGAGAAAAGAAAATAGAAAAATAAACAAGAAATGAGCTAAAATTAGATTATGGGAAAAAATATAAAGAATACTACTATTTGAAAAAAAATAAATGAAAAAGGAGAATATAATAAAGAATAAAGAAAAAAGCGAGAAAAAAGAAAAGGAGTAGAGAATTAAAAAATGAATAAATGTTTACTATATTAGTTATCTTTTTTATTATATATAAAAAAAAAAGATTAAAGAAAATCATATCTAAAATTAGATTATGGAGAAAAATAATAATTTTAAAAGGAACAAGAAATAAAGAAATTGAAAAAGAAAAAAAAGAAATAGAAAAATAAATGAGCCAAAATTGATTATGGTAACAAAAGAAAATAAAAAATAACATGATTTGGGAATAAAATAAATGAGCCAAAATTGATTATGGTAACAAAAGAAAATAAAAAATAACATGATTTGGGAATAAAATAAATGAACAATAAAGAAAAAACTCGCTAACTTGACTACGTTTGTGCACTTACAACACTCCAGAACGAGTGATTAACCAAGTGTGCACTGCTCCCTCCCAACATGAAAACAAATAAGAAGAAAAAAAGCTGAAAAGAAAGGAAAAAAAGTAGAGTGATAAAAAGCAAATGAATAAAAAAGGAGAAAATAAAATAAAATTGTGTATGAATCAGAATATGGTGAAAAAAATAATAAATAATAAGATAATTTAAGAAAAAAATAAATGAACAAAGAAGCATAAAAAAAGAAAAAAAGAAAAAAAGTGAAAAAGAAAGGAGAAATGAAAGAAAAGAAGAAAAAAAGAAAAGACGTAGAGAAATAAAAAAAGAAAAGAATGAAAAAAGAGATAACTAACTATAACATCTATAATAGGGCATATGTTTAATTAGTTTCGGGGGCATCAAAGTAAAGGGATATGAGAGGATAATTAGTTGTTCCTTGTGGACAATTATGATATTTTCTCATCAACAAATAAGTCAATTTCCACTCATGTCCAAAGTTTACTCAGGCTAAGATAAATTAAATAGTGAGTCATAGCTCAAAATGCCACAACTTTTATTCTCTCTTTTTAAGGGTATTAATAACATTCTCAACCAAATATTTTCAATTGTGTTTTCATACACGTGACATAAATTTATAAATTTATACAAACGAGTTCTTTAACTCTAGATAGTTAAGTATAATTGGTAAACAAAAAGAAAGGAAAGCTTTCGAAGAATCTATCCTTTTATTTACATGGATTTTTTTTAAAACTTAGGAGTTTTAAGTCTGTGCTTATAACCTCCTCATAATTTTATGTATTACAATAGCCTCCCCTATTTTTCATTTTTCATTGTAAATATTTTATTCTTTTGTCCATGATGTAAATGCTCATTTGATTTGGATCCCAAGTCACTCAATAGAGAAATAATTAGTAACAAAGTTTTTTTACGAAAAATAAGCTACCCATTTGAAAAATTTAAAAAGAAAAATTAAAAAAACAAAAATAGTTATAATTAAGTACATAGCTACATAATTATAATCTCAATGTAGCAACAATTGGTTTAACATTACTTGATGTTGAACCTACTGTTTCACAAACTCAACTTTAATCATAAAAGAAAAAACAAAAAGTGATCATGTGAAAAAAAAAGAATAAGAAGAAGCTCAATGGGAATTTGTGGTCAGTTTGGGCGAATACTATTGACAATTTGGGTTAACAGAAATAAAGAGGTTTGGTTGTGTTCTGCCCAAACTTAGCCCATCAGTAATGTATCTTATATCCTACTCATTAAATTCTGAACAAAGTATACATGTCAAATGAGTTTGAGATAATTTTGCTACCCTGCTATTCTTATACCATTCTAATTCTTATCGTATTTTTTGACAGGATATCAAGAGGTGATCTTGACAACTTATTTATTTTAAAAATGATTGACCCTTCTTACGAGGTCCCTACTTGAGATTGTACTATCAACTTTAACTCTGCTCAAGGAAGATTACTTATTTAGTTTCATATCTTATATCATCCTAAGTTTATGCAAATTATTCGTAAGTTTTTTTCTCCACTTTAAGTTTACAAAATTGTATTCAAAGTGAGTAATTTCAAACTTGTGTACATGCAAATTTATCACAATTTCTTGTCATACTCTACACGAGCTAAACTTGTGCATGAAAAAGTACATTTTCTTTTTTTCATGTATAATGTTTTTTATTAGAGAACTTATATTCCTTCTATCCCACTTTTTTCTAAGGTTAATATTTTTTTCTTCTCACTATTAACAAAAGAATTATTGTAAACTTTAGAAATTCTTATGATATTTAAATATACAAAAGCATTGAGTAGAACATCAAAAAGAATACATGGACTTGAAAAGGAAAAAAAATAAAATAAAATACATCATATGTTTATTAGCCTTGAACCTTTCTTTAAGAGCATGGACCAAACCCATGTGAAAAACAAAGACGTGGAAGAATCATGAAAGGAGACACAATAAGGATATTCAAGAAAATCTAAAGAGGGAAAATAAAATACTTCAATAAAAGATCATCAAAGTGGAATATAAGTTGGACAAGGTAATCAAATGGAGGTGGTCATCAGAAGAAAATGCATGTCCGCACCAACATAAGGAATAATAAGAAACTCATAGTTCCACTCACAAAAAGTTCCATATGAGTTGCTAAAACCCCCTGAAAAAAATATGCTCAAAGAGGAAAAATCTAAAAGAAAACACTCAGTTCAACAGAGAATTGAGGACAATTGAACCTGATCATAATATCAAGAAAATATAAACATTGCCAGAATGGACCAAAAAACACATGATTCATCCTTTGTCTAAAAAATAAGGATTGAAACTTGTTTGAGTTCCTAAATAAACCTTCTGATCAAACTCAAAAGCCAAGGTGAGAGGAGAGAAATTTGAAAGGGATTATTCCCCCTTCTAACTAAAAGAGTCCTATTATTGGAGAAATAAAAAAATCAATCAAATGTTCCCTTTTAGCAATAAAAGTATCCTTACAACAAAAGAAGGAAGTGGTCTCCTTCATAATTGAAATCAACATCAAAGGAAAGATTGTCACTCAAGAAAAAGATCACCTCAAGGACCACAAACCTAGTTCTCATGACACCCAGGTATGCATCTCTTACAAAATTACATGTTACTTAGAAATCTACCTATAAGTGTCACGTTGTTCAAAATAAGTCATTAGTAACCACTTATTAGTAACCAAAGACACTAGTCCCCAAAAATCAAATTCTCTAGATAAAATATAATGTTGTTAAAAATCAAATGGTCCCATAAAAAGTCTTACGGGATAATATTTTAAAAGGGATAAATCCTCTCATATTATCTTACTCTTTACACTCTCAAAAATCACAAGGGGACTAAGAAACTCTCATTAACCTAAAATAAAAAACCCAGTCATAGAGTGCTCAATGATGATGAGCTCAACCAAAATCACCCCGAAATCTCAAATCCTTAAAGTGTTACCAAGTATGCATCAAAATCCTGAAACTGACCAAGAAATTTCAAAATCCTCAAAAACCCAAAAGGAATTAGAGCAGTCAATTGGAGAAGCAATTATGGTTTAGGAGAACAAGGTTCATTAGCATGTAGATATAAATAGCATTGTAATTTTAAAAGTTTCAGCCAATCCAGGTAAAGAAACAAGGGTTTGTGAAAAAAGAAAGAGAAAGAAATACAAGAGATACAAAATCCTCTTCTATGTCTAAAAACACGATGAAAGTTGCAACATAATGTGATGAAATAGATGTAATCAAAGAGACTGGTCCGTTAAAAGTTGATGGAGAGGTAAACAAAGGGAATGCAGAAGAAGCTAAGTATGCTAAGAAAAGTGAATCTACTCTTAATGACCTCTCAAAAATAGCAAAAATTGAGATTGAAGGTACTGGAATATCAGAAAGGAAACTTACACTTGCAGAGAAAATGAACATAACAAAATGCAAATTGCTACTGGTACAACTTATAAGAAGAACAAACAAATGTCCACACACCTAAGAAGATTTAGCATAAAATCTCTGATTTTGGTGTAAAAGCAAGTGGAAGTAAAGGAAATGAGAAGATAATTAAGTTCAGACTGATTAATGAACCAGACAATTTAGATACAAATGTTGAAAAAAGCGATAAAGATGAAACCTTCAAGAAAAGGGTGTTATATAAAGACTCCAGTTGTAAAATATTGCCAAAAGAAATATATCCTTTGAAAAGTAGGTCCTTCTGTCAAATAACTCAGCCCCAAAAAGATGACGAAAAGGGCTAAAAAGAAGAAAAAATTGATAAAGCCCTTGAAGGAAGAGTAATGATCTGGCTATAATAGAAGAACTTGTACTCAAAGAGCTCAAAAAGATATTATACCATTAGGATTGGACTAAACTATTGTTTGATATAAAATCCAATGGTTTATGAAGAAGAAGTTCAACAATTCTACAAAAGGTTGAAGCTAGTTGACAAGGATACAATGATATCTATTGTAAAAGGTAAAGAGATTAGATTTACACTAAAAAACTATTATGACACCAATTACGATAAGTCATGCGGGCACCTACTCATTTCTAACTCGATAGCAGAACCTCTTATTCTTGATTGTAACCTTGTTCAACTAAGGATAGTCAATACACATTCTGAGAGAACCATATTTCTTACGCACAAAGAGAACTATCGCACCCCATGGAGAGATGCTGGTCCAGATAAAACCCTTTTCTTAAAGGTCTTTCAACTGCTCTTTCAATTTATTAAGCTCTGCTGGATATTCTGTAAGGAGGACTATATATAAGTTGCGTATCAGAGAGAAGGTCTATCCCAAAGTCAATCTCTCGCTTAGGAGGGACTCCAGGCAGATCCTTAGGAAAGACTTTAGGAAACTCATTTACTTTCGAAACTGACTGGAGAGATGATATCACACCCCGAGGTTACCCCCTAGACGTAACACGAGACTCGAGACCACAAGGATCCCAAGCTAACCCTTGGTCATAGCATTCTCAAGCAATGTAAAGGAAAGCATAGCGGAAGAATCATAAGGGAATCCAAAATAGGAAGACATATCATAGATAGAGTACTAAATATGGGATACAACAAGAATATCATCTGATATCATCTATGTCTGAAAGCCTCTACAACTAGCATATTGAGTTGATGGGACAATACCCCAACTAACTCGACAATCTCAAAAGAATGGGAAAATAAAGCTAAAGTAAAGTCTAGTCCTCGAACTATGAGGACTCACCTAAGCTGACTGAAAGTGGCCAGGATCTCTAGCCACATATTTGTGAAGGGACACCTGAATCTGCATCATTAAAGGATGCAACGCAATATGCATTAGTACTATGGAATGTACTAAGTATGTGCGCAATGCATAAGTATGATAAAACATGCTTTAAAACGTACTTAAACATGATCCATGCATAATAAAGTATCAAGAGAAGAAATCATAATGAAAAGCTAAGTCATGAGGCCAAAGCCAACTTCAAAAGTCATAATTCATAAAAGAGTCCATAAGGCTTAGAAAACATGAAAAAGAACACACATACGGGTGTTTCTTATAACCAACATGAGACCATGTGAGCTACATGGAATCTAACTGTATAACCTTAGTTACCAAAGCTGACTTTGAACCTTGCCAAGGAATAAGTCACCATACCCAACTATATAACCCTAGTTGGCAAAGCTGTCCTATGCGCCGCTAAGGCAAAGACACCATACATAAAGACATGGATCCACTATCATAAGCCTTTTAGGCACATATCATATCAAATCATAACCTACACTGGCAACGTAGTTTCTGGGACTAAGGGTACTCTCACCCCATCTAAATCGGTGCTAAATACTACTCCCAAAACATGCACATATAGCTCATAATTTCATAAGGTCATACTCTTATGCCAAATCTTATTCGTAAAGCATGAAAACACATCGGGTATCATGCAACTTTCATATCATAGTTCATAAAGCCTAGCATAGCCATAATCAAAATATGCTTTTCTTTCTAACTTCATACTTGAAGAATTAGGCATGCACTTTCATAAATACATAAAGGCCATGATATCTAATCATGCCAAGTTTCTCTTGAAAACATGAAATTTCATAAATACATAAAGGTCATGATATCTAATCCAGCCAAGTTTCTTTTAAAAACATGCAATTTCATAGTTTCATGCTAGAAATCAACTTTCATGCTTGGGATTTTAAAACCAACAAGAGAATCCTAATTTAATCATGAATAATCAATAGGAAACCATCAATTTGAACATAGAAACTGATTTCATAAACTTTCCTCAATTTTAGATCAAAACCCTAATTCCATAAGTTCATAATTCAACATAAGGATTCGAGATTTTGGGAACAAGGGTGAAAGGAACCCATTGTTAAAGACCCACATACCTTGGGTTAGGATAACCCACTTCAATGGAAAAGGCTTAGGAGACTTGACTTGGTGCTTGGAGACTTGAGCTTGAGAGAAACTTTCTCTTTTGAGTGAAGAATGAGAAGCTTAAGAGGGACTTAGAATAATATGGGTGAAAACCCTTCTAAAAGTAGTCAAAACGACTTCACTTAGTAGACAATAGGATGGGAAATAAGCAAAATTCCCCTGGGAATTAAATAGAGAAAAGCTGGAAAATTAGTCAACTTCAGTGACCACGACTTAGTCTACGAGTCGTGGTTTAGATGACGGATCGTGTTTTCAATTCGTAGAACCAGGCTAGGAATAATCATGATGCAGATTCATTTCTATGGGTCAACAAGATGGACACATAGAATGAATCACGAGTCATCGATAGGAGTCATAGACTGGGGAATTCCGTTGACTCAAGGTCAAACCACGACTCAAGACTACGTCCCATCGTTCAAATGATGAGTCGTAGGCTTGACTCGTAATTCCTGGAGGGGGACTTGGGAAAATTAGTCCTCTGAAGACATTCCATGAGTCAACAGGATGGACCCATCATTCAAACAATGAGTCATCATTCAACTCGTGGTTCTTGGGAACACAGACCAGTCTGCAGGTCAAGTTCCACGTGTGGAACTACAACTCGTAGAATGAACTACAGTCCATAGAACCCACTCATGGTTCTCAAACCAGAGGCTGACCTGTAGGAAACAAACCACATATCCATTCCACGATTCGTGGTTAACACTACGGCCCGTGGTTTGGACCCGTAATCCCTGAAATCATGATTTTTTTAAGTATTAACTTAGATAGCTGGATACGTTTTTGGGGTGTTAGAATATCTCCCCCTTGGGATCATTCATCCTTGAATGAAGACTAAACAAGGAAAACTGAGGAAAAAACAGCCCAACCAAACATCGAAACATAGAAATCAAGGGAACATCATAAAAACTGAACTTCTCAACTTGAAAACATGATAAACTAACTTCATAAAACATGGATACATACTAGGATCATGAGAGAAACTACTGGATTAGAATCAGAGGGACATAATAAAGATGGAACTACTTCCTCAAGGTAAAACTGTATCAAAAATAAAAAGGATGAGGGTACTTGGCTTTCATAGATGATTCTGCTCCCCCAGCACCTCCTTCAACTGAGTTGTAAAAACTAAAGTACTATCGTGGTGTTTGACTTCTGATAAAAACTGAGTTGGGTTCATAAGGCACGTATACATGCTGAGAATTTAAAAATGACTAATTGGACAGGAACTGGTCATTCGACATGATAATTAGCCTGGGATGAGAGTAGGGACTCAACTAAAACTCATAAAGAAAAAACATACTCTAGAACTCACAGTTAACCAAAAGGGACACCAAAACTGAGAGAAGTAGATACACAGGGAAACTATTCTCTCCAGAATACCACTCCTACCATTTGCAGCTAACAACCTCAACAACGCACATAAAGGTACTAAGGTCTGAGTCTAATTAGCCGATTCTCCATGTTCAAACCTATCTCAACCAGATCTATTGCATCTAGAATGTCTTCTAAGGATAGCATCCCCTCTTATCACAACAACCAACTAAACTAGGGCTCCCAACCAAAGGGTCACTAGTCGAGCAAAAAAATTATCCATATGTATCCCATCATGATATTCATGCTTATAACTATGGTCACCTTATGGTTTCGTAGCTTACCCTATTTAAGACTTCTCTCCTCTTTCCCATCATAACTAGGGATCACAAATTCAAGAACTTATACAGAGGGACATACTAAACTTCCTCATCTAACTATTTTGCATGAATAATCCTTACCTCATAGTTCACCCACACCTAGAAGTCAAGGTGGAACAAGTACACTAACAAGGAAAAGAAATCTTCTACCTTCCCGCTAGGCTACTACAAGGCCTTCTCCCCTAAAACTTATAACAACATAATCCAAAATCATCGAAAGAAAAGAGCGAGAGCATGAGCATCACAAATGAAAGACTACTGATTGATCTTGACTTACACTTAGCGTGATCAAGCCACTCAAGGTGGGGCTTGGGGAATTAAGTGCAATAGGCATGAGCACTTCACATACTGGGCACGTAAGATATGAATTAGTGGGGATCACCACCCCTCGTCATCAAAGGCAAAGATAAAAGGGCTTTAGAATAAGGAAGTCATAAGCGTAAACCATTTCAAGAATCAGGTCTGAGCATATACATGGCTTAACATGATTTGATTAGTGATAACGCCCAAACTACACCTCAAATTACGAAGCGTAAGCGGTCGCTGTCAAATATAGAACCCAACAAAGGTTGGGATTGATCCCACAGGGAATAAGGTGCAAATTAGGTCGTTTGTGATTTATTTGACTAGTAGTCGATAGTTTCCAGTAAATTGGGGGGGTTTGTGTGAACAATATTTGATCAAGCAAACAATAATGTGTAATTAATAATCAATATAAGAGTGAACTAGGGAAGTGTTCACCATGGCGTCGTTACAATTTTGACTCAAGGCTTAACCGGGTTCTTTCTATATGCATGTCACGATGTGATTGAATTCATGGTATCGTCTAAACGTTTCTCAACCAAATAGACGAATTTCCCTTTCAATTCTCTCGAACTTGAAAAGGTGAGCTTTTATATTTCAATCCTAAACATCAAGTAGATTAATCTAGTTACAGCATTAATCATAAGACGAGAGTTGGTAGTCTCGAATCCTCGTTATTAACCAAATTTCCCGGTTTTAATTTCTTTACTCAAGCAAATTAAACCTAGGCATGTTCTAATATTTGCAACCACTAAAAAATGTGAAGAATGAATGATTAACAACGTGACAATCATAAATATTGAACCCGACGCTACCCGGAATCTATATCGCTACTTTAGCCATGGCTCCCACAACCCTAGTTGCGGGAAGTTAGTTAATCATGCTTTGATGGAAAGAAAAGAAATTCATATTCATAATAAAGAGAAAAGAGATTCTTACAATATAATGAAAATAAGCTTCAATTATCCAAGAACAAGAAAACCAAGATCCCAAGAACAATCAAGAACAAGATGATCAAGAAGAAAAACGTGATTGTGTAGTGTTTTCCTCTCAAATTCTCGCTCAAAACTCTCCTAAAACTATTGGGTAATGTATGAATAAAATAAACCTAACATAGGGTATTTATAGGAGTCCAGGAAATAAAGTCCAAAAAATGTTCGGAATCCGCGTTGCGTACTGCCTCACTTTGACGTCCAGGCTGACGGACTGTCACAAGCTTGATGGACCGTCACGGTGGCCGTCACCACTAGGCAGTGGTGCTGCCTCAAGTTGACGGCCAGGCTGACGGACCGTCACCTTGGTGACTGGCTGTCACTCTGGCCGTCACTCTTATCCAGAACGTCGTTTTGCTCGTATTTCCTTCCGTTTCTATGTTTGTCTCTCTTTCCTGAAAACATAACATAAAACATCAAAAACGACGATGGTTGCTTGAAAACTTACGATTGTTCTTAGTTTAGAGGCGTCAAATGTGCCATAGAATGGCGGCACATCAACACCCTCAACTTAAACGTTCGCTTGTCCTCAAGCAACATGACATAAAAGAAAACAATAAGACGACTCAACTAAGAAAACAAACTCGTGTCTCTAGAAACTCATGGTCATTCAATTTTAAATCAAGCTCCCTAGTAGCACACAAATGTATGAAACGTTAACTTGCAAGGATCCAAACATGTCGTTCCGATATGATAGAATATTATGCATACACACGCACAACTATCCTAACAGTCAATAGACAATACAGAAATCTTGGTGCCCTCACCACATAGAAGTCCCCCACACACGATTTAGGACTAGGTAAGGCGCTCACACTCACAAACGAGTTCAAACAATGCACATGCGATGCCATAGGCTTGCCCTTACTATTCTATTTCAGTTCTTCAGAAAGCCGCTCAGGATCACTTACAGGACTTGTTTAGGCTTGTAATGAGGCTTCGGGTGCAGGTAGGATATGTTTGGGGAATAGTGACTAAACCCTCCTTGGAATCACCGACCTACTATTTCCACATAACTTTACTTTGTCCATCCTTATTCACCTCTTTATTCCCTTCTTTCTAGCTACAGGTGCGGCTTCTTTATTTTGACAATTCTTTTTATCTCTTTTTCATTCTTTTTCATCTCTTTTTTCGTTTCTTTTTCTTTCTTTTCTTAGACACGCACCCGAATTTTTCATTCTCTCCACAACCAATCTTATCCATCCTATTTTTCTTATCATTTACCTCTATAGTAGCCACCCTCAACTTAGGCTGATTGCCTGAGTTAGGGTGCACGATGTCCAAGGAAGTACCAGGGCCAAAATAGTGATTCAAAGTTAAACAAGGAACGGTGACAGGTTATTGAAAGAACAGGGTCAATTATGGCTCAAACAGGGATCAAAGGGATTATTTGCATTTGGACGGTCTTATAGGCTAAGTGGACTGCACACAAAAAGGGCCTGTGATCCTTTCCTAAGCAACCAACTTCAAACTTAACAAAATAGACCGGGCAAGTTCTAGATGCATGCACAGAGTAAGAATTTATTACAATAAGCTCACACACACTTGGCACCAAGAAGCCATACCACTACCAACTATCAAAACAACAGTTCGGCTTAAGCATACTTATTCCAATCATAACCACAAAATGACATTCAAGGATCCAGACAGTCAATCGTTTCAAACATAAGTACAAAATCAACTTTTTCAGAGGGGGCTCCTTTTAGGTCCTTTTTCAAAAAAAAAATGCCATGCTTGCTATAGACACTAGAAAACAACTACAATTTAAACGACAACCTAAACATGCCGGTTCTACTAGATAGCACACCGGAGGGAAAAGAAACACGGCAACAAAAACCCTCGATGGTGAAAGACTCACAGGTATCCCAACACCCTCAACTTAGACTCATGCATTGTCCCCAATGCATACATGTGACAGCTAATATTGTGAGAAAAAGGAATACCTGTGAAGCCCATATGACTCAGCGTCTGGCATGATGTTGGAGACCTCCAGGGTCTCCAAAGCAGGCGAAATCGATGGAATAGGTGCCAGCTACCCCATCCCGTTGAGCTCCAACTTTTTCTTTTATCGATTCCGCAGCTAGTCGCGACAACTTCTTTACTCTTTCTTTGCTGGTTTCCTTGCGGTGTTTTTTCTTCCCTGATTTGTTTTCACCGCATTCCTCTACATGCTTCCCTTTTTGCGATCGCAACCTCATTCTCGTAACAGCTAGGGTCTCGACAGGACCCTTCTCCTCAATATGCAACTCCGCAGGGGCTTCATCAACCACATCTATAACCGCGACCACTCTCATGTCTCTTGGTTGCTTCATCAACTTACACGCATCAAACTTGACCAATTCATTATTTAATCTGAACGTCAGTTCATTTCTTTCCATGTCGACCAACACTCTTGCAGTAGCTAACAATGGTCGTCCCAAGATTATGGGAACTTCAAAGTCCACTTCGCAGTCTAAGATCACAAAGTCGACCGGGAATATAAACTTACCAACCTTGACCAGCACATCATACAATATTCCAACTGGTCGCTTTACTGAACGGTCAGCCATTAGCACCCTCATGGTAGTTGATTTGGGCGCTCCCAAACCCAATTGTTTGTATACTGCTAACGACATCAAGTTGATGCTAGCACAAAGATCACATAAGGCTTTTTCAAAGTTGATTTTCCCAATAGCACAGGGAACAGTAAAAGCACCTGGATCTTCCTTCTTTTCCACTAACGATCTTGAAGAAATAGCACTGCAATGGTAGAGGTTATCTTCTGGTTCAAAGCTTACTGACCTCTTCTTGGTAATCAAGTCCTTCATGAACTTGGCATATCCGGGCATTTGTTCAAGAGCGTCCACCAGAGGGATGTTTACTGATATCTGCTTCAGCGTGGTCATGAAGTTCAAGAACTTGCTATCGTCCGCTTTCTTCTTTAAACGCTGTGGGAAAGGAGGTGGTGGCTGAGGCATCATAGTCGGGAGTTTTTCAACTTTCTTGCTTTTATCCGAGGCCCTTTTCAAACCATCCTCTGCCACATTTTCATCCGCATCATCACTTTTCTGAGTTTGAATTACCGGATGTGATTCCGATAATATTTTACCGCTTCTTGTAGTGATCGCCATACAACTCGCGTCATTCCTCGGGTTTTGAATGGTGTCGCTCGGCAGGGTACCTGTCTTTCTTTGATTTAGAGATGCCGAGATTTGAGCCACTTGCTGCTCTAATTGCTTGATCGAGGTGGAATGTGAATCCACTACCTGACTCATTGTTGATAATTCAGTTCTCATATCCTTCACCGCGGAGTCGGTAGATTCCACCTTCAGCAGCATCTTAGCCATCATGTTCTCTAGTTTGGACGTCCCTGTCTCGGTGCTCGCTCTTTCCCGATTACTAGGTGGTACATACAACCCACCTCCATCAGTTTTATTCTTCCAGTTCCCTTGATCGCGATCTCTGTAGCCAGCTTTTTCATAGTAGTTGTCTCTCTGATAGTTCCGACCTTGGTTTCCCTGACCATTGGCCTGGAAACCACCCAAATAATTTGCCTCCTCATCAGGTTCAAACTCTGCTGCTCTACCTTGGGAACCCACAACTTTCACTTTCTCAATACCTCCTGATAACAAATTCTTTATCAGTAGGTCCATTTGTGTCTTCAGATGGGCCATGTCTTGGTCCCGCTCTTCCTCCTTCCTGCGCTGCTCTGCTGATATACCAACTGCATAAGTGCTAGCTGCTACCTCTGTATCACGTGTATGCCAGGCCCTGTTGGTTTTGGTGAGCCTGTCCAAAATAGCTGTGGCATCGGCAAAAGTGAGACCCATAAATGCTCCACCTGCTGCGTTATCCAATGTCGGCTTGGTAGCCGAATTCAGTGCCCTGTAGAACGTCTACATCAAGAAATCTTCGGTCAACTGATGGTTTGGGCATTGTGTCAGCTTTTTCTTGAATCGCAACCAGGTCTCATGCAACGCCTCATGAGGTTGTTGTCTGAAGTTGCTAATTTCATCCCTCAACTGTATCATCCTAGAGGGAGGAAATAACCTTTCTAGGAAATTTCCTTTCAACTCTCCCCAGGTTGTGATAGAGTCGGGGGTTAGCTCTGTCAACCATAACGCTGCCTCATCAGACAGAGACAACGGAAATAACCTGAGCCTGATCGGTGTCTGACTCACTCCAGGCAATTCGAACGACTTGCAGATTCCCACAAAATTCATCAGGTGCCGATTTGGATCGTCACCAACAACACCACGGAACACTCCTCTCAAATTCAACAGCTGAATCATTGTGCTAGTGATGTTGAACTTGGCCCCGGGTGCTAGTAGAGGAAACGCAATAGCGCCCGTCGCACCAACTCCATCCAAGTCGATATCCTCATCATTCAACTCCATGTCGACCTCAAGACCACCAACATTCAAACGTTGTTGGGCTTGCTGAGCTGCAGCGAGTCTCGCTGCCTCTTATTGTTGTTCATTCATGTTTCGCCTTATCGTTCTTGCCAGCTCGGGGTCGTAGGGTAGTATTGGTTCACCCGAGCCTCGGGTACTTGGCATACACAACTATGTACCCTGTAAAAACAAAAACAACAAATAAAAAATAAAAGCAGGAAATATGACTAAGAGTCAAATAAACACAGGACTTAATAAATAATCGTATTCCCCGGCAACGGCGCCAAAATTTGATAACGCCCAAACTACACCTCAAATTATGAAGCGTAAGCGGTCGCTGTCAAATATAGAACCCAACAAAGGTTGGGGTCGATACCACAGGGAATAAGGTGCAAATTAGGTCGTTTGTGATTTATTTGACTAGTAGTCGATAGTTTTCGGTAAATTGGGGGGGTTTGTGTGAACAATATTTGATCAAGCAAACAATAATGTGTAATTAATAATCAATATGAGAGTGAACTAGGGAAGTGTTCACCATGGCGTCGTAACAATTTCGACTCAAGGCTTAACCGGGTTCTTTCTATATGCATGTCACGATGTGATTGAATTCATGGTATCGTCTAAACGTTTCTCAACCAAATAGACGAATTTCCCTTTCAATTCTCTCGAACTTGAAAAGGTGAGCTTTTATATTTCAATCCTAAACATCAAGTAGATTAATCTAGTTACAACATTAATCATAAGACGAGAGTTGGTAGTTTCGAATCCTCGTTATTAACCAAATTTCCCGGTTTTAATTTCTTTACTCAAGCAAATTAAACCTAGGCATGTTCTAATGTTTGTAACCACTAGAAAACGTGAAGAATGAATGATTAACAACGTGACAATCATAAATATTGAACCTGACGCTACCCGGAATCTATATCGCTACTTTAGCCATGGCTCCCACAACCCTAGTTGCGGGAAGTTAGTTAATCATGCTTTGATGGAAAGAAAAGAAATTCATATTCATAATAAAGAGAAAAGATATTCTTACAATATAATGAAAATAAGCTTCAATTATCCAAGAACAAGAAAACCAAGATCCCAAGAACAATCAAGAACAAGATGATCAAGAAGAAAAACGTGATTGTGTAGTGTTTTCCTCTCAAATTCTTGCTCAAAACTCTCCTAAAACTATTGGGTAATGTATGAATAAAATAAACCTAACATAGGGTATTTATAGGAGTCCAGGAAACAAAGTCCAAAAAACATTTGGAATCCGCGTTGCGTACTGCCTTACTTTGTCGTCCAGGCTGACGGACCGTCACAAGCTTGACGGACCGTCACGGTGGCCGTCACCACTAGGCAGTGGTGCTGCCTCAAGTTGACGGCCAGGCTGACGGACCGTCACCTTGGTGACTGGCCGTCACCTTGGTGACTGGCCGTCACTCTGGCCGTCACTCTTATCCAGAACATCGTTTTGCTCATATTTCCTTCCATTTCTATGTTTGTCTCTCTTTCCTGAAAACATAACATAAAACATCAAAAACGACGACGGTTGCTTGAAAACTTACGATTGTTCTTAGTTTAGAGGCGTCAAATGTGCCGTAGAATGGCAGCACATCAATTAGCCATTGAGGCACATCTGAGGAATGAACTGAGAAAATAGGACCGAGCATACTAAGATACATGAGTTTACATAGATAACAAACCTCAGGGCATAAAGATGGAATTTATAGAATCGCAGAATAAGAGTAGAATCGTTGCCTGAAGCAATCACTTGCCATTCTAGAACCTGAACATGGGCGTGAATCTAAAATAGGACCATGGCACTGACACACAAGGCATGGGAAGATATCATAATGGCAGAAATATACTTAGGACGCTAGGATGGAAATAAGCTTCTACCTACCTTCTTGACTTTATTCTAACACCCACAAGCATCGCTACCTGAGCCTCCAAAATCTGACCAATTCTACACTCCACCATCTCCCCCTTAGGTTCATGCCACCCTCCTAACTCTATGGACCTCTCACTAACCTCTCAAAGGAACTATGATCGTTTTACCCTAATAGAACATATACTACTCCAGAATCTAGCACGAATACCCACTTCCTTCTATAGTTTAAGACTCTCTTTCTCTTAAAAGTCTAGGCCTCAACCCTTCTATCACCACTTAGTTCTAGGTCAGGAAACTCACAACCAAATAAGAATAGGGTTCCAGGGACTATGGTCACATACAGGAAGAAAATCTAATGACGTACCTAATTCAACTTTTGGAGGAATACTCTGACCCGACTGGCTAGGAAATAAAGGGGATTGGCTCTGGGGATGACCACCACCGTTGCTCCACTTAGATGAGGGGCAATCCCTGATCGCCTAATTGACCACACCTAAAATAACCCTCTGTTCCAGCAAGGCACTCACCTAGGTAAAACTTACCACAACTACTACAACAAGGGTACCTCAAGGTCTTTGGAGCCCTATGGTGACAAGACTGAGAATCAAGGGCAGGGGTGCTAACTGAAAATGGGGTTGGTCCAGATGACCTACGCTGAAAAAGCGATTGGTTCCATGTTCTTGTCTTCTTGTCCTTCCTCTTCCTCTTCTTTAGTTTTTATTTCTCATTCAACTGAGTCGTCATAGCTTGTGCCAACATACAGATGGCTTCACAAAATTCTGCATTTGTAACCTCATGATTTAGAGGGTCGGATTAGCATTCCTTGTGGGGTTTCTTCATGGAGACATTATCTGAAATGCGTAAGGGAAGGATTAGAAATGTAAGTAGAGTCAAACTCTATCGCACGATAGTGAACATGAAGAAGTGAAGTTTTTCCTAAAACACCTCGTAGACTCCCTCTCATAAGTGTGGTGCACTTCACACCCATGAAAGAGACTCTACTTAGTGAGGCTTTCAGACACCCTAGGACTCTTGAACCTGAGGCTCTAATACCAAGTTTGTCAAACCTCGAGGTTACCCCCTAGACGTAACACGGGACTCGAGACCACAAGGATCCAAGCTAACCCTTGGTCATAGCATTCTCAAGTAGCGTAAAGAAAATCATAGCGAAATCATCATAAGAAAATCCAAAACTGGAAGAGATATCATAGATAGAGTACTAAATAGGGGATACAACCCGAATATCATCCGATAATATCTATGTCTGAAAGCCTCTACAACTAGCATATTGAGTTGATGGGACAATACCCCAACTAACTCGACAATCTCAAAAGAATGGGAACATAAAGCTAAAGTAAAGTCTAATCCTCGAACTATGAGGACTCACCTAAGCTGACTGAAAGTGGCCAGGATCTCTAGCCACATATTTGTGAAGGGACACCTGAATCTACATCATCAAAGGATGAAACGCAATATGCATTAGTACTATGGAATGTACTAAGTATGTGAGCAATGCATAAGTATGATAAAACATGCTTTAAAACGTACTTAAACATGATCCATGCATAATAAAGTATCAAGAGAAGAAATCATAATGAAAAGCTAAGTCATGAGGCCAAAGCCAACTTCAAAAGTCATAGTTCATAAAAGAGTCCATCAGGCTTAGAAAACATGAAAATGAACATACATACGGGTGTTTCTTATAACCAACATGAGACCATGTGAGCTACATGGAATCTAACTATATAACCTTAGTTACCAAAGCTGACTTTGAACCTTGCCAAGGAACAAGTCACCATACCCAACTATATAACCCTAGTTGGCAAAGCTGTCCTATACCCCGCTAAGGCAAGGACACCATACATAAAGACATGGATCCACTATCATAAGCCTTTTAGGCACATATCATATCAAATCATAACCTACAATGGCAACGTAGTTTCTGGGACTAAGGGTACTCTCACCCCATCTAAATCGGTGCTAAATACTACTCCCAAAACATGCATATATAGCTCATAATTTCATAAGGTCATACTCTTATGCCAAATCTTATTCGTAAAGCATGAAAACATATCGGGTATCATGCAACTTTCATATCATAGTTCATAAAGCTTAGCATCATACTTGAAGAATTATACATGCACTTTCATAAATACATAAAGGCCATGATATCTAATCATGATAAGTTTCTCTTGAAAACATGAAATTTCATAACTTGGCAACATATAATTTCATAGTTTCATGCTAAAATAAACTTTCATGCTTGGGCTTTTAAAACCACCAAGATAAAAATAATTAAATCATGAGTAATCAATAGGAAACCATGAATTTGAACATAGAAACTAATTTCATAAAGTTTTCCCAATTTTAGATCAAAAACCTAATTCCATAAGTTCATAATTCAACATAAGGATTGGGGATTTTGGGCAAAGGGTGAAAGGAACCCATTGTTAAAGACCCACATACCTTGGGTGAATATAACCCACTTCAATGGAAAAGGCTTAGGAGACTTGACTTGGAGCTTGGAGACTTGAGCTGAGAGAAACTTTCTCTTATGAGTGAAGAATGAGAAGCTTAAGAAGGACTTAGAATATTATGGGTGAAAACCCTTCAAAAAGTAGTCAAATGACTTCACTTAGTAGACAATAGGGTTGGAAATGACCAAAATACCCCTGGGAATTAAATAGAGAAAAGCTGGAAAATCAGTCAACTTCAGTGACCACGAATCAGTTTACGAGTCGTGGTTTAGATGATGGATCATGTTTTCAATTCGTAGAACCAGGCTAGGAATAATCATGCTGCAGATTCATTACTACGGGTCAATAGGACGGACCCATAAAATGAATCACAAGTCGTCGATATGAGTCGTAGACTGGGGAACTCCATTGACTCAAGGTCAAACCATAACTCAAGACTACGACCCATCGTTCAAATGATGAGTCGTAGACTTGACTTGTAATTCCTAGAGGGGGACTTGGGAAAATTAGTCCTCTGAAGACATTCCATGAGGCAACAGGACGGACCCATCATTAAAATGCTGAGTCATCATTTGACTCATTGTTCCTGGGAACACAGACCAGTCCACAAGTCAAGTTCCACGAGTGGAACTACAACTCATAGAATGAACTATCATCTGTAGAACCCACTCACGGTTCTCAGACCAGAGGCTGACCTGCAGGAAATAAACCACAGATCCATTCCACGATTCGTGGTTCAAACCATAGCCCGTGGTTTGGACCCGTAATCCCTGAAATCATGAAATTTTCTGAAGTTTTAACTTAGATATCTGGATACATTTTCAGGGTGTTATAGATGGAGTTTTGGATTCAGAATCCATAACCCAAACTATATGGTAGAGATACAACTTAGAGATCATTTTCCTAGCCTTAAGATAAGCTATGAAATGACCCTTTGATGATAGAGGACTACCCTACCACTCTAAGACAATCTCATTAGGAAACATAAATTTTACTACCTTGGTTCTGCAGTTGACTGAGGCATAACATACATGTAGCCAATCCACGCCAAGAATTATGTCAAAATCTGTCATGTCTAATTCTACTAAGTCTACTGACCTGACTCTATGGAGGACTGTGTTAGACCAATTTCTGTATATCCTCTGAGCTAGGATTGACTCACCAAGTGGAGTAGATACATAGAAGGGTTGTAGGAGTTGTTCAGGACTGACTCATAATTTGCAAGCAACATATGGGGTCACAAAAGAAAATGAAGCCTCTGGGTATAACAAAGCATACACATCAATAAAGAAGACTCGTAATGTACTAGTGACTACATCAGGTGAGTCCTCTTGGTCCTAGCGAGATGACATAGCATAAAGACGATTTTTGCACTGACCGCCACCTGTGCCAGAAGTGGCACCCTGGTGAGCTGCTCGAGTAGTACCCTGAGTCTTGCCACCTCCACTGTTCTGTATGGATGAGGGGAAATCCTTAATCCTATGGCCCATCTGACCGCATCCAAAACATCTACCTGGGCCTTAGAGACACTCCCAGGGTGATTCTTACCACACTTGTTGCAAACAGGGAATAAGTCACTTTCACAATACTGCCATGAGAACGAGAGCCTGGTGCTCTACCTGCCGGATCATGCCTAGGTCTGGGTGCTGAGGATGGAGAACTAGCTGATGATGGACATGTCTTGATGACCTCTTCTGAAATGAAGACCAGTGTCAACCTCTGGACCTCTGATGGCTGAAACCTAAATTCTCTGTTCTGTCCCTTTTATTTTCCCTTGCCATTTCTTTCAATTTATCTTCCTCTATCTGCTGAGCATGTGTCATGAGTGTGGAGATTTCCATATCCCCCCAATAACATAGCTGTTATGCATTGCTTCTTTACCAAGTCAAATACCCTAAAAACAAATTTACTCATCTGGGCCGTTTGCTTGGCCACCATAGATGGAGCATAGATAGAGAGCTGAGTGAAATTCAGCCCATACTCCTGGACTGACATTGATCCTTGCCTCAAATTCATGAACTCTTTATCCTTAGCCTCTCTCAACTCCCTTGGGAAGAACCTATCTAGAAAAGCCTCAATAAAACACTCCCAAGTCACAAGAGCTGCATTCCTGCCCCTACCCACCTTCCACTAAGTGTACCAAATATGAGCCACATCCTTGAGCTGGTAGGAAGCTAGCTCAACACTGTCAGTACCAGTCACCTGCATCACCTCCAGAATCTTCTTCACCTCATCGCTGAAATTCTACAAATCCTCACCAAACTTAGAACCTAAAAACTCTGGCAGTTTCATACGGATGAAGTCCCTAACTCTGGCAGCAGCTATCCCAATATTTAGGTTAGCAGGAATAGGTGCTTGCTGATTAGCTTGATTAGTCATCACCTGGGCTAACATCTGAATGGAATTTTTGAACTCCGCATTTGTGACCTCGTGGTCCAGAACTAAAGGGTTAGCATTATGGGCATTGTCTTTGTAAGAAGGCATGATATGAATGCATAAAGATTTGATTAGAGAAGAGAAATAGAGTTAAACTCTATCGCACGATATTGATCATAAAAAAGTAAAGTTTTTCCTAAAACACCTCGTAGCTTCCTTCTCATAAGTGTGGCATGCTTTACACCCATGAAAGAAACTCTACGTAACGAGACATTCAGACATCCTAGGACTCTTAAACCTGATGCTCTGATACCAAATTTGTCAGGCCCTGAGGCTACTCCCTGGATGTAACATGGGACCTAGGACCACAAGTGGTCCCAAGCTAACCCTTGGCCTTAGCATAAGTTAAAAATGACCTAGACGTTCATAGAGGAAGCATAAATCAAAATACTAGGCAAACCAAATTATCATAAGATAAAAGTCTAAGAATATATAAAAATCTGAAACATCAAATACTGATTGTCTAGGTATGTCTGAAAAGCCTCTAAAAACTGACATAATGAGTTATTGGGACAAGACCCCAACTAACTTTAAGTACTGAATGAAAGTCATCAAGCTAACTAAGAATCATAACTAGCCCTCCAATGATGAGGACTCACCAACTTTGAATGGAAATCCTACTGGGTCTAGCCACGAGTCTGGGATCAAGCGCCTGAATCTACATCATAAAATAATGTAGCAAAAAGAGATATGTGATCAGTACTATAGAATATACTGAGCATGTGAGATATACATAATCCATAGTAAAACATGCTTAAAACATAACTAATGCTTAAATCATGTAATGATAGTAAAATTTGTAATGTGATGACTCAATGCAATATCATAGGCTAAAAACTTAGTTATAATCGTAAGACATAAATTGCAAGTCTGAAATCTGAAAGCAAAGAATCAAATACATTTAAAAGCTTAAACCATTTCTGTGGGAGATTCTCGTAATTGACATAGACCATGTGAGCTACATAGAATCCGACTTCTGTATATTAGTTGGCAGAGCTGTCTTGTACCTTTCCGGGGTACTAGACCATGTTTACAGTGGAACCACTATCATGTGCCCATTGGGCTAAAAAACCTACGCTGGCAACATAGTTTTAGGACTTAAGGGTACGCTAAACCCTAGTCACTCGGTGCAAAATATACTCCCAAAAATATACTATAGCTCATACATATACTGGGGCATATCTGGATGCCAAAACTATTCATAAATTATGTGGACATATCTAGATGTCATATTTTTCATAATTCATGTAAACATATCTGGATGTCATACTGATCATGAACTTTACTTTTGAAAACTAGTTCATAAGCATTGATCGCAGAACAGGATGTCACATAAATCATGAAAACATAATTATTGAAAATTGAGGTCATGTTATCTAAACATGCCAATTTATGCTTGAAAACATGTGAAACTATCAATTCACGCTAAATTCTTTCTCAAATCATGGGTTCAATAAATACTTGTAGAAACTTATGCCAAATCATGTATTTAAGAATAAAAATCATGTATTGATGTATATAAACTGAATTCATAATGATTTGTATAATTGGATAATAACTCTAGTTTCATAAGTTCATAAAATCAAGGTAAAACTTAAGGTTTTAGGCATAAGGGTGGAAGGAATTCCTTATTGAATACCCACATACTTGAAGCCAAAGCTTTTCTTAGCAAGAATCTGGAGATGGAGAATTGGAACTAGGTTGAGAGAATGAATGAGAATCTAGCTAAGTAGGACTAAAACACTCTTTAATTTGACCTAAAATGACTTAACATAGGAGTTAAAAGAGTGAGAAATTATAAAAATACCCCAGAGAATTAAATTTGGAAAATTAAAATCAGGGAAATCTACGAATGGGTCCACCGCCTGTGGAATCAAATGACGGATGGTGGAATGACTAGTTGTTTCAACTGGGGGAAAGTGAGGGTCCTCTGATGTTCAAGAACCATGAATGACAGGACAACCTGTGGAACTGAATATCGGGTCATCAACTGAACCATGGTTCTCGAGCCCTATAAAGAGGGTCCTCTGATGGTCAAAATCATGAATGACAGGATGGGTCATGGTTCTAAACCACGGTTTATAAAGTCACTCATATATTTTGAGAAATCAAACATAGAAGGTCGAACCACGGGTCGGGGTCCAAAATGACATCCTGTGATGCTTATCGTGATTTGTGAAAACTTGAATTTTTCTGCAGTATTTCCTATATAGCACTATAAGGTAGCTTGTTCAAGTTTTGGGGTGTTGCAAACTTTAGGAAAATATATCTTGCAAATCAATCATACACTCGCCTGGCCTTATGGTTTGAGGCAGTGATGCTTGCTATGGGACTTGTATAATAAGGTCCCTCTTTTTTGCCCCATATTTATTGATAATGCTCAAATATACTCTCCTAAAAGGAGGTATAGGCGATTGTTAGAGAAAAACACATTTACAGTACCCGAAAGGTGTCAGGGTCGATCCCACAAGGAATTATAGCTTAGCCTAGGTGATAGTAAACAGACCTCACATGAGAGTAGGTTGCTCAACAACAATAATGTAAAAAGGGGGATTGGGAATCTGTCACAATTTGAATTCCAAACAAAACAATAAGTAAAAGTGCAAGGTGTAAACATTAGAGGGAGGACGACTAGGGATGTGCTTCCGATGGGTCTTGAATACGAGTCAAGGTACTTACTCAATTGCGTAAATTCCTACTATATGATATAGGTAGCATTGGTTTTAGGTATGCTTATTAATCTCTCGATCAAAGAAACATATATCCAATGGTTTTTATTCAAACACCATCGTCTAGGTAAATAACCAACCAACATATGCTTGGAGAGTTCACATTATTTCTAGCTTAGATCCTTAAATGGGTTTTTCTGGCGATGTGAGCTTTTTCTAGCCCCAATCTAGATGGAATCCCAAGTACCCACTAGCAATTTCACATCCGAAATTATAAACTTCTTTCTTAAGCAAGGATACAACCAAGTAAGGTAAATCGATGTTTTCAGCCATCAATTTAGAGTTAAAACATGGTGAAATCACTAGACCCATATCATATTAGAAATTATAAATACAAATAAGCAAGACCCATACCCTTTTATCAAGTACCCATCATCTACACATCCCTAGACAAGGAAACTTAGTCACTCATGCAAAAGGAAAAAGAAAGTATACCCATAGGGAAATTCAAATTCCTTTTCATTAATTGTAGCAAGAATCCAATATCCAAGCTCAAATCTACAAGCCCAAGGTTGAAGATTGAGAGAATGGATTGAAACCCTCTTTCTTTCCTTGGGATAGAAACTTGCTTCAAAGGTGAAAAACTATTCAAAAACTACTGAGAACTATCTAAAATAGTGCCTAAATTGGGTTTAGAAACATTTCCAAAATGTCATACAAAATTGGACAAAAATTCCCTTCAGGGGCTATGCGAAGCATCGTGCGGTTTGCATGTCGTGAAGGGCGTGCAATCTTCAGTGGTCTAGTGACTTGAGGGAGCTTCATGGAAAGTGGGGTACGATTTTCACTAGGCAGTGCGCGCGTCTCAAAATGACTGCACCCTTTAACATATTCTTCAGTAATACATAAGCCTTGTGTGGTGGGAGGTGCGGACTGTACCTCGTGTTGTGCGTGTCACATGAGGTCCGCACCTCTCAGTAGAAACTCCATCTTGTTCAATCCTTCACACTTCAACTCCTTTTCATCTCTTTTGGGTCCTCTTCCTTGTTTTCCACCTTAGGACACGAGTACTTGCATTCATGTCAATAAAGTCCATAAAAACCTCTAAATCTTATCAAAACATAACAATAATTCATGAATAAAGGCTAAATAAGTCGGTAGATTACCGACTCATCAAACCCCCAAACATGAACTATCGCTTGTCCTCAAGCAAGATACTCATAAGGTAAGGAATGAATTATGCTCTAAAACTCAATCAAGACACCAAAGACTACTCTATTCTAAAAACTACGAAAATAATAAACAAAAAGACTCAAACAAATTCAACTATTATGCTCATCTCAATTTGAACTACCACATTATCAAGGCAATTGATCATTTCAAATCTTTTTCAAAAGGGCTTTATTTCTCATTTAAAAATCAAGGAAATTTGTCATTGAAAACAAGATACAAAGCATCTCAAGTCATTGGCATGGATCATCAAGGTTTGCCTCTAGATTCGCCACACAACTTGTCTCATTCATTCCTCTCAATTGAAATAGAGACTTCATGATTCAATTCGAGTGCATGATGCCACTCACCATAAGAGAGAATCCCACTCACAATCATGTAATTCACAAAATAAAGGGATTATAAGAGAACCAAGAAGACTCTTACTCTCTCAAGAAAGTTCAAGTGCACACATGTCGAACCATAGGCTTGCACTTTATGTAAATCAACACTAATGTAGGGTGATCAAGCTTGAAATCACTAAAGACTTGTGAGAAATGATGTTGGCTAGGGGTAAGGTGAGGATTTCATTTGGCTCGAGTGACTACGCCTCCCTAATGCTCTTTCTCATCACTTTGAACACCGCTAACATTTCCAAATTTTTGACTTTACCTTATTTCTCCCTCTTACAACCCAAGCTTCTCCTTTTCAATCATGATCATTCAAGACTCTTTGTATGGCCTTCATTTGGTAGAACCCATATTTTCTTTTCATTTTGCTCATTGGATTGAAATTTTTGGAGCAATTTTCAATTTAAACTTAGGGTGCTACCTTGAACTTGGAGTGCATTCCTTTTTCTTCTCCTCATTGATTGCATATACCCAAAACTTAGGCATTTGCCTATGTTGTCTTTTCATTTCCCTCCAAACTTATACTTTTAGCCTACTTTTAATTTTCAAGCAATTATGGAGGACGGGTGCCAAAATAGAGGTTCCAAAAAGGTCAAGGTGTTAAACAAGGTGCCAAGGAACGATCACAAGCTCAAAGGAGTTCACTAGGATCGATGTCGAGGGAAGACAGTTGGGTGAAGTGACTATCAAAAAGGGCCTAGGATCATTTTCCAAGCTCGATCACACCTAGAATATCACCAAAGCAAGTTCTAGATAACACTCATGCACAAGAATCAAGGTCAAGCCTCACCACACAAGGCATCATGCCAAAAGACTCCTTTCATTAGTCTCAAGATCAATTGGGATAAATGACTTTTGACAAGCTATTCCAAGTTCATTACACACTCGTTTGGGAATCGATCAAGCCAAAGTGAGAGGGTGAAAATAATGACAAGAGAATACTTTCCTCAAAGTTTCATTTTCCCACTTTTCTTTCTTTTTCAAAAATGTCTTGCCAAGAATTTTTTTTGGGTGGATCCATTTCGAGACAAGCACACTACGTACCCAAATTAAAATAAAAATTTGGCATTTTTTCCTTATGAAAGTTTCCTCTCAATCTATCATAGGAAAACACCAACCCGGTTCGACACAAAAATACACAAAAACAAAAGAAAAGAAAAAGAAAAATAAAGAAAACATTTTTGCTCCTTGGAGACGAACCGTGGTATTAAGAAAACCCTCAAAATTTATTGCTAAACTAATATTAACAAGGCAATTAACAATTTGTGCGCTCATGAATAATTTGAAAAATAAGCCTCGGCGTAGGCTCTTAGTACATTTGCAAGGCACGGGTAGCAAGACAATGAAATCGTGTAAGACTAACCCGACACATAACTAAGAATTAAAAATCAAGCCCGACGAGGGCACAATTAAGCTCAAAAAAATAATTAAAAGGGCACGACAAGGGCAAAATCATCATAATTGTCATGCCCCGAGCCTACCCCCTAGACATAACACGGGTCCCAAGATCACAAATGATCTCAAGATAAGCCTCTGTCATTAGCATGACTTATAAACTGAACAAAATATAAGAACGGAATCTTAACTGAAGTAATGATTAAATTAATCTTGTTATAAACATATAAGTCTAAAAATGACAATCTGAATACAGCTGGATATCTGACTCTATGTCTAAAAGCCTCTACTACTGAAAAGTTACTGGGATAAGTCCCCAACTAACTTTAAATACTGAGAACTGAAGAAAACAAACTAAATAATTGAAATAAAGCTAACTCCAAGTCCTCGAAGGAAGAGGACCAACTAAGCTGGCTGGATGTGCTGCTGATCTACTAGCCATGGATCTGGGAGCAGCTACAAAATCTATATCATAATAGGATGCAACATAAAGAAGTATGCTATAAGTACTATGGAATGTACTGAGTATGCGAGATATGCATATGTTTTGATAAAGTATACTTGAAAGCATGCTTAAAACTGAGATCATGTATAATTTGTGATAAAACATGCTTAAAATATCCTTGAAGCTGAAATAATATGATAATAGTAAAATCTGTAATGTAATGACTAAAGGCAATATCGTAAGCTGGAAACATAATCAAATCATAAGTCATAAGTAGTAAGTGTGAAATCTAAAAGCAAAGAGTCAATACAATCTTTTCATGAAAACTAGCTTCTGTGGGAAAATACCATGAGTAAAGCTTAAGTCATGAAATAGAGAACTTGATGTAAAAAACTTTCTTACGGGAGTTTCTTATAACCGACATGAGACCGTGTGAGCTACATGGAATCTAACTGTATAACCCCAATTAGCAAAGCAGATTTTGAACCTTGCCAAGCAACAAGTCACCATACCCAACTATATAACCCTAATTGGCAAAGATGTCCTATGCCCCGCTAAAGCAAGGACACCAAACATAAAGACGTGGATCCACTCTCATAAGCCTTTAAGGCACATATCATATCATATCATGACCTACGCTAGCAACATAGTTTATGGGAGTAAGGGTACTCTCACCTCATCCTCTCGGTGCTAAATACTACTCCCAAAACATGCATACATATAGCTCATAATCATGAAGGAATACTCTCATGCCAAAGCTTGTTCATAGGGGCATACTCTTATTCCAAATCTTATTCATAAGGGCATACTCTCATGCCAAATCTTATTCATAAAGCATGAAAACACAACGGGTATCATGCAACTTTCATATCATAGTTCGTAAAGCTTAGCATAGCCATAATTCAAAAACATACTTTTCTTTCTAAATTCATACTTGAAGAATTTGGCATGCAATTTCATAAATACATAAAGGCCATGATATCTAATCATGCCAAGTTACTCTTGAAAACATGCAATTTCATAGTTTCATGCTAAAAATCAACTTTCATGCTTGGTCTTTCAAAACCAATAAGGAAATCATAATCAAATAATGAGAAATCAATAAGAAACAATGAATTTAAACATAGAAACTCATTTCTTAAACTTTCTCCAATTTTAGGTCAAAACCCTAGTTTCATAACTTGAATAAGGATTAGCCTTAAAATTATGAGTAGGAAACCACTTATAAAAACCCATGAAAAATCATACAATTTAGTGTTAGAATCAATAGAAGAATCATGAGAAAATAATTTATAGAAGAACACATGAGAAATGGGTAAGAACCCTAATTTAGAAATTCATAAAATCAATTTAGAAGATTGGGTTTTTGGGCATAAGGGTGAAGGAATTCCCTTATTGAATACCCACATACATTAATTAAAGCTTTCCTAACTTGGGACTTGAGGATGGAGACTTGAAGATGGAATGTTTAGCTTGAAGCTTGGAGAATGGAGAACCTTTTCTTCTCTTGGAACTTAATTGAGAGAATGGAAGAGAACCTAGGATATGTGGGAATAAAACTCCTTCTAATTTGCCTAAAATGACTTAACTTAGGAGTTAAAAGAGTGGGAAATTACCAAAATACCCCTGGGAAAAGAATTTAAAAACCTCAAAAAATTTCGTCAAAGGCTTCCACGGACACAAATCACGGCCCGTGGAATGAATCACGGTTCGTGGAATGGAAGTCGTGTTTCCTAGGGACTTTTCAGGGCTCTGGACTGATTTTCACGAGTTGGTTTCACGACCCGTGGAAATGATATCTCCCCCTTGGTATCATTCGTCCTCGAATAAAGACTTCTAAGTTGAGAGTGGAGGGGGAAAGGGTTGAAATCCCATCAACTGAGTTTCAAAAGCTAAAGTATTTACATGATAGCTGTTCTCTTGACTGAATTATAAACTGAGCTGAATTCATGAGGCATGTAAGCATACTGAGGGCATTAGAATAACTGATGGTGTATGTGAATGAATGGCTAACATAATAACTGATCTGGTTAAAGAGTAGTGTCTCAGCTGAAACTCATAAGGAACGAGTGCATTCTTAGAAATCATAGATAACTAAAAAGAATGTCAAACTGAGAGGGGTAACTATACAAGGAAACCATTTCCTTTTAAACTGAACTTACTACCTTGGACTAAACTGAATGTAGGGCCTTCTAACCTTAGGAATGATTATCGATAGGTCTGAACTGATCTGATATGAGGAGTCTAGTATTCTTGAAAGCTGAAGTTACTGGACCTAAGATATGGGCACCCTAGGCTAGGAGTAAGAAAAGACTATTCTCGCCTTAATCACTACGGTTGGCAACTTTTAAGCTTAGAAACACCTTTTGACTACACTAACTTCTCTAAATACTAAGGTCTGAGTCTAACTACCTACTTTCACTATGTTCAAGCCTATCTTGACTAAATCTCTTACATCCAGAATTTCCTCCCAAGAATGATATTCCCCTTTATCACGAAAATCAACTAAGCTTGAGCTCTAATCAATGGGTCACTAGGCACACAAAGCAAAAGCCCACATGTATTTCATCATGACTTTTAAGCCTATCACTATGATCACCCTATGGTTTGTAGCTCATACTATCCACGACTTCTCCTCTCTTCCTAGCATATCTAGGAGTTGTAACTTGAAGAACTTCTACAAAGAGTCATACCAAAATTTCTTATCTAACTATTTCACATGAATAATCCTCACCTAACTTTTCTTCCATGCTTACAACCTACTACTTCCTATCCAGGCTACTACTTAGCTTCCTCTACTAACAACTATGAAAACACAAGCCAAGATCACTGAGAGATTAGAGTGGGAGCATGAGCATCGCGAATGAAGGAATACGGATCGGTCTTGACTTATACTTAGCTTGATCTAGCCACTCAAGGTAGGGTTTGAGAAGTCAAGTGAAAAGGGCATGATTGTCTCACATCCTGGACACACAAAGCATGGTTAGAGTAAGGATATCACAAGCATGAATTATTAGAGAAATCTAGTATGAGCATATATATGATGTAGCATGATTTCATTAGCCATTAAGGCATATCTTGAGAACTGAGTATGTAGACTGAGCATAGTATGAGACATGAGCTTTCATATATGACAAGTATCATAGTGTAAAGCTGGAATTTGTAGAATCGTAGAGTAAGATTGGAACACTGTCTGGAGCAATTTCTGTTTATTCTGGGAGTTGAGTATGGACATGAATCTGTATGAAGTCCGTGAATTTGAATTAAGAACATGGAACTGGAATACATGACATGAATGGGGTGTTGTAATGAGGGAGGTATACTTAAGGTGCTAGGATAGAAATAAGTCCCTGCATCCCTCCTAACTTCATTTTGACACCCATTAGCATCACTACCCGAGTATTCAAAATCTGACTGATTCTACATCTCACCATCTCCCCCTTAGATTCATGCTATGTTCTAAGTCTGTGGACCTCTCGCTAACCTATAAACGAAACTATGATCATTTTAATCCAACAGAGCAAATATTACTCTAGGGGTTAATCTGAATATACACTTTCTTCTGTTGTCCGTGGATCACCCCTACCTAAAAATCTTGGCCTCAACCTTTCTATCTCATATAAGGGTTGTACATATCACACTCAATAACTTCCAACCTATCCCTTGCAAATACATGTCAAGCTTACATAGTTCTAACTCCCAACGCTCCCTCTTTCTACTACCTACCAATCAAATGCGTTAAATCCTATACCGAGACGCTCAAAATTGCCTATCCTTCTCTAACTCACATATATATATATATCATGCCTACATATTCACACTTGCTGCAACTCATAACTTAAACTCTTACATACACTATACCAAAACTACCAGAAAATACCACAAAACTATCATTCCCCCATCTAGGCTATCATCCTTCTGACTTTATATTTCTGGCTTTAGGTTCATTCTACTACTAATAACTTATAATACAAAATCTGTTGGTGGCCACACTATCCAAGGATCTTGGTACACATTTTCCCCTCTTACAGAATAATTGGTAACAAGGTCCTGAAAGAGGATCTGAGAGCACCTCTCTAAGAGATAATTTGAGATTTACTACTTCTGGCACCGCAAATATGAGGTAAAGCAGGTGGAATTGGGACAACACATAAATTTGGAGAATAAATAGAGTTAAACACTATCACACGATATTGAACATGAAAGAAACAAACTTTTTCCTAAGACACCTCGTATCCTCTCTCTCATAAGTGTGGCGCATTTCACACCCATGAAAGAGATTCTACTTAATGCTGCTTTCAGACACCCTAGGACACTTGAATCTGATGCTCTGATGCCAAGTTTATCACGCCCCAAGCCTACCCCCTGGACATAACACGGGACCTAAGATTACAAGTGATCTCAAGATAACCCTCTGGCATTAGCATGACTTATAAACTTTACAAAATATAAGAACGGAAGCTTAACTGAAGTAATGATTAACTTAATCTTGTTATAAATATATAAGTCTAAAAATGATAATATGAATACAGCTGTATATCTTACTCTATGTCTGAAAGCCTCTACTACTGATGAGTTGCTGGGACAAGTCCCTAGCTAACTCAAAATACTGAGTAATGATGAAAACAAGATAAATACTTGAAATAAAGCTAACTCCAAGTCCTCGAAGAAAGAGGACCAACTAAGATGGCTGGATGTGCTGTTGATCAACTAGCCATGGATCTGGGAGCGACTATGGAATCTATATCATAATAGGATGCAACACAAATAAGTATGCGATCAGTACTATGGAATGTACTGAGTATGCGAGATATGCATATATTTTGATAAAGTATACTTGAAAGCATGCTTAAAACTGAGATCATGTATAATTTGTGATAAAATATGCTTAAAATATCCTTGAAGCTGAAATCATATAATAATAGTAAAATCTGAATTTAATGACTCAAGGCAATATCGTAAGCTGGAAACATAATCAAATCATAAGTCATAAGTAGTAAGTCTGAAATCTAAAAGCAAAGAGTCAATACAATCTTTTCATGAAAACTAGCTTCTGTGGGAAAATACCATGAGTAAAGCTTATGTCATGAAATAGATAACTTGATGCATAAAACTTTCTTACGGGAGTTTCTTATAACCGACATGAGATCATGTGAGCTACATGGAATCTAACTGTATAACCCCAGTTAGTAAAGCTGACTTTGAACCCTGCCAAGGAACAAGTCACCATACCCAACTATATAACCCTAGTTGGCAAAGCTGTCCTATGCGCTGCTAAGGCAAGGACACCATACATAAAGATGTGGATCCACTCTCATAAGCCTTTAAGGCACATATCATATCATATCATGACCTACGCTGGCAACGTAGTTTATGGGACTTAGAGTACTCTCACCCCGTCCTCTCGGTACTAAATACTACTCCCAAAACATGCATACATATAGCTCATAATCAGGAAGGCATACTCTCATGCCAAATCTTGTTCATAGGGGCATACTCTCATGCCAAATCTTATTCATAAGGGCATACTCTAATGCCAAATCTTATTCATAAAGCATGAAAACACATCGGGTATCATCCAACTTTCATACATAGTTCGTAAAGCTTAGCATAGCCCTAATTCAAAATCATACTTTTCTTTCTAAATTCATACTTGAAGAATTTGGCATGCAATTTCATAAATACATAAAGGCCATGATAACTAATCATGCCAAGTTTCTCTTGAAAATATGCAATTTCATAGTTTGATGCTAAAAATCAACTTTCATGCTTGGGCTTTCAAAACCAATAAGGAAATCATAATCAAATAATGAGAAATCAATAAGAAACCATGAATTTAAACATAGAAACTCATTTCTTAAACTTTCCCCAATTTTAGGTCAAAACCCTAGTTTCATAACATGAATAAGGATTAGCCTTAAAATCATGAGTAGGAAACCACTTATAAAAATCCATGAAAATTCATGCAATTTAGTGTTAGAATCCATAGAAGAATCATGAGAAAATAATTTATAAAAGAACACATGAGAATTGGGTAAGAACCCTAATTTAGAAATTCATAAAATCAATTTAGAAGATTGAGTTTTTGGGCATAAGGGTGAAGGAATTCCCTTATTGAATCCCCACATACCTTGATTGAAGCTTTCCTAACTTGGGACTTGAGGATGGAGACTTGAGGATGGAATCCTTAGCTTGAATCTTGGAGAATGGAGACCCTTTTCTTCTCTTGGAACTTAATTGAGAGAATGGAAGAGAACCTAGGCTAAGTGGGAATAAGACCCCTTCTTATTTGCCCAAAATGACTTAACTTAGGAGTTAAAAGAGTGGGAAATTACCAAAATATCCCTGGGAAAAGAATTTAAAAACTTCAGAAAATTTTGTGAAAGGCTTCCACTGACACAAATCATGGTCCGTGGAATGAATCACGATCCGTGGAATGGAAGTCGTGGTTCCAAGGGACTTTTCAGGGCTCTGGACTGATTTCCACGAGTTGGTTTCACGATCCGTGGAAACTTCAATGACCCGTGGAACGTTCTCGTGATTTACAGCAAAAAAACTGATTTCCACGAGTTGGTTTCACGACTCGTGGAAACTTCCACGATTTGTGGAACCTTCTCGTGGTTGCTGTTTGTCATTTTGAAAGACAGACACCCTATAGTAAAACACTGATAACCTCTTACTCTAGAATTTTATTAAGACACGGTTGGTGGCGTTGGAAAGAAGATTCCAAGACCTTTAGTTTGGTGGGTACTAGGCTACTTAATTCTTTATATTTTAGGAGTTATGAACGTTTGAAGTTGACCCTTGAAAAATCTAACACTAAAACTCAATCGGTAAGGAAGCTTTCAACTAAACTTTGAGCTAGAGGTTCTTCATGACCCTAATTGATATCTAATACCCCTTTAAAACTTCAGAATAAGTCTTAATACTTAGATACATAGAAAATTTATCTAGTTTGGGTCTAACAACACATGAAGAACGGTTCAGATTTGGCTTAGAATTCCTGGGGTGTTACAACAATCTTGCTCTATACCACAAATAATTACAGGCACCCCCAAACTTAAAGTACGCATGGCCCTCAATTCACAAAAAGTTATACAAATAAGAATGAGTGCAAGAGCTCCCTAATTATACTAATGATGGTGACAATGCCATCTTGATTAGAATTGCTGAGGTGGCCTCTAAGGTTGCGGTGGTGGTGATACTGGAGGTGGGATATAGGCATGCATTGGGTAAATTTGAAAACTTGCCAATGGGGTTATTGCAGGGTCCCATGGTAGCTTAAGCGAACCAAGAGGGTCGTATACAAACCATTTGTCCTTGGCGGTCATCAACTCATGATAAGAAAGAAGTGATGGTAACCAACTTGGACTAGGTAGACGACTCCATTCAGGCACGGGTGAATCAGGAGGATTCAGATATTGCTCGGCTGATGGTGCAACACACACTGCTTGGATTTCGGGGGCATTATCTTCCTAATTTGGGTCCCAACCTGTGCACCAATCATCAGGAAGGCTATCAACCCATGGAGAGGATGTAGAGTTCCTGGCGGGTAGATTAAAATCCCAATTAGGAACCTTTGTATCAACATGTGGTACTACTTGCCTAAGCTCATCAACCTCCATTTCCATGGTATCCATTTTAGCACAAAGCTTATTCACACTTGACACTATTGGCTTCAAAGCCAATTTTATGGTGGCTTGAATCATGCATGGAATATCCTTAGCCATCCTTTCTAGGCATTCCTTATTTTTGTAAGTAAGTTGATTGGGCTTGAGCAAGTTTCCTAAAGATGAAGTGGCTTGGGAATTCACGGGTATGGTGTTTGATGCTTCTTGAGAGGGGGAGGAATTGCCTAAATGATCATGTGTAACAACTCCATCATGGGCAGTGCTTGAGATGGCACTATGAACAAGGTGATTTTTCTTAACATGTGGGGAATCTGTGTCTCGCCTAGTGTCAAATTGGATCATTCCGGTGGCTTGGCTGATTTTATCCAAAGAGAGAATCCGCATGCAATGTGCTTGGAAACACAAGAAGCTAATGAGAGCAGGGAAAGACATGGAAGTTCTCTCTTGTCTTGCTCTCTGCTTGATTTTCTCGGCAATTATCTCCCGCTCATGCAACCAGAGAATGGTTATGATATAAGCGATCAGAATAACCACCTCTTAGTCACATGTGTTTTGTGCTTGGTTGGAATGAGCCGTATGCATACAAAATCTAACCACACACGATCTTCAAACTTGAGATCAGAGAGACGATTAGTCCATTTTGAAATGGCCCAAAAAGGAGTTCCCTCAGCAATAATACTCGCAACCCACTAATATTGGTCTTCTTTTGTAGCTAAACATTCCATGTACTGTGACTCTGGGATTGGCTCATCAACCACATAGCAAAGTGGATGGCCGTCGGTGTGACATCTATTTCCCCTCACCCAAATAGAATCAAGGCATGGAAGCTTGTTAACCAGACCCGTATACTTTAAAATGTCCTGCCTAGCTCGGTAGGAGGCATAAAATTCTCGCACTAACTCTGGGACATATGGCCTAAAAGTCTTGGCAAAATGGTCCCAGGCTCTTTCACGGAATTGTTTGGGTATGTTTGGGAGGTCATATTCAAATGCTTCCACATTCATCCTTTTGTTTTCCAAAATCGATCTCTTCTCCCTAAACCTCACATAGTATGCCTCCATCCCATCGAGGCCAAATAAATCATATTTCAGAGAGTTCATTGCATTTTGCACCCCTAATGTAGGACCTCTTTATTGATTTGCACCCTATCTTATTTTTTTTTATGATTCACACCATCTCCTCTTTTCTTTCTTACAAAATAATGAAAGTGCTCTCTTTTTAAGTTTTCCAAAAGGGGGAAATTAGAATATAAATAATTTGAAAAAGGCACCAAATTAAAGAAACAACTAAATAAAAGATGATGGTCTCTGTCATTTCCACGATCTCAACATTCTTCCCAACTCCATGCCCTTTTTGGGTAACCCAAGAAGCTTATGCAAAAATCACATACTCCATAAGTTTAGCCTCAAATGACAATTCAAACAACAACTCAAATACCCAATTCCTAAATGGTTGAATGTTTTCTGTTTTATCTTTGTTGGGTTTTGGTATGTTTCACTTTATGGTTCAGTAGAAGACACTGGTCCACTCCAATGCTCCATGCTCTCCCGCAATATAAAGTTCATAGGATAAGAAGATTCTTAAATTTTGAGAATTGTCAACACAGTTACATAAAAAAAAAGATATTTGCAGTTTATCAAGAAAAAATACTGACGACGACATTGAAATATACCAACAGTTCTTTTATTTAGCTGTTCTTTTTAATTTTGTGCCTTTTTTAAAAAAATATCTATATTTCAATTTCGCCCTTGTTGAAAACTTAAAAAGAGAGCACTTTCATTATTTTGTAAGAAAGAAAAGAGGACAGGGTGCGAATCATAAAAAAAAAAGATATGGTACAAATAACAGAAAAGGTCATACGTTAGGGGTGCAAAATGCAATGGACTCTATTTTAGACTCAGTAGGACCCTCATCCTGTATAGGCAAATCCATGTTTTTGGATGTTGAAGCTCGATTTGAACTACACCTCTTTTGGTGCTTCCAGGTGGAAGACATATTCCTGCAAATGGTCGTTAGTGGCAGGAACATCTATCCATGTACCATAATAGACTATAAAAGTAGTTAACAACTAAAAAGATCAGAATGCAAAGTAGTAGAAAAAATGAAAAAGGTAATTGACAGCTCATGCGGACCATGTGCGAAATGCACAAGCCATTGTGCGCGTCGCACATGACGTCGCATGTTTTACCAGATCCTTCAATAAATTTTCTACTAAGGTGCGGTTTGCATGCACCAAAGTGCGCATCGTACCCTGCTTTGCACCTTATGGAACCACTTTTTCAGCAGGTGCGGTGCCTTGTGCACGTTGCACATCAAGATCCATGCACCACATGTGAAATGCACAGGAGAACAACTGGAATTTTTGGTTCCTTGTGTTTTTGTGAATTACACATGTGATTTGTGGAGCAAGATTTGCATAAAGCATTTGGCACCAAGCAGTAAACCAACAATTAAACATTCGGGGGCATAACATAATATGAACACAATTTATTCGGGCATTCAGACTTCCCCGAATTTCATTATCACCATAACAAACAAAAGAAGAACTCAACGATTTTCTTTAAGAAGGACGTTACCCTATCTATCATCGGGAACATCAAGCCTTCAATTGTAACAATTAGGCACCAAGTTCAACAATTTCTACCTCCCCCCACAAGATCATATACCCAACAAAATATTAAACAAAGATAGGTATAACAATAGTAGCAAATTTTAGCCCCACATAATAATTCTCAACCAAAACATATGAAAAACGATGATTTACCCTTAAGAATAACATCACCCAATCTATCATAGGGCCAAATCATGCATCAATCACAAGTGGGTTACTCAGACTTCACCCCAAACACAGATTTTCTAGGATAAAAACTTTTACAATCAACATGAATTATCACAATATCATGTTCTACCAAGTTGATCCTAAGAAAAATCCATAACACAATTCAAAATTGGGGACCCAAAAATTTCGGATCTCACCCAAAATCAACATGGCAATTCTAGCAGGCATGCTTCACAATATGAGTTCCTATTCAACATAAAAACATGTATTTAACAATGAGGAACTTACCACAAGTGAAGATTAAGGGAGGAGAAGAAGAAATTGAAGCTTTTAGAGAGCAACAATGGTGACTCAACAACCTTGCCCGGAGAATGAACGACGACGGAACGTGGTGGAGTGGTGGTGGAGATTGGGTGAGAAGAGGAGAAAAGTTTAGGGAAGTTTGAGGGATTTGTGGGAGGTTTTGGGAGAGAATTTAGAGAGTTGAGGAGAAAATATAGAGAGAAAAGTTGAGGGTGGCGGTTATAAAGTGGAAAAGAAGAAGAAATTGAGTCGGGTCGGTCTCCGAGTCGGGTCGGTCAATCGGTTAGGTCAATTAAAATTTGAAATTCATCTTGGTGTGCCATGGCGTGGGGTGCACACAAGCCCTTGTATGGACCGGATGTCATTTTTCCCCTTATCTTTCCATGCCCTAAACTTGGCCATCTTTTTGTTTCATCATGCGATGGAAATGCGATGCACACTTAGGCTCGTGTGGACCGCACAACCCAGCGCACATCAACTCCAATTTCAGCATTTTCTCCCAGGCTTCTGTTTTGACCTGTGTTAGGCTATTCGACAGGCACAATGGCATGTGCAAAATGCACGATCCTCCGCACGTCTCCTTTTTGCCCTGTTTTTCCACTTGTTCATTCCTCTGCTCCTTGCATTCTTAAAACAAATCAAAAACAATAAAAGATAACCAAAAGTAAAGTAAAAACACTTGGGTTACCTCCCAAGAAGTACTTGACTTTACGTCGCGGCTCGACGACAGTACGTCAACCTTAGTCACTGTCGAATAGCTTGCCAATCCGCTTGGCGTGGCCTCATCCCAAGAAGAGGAATTGCTCCTTCAACGTCCTCAAAACATCAACATGTTGCCGACTTGGCAACTCTTCAATCTTGGGCGTCTTGCCTATTTCACACTCCTCAAGGGCATGATCAAGCTTTCCCTCAACATCAATTACCAAGATTACCCTCAATTCATTCGAAGGCCTTGTGGGTTGGCACACGTTGAATGTCACTACCTCACTTTTAACCCAGAATTTGAGTTCACCGAGTTCAACATTTACAAGTGCTCTCCCCGTGGCTAATAGTGGTCGCCCTAAGATAATGGGCACCTTAACATCTACTTTACAATCCAAGATCACGAAGTCTGTAGGGAGAATAAACTTGTCTACCTTCACCAATACATCAAAGAGGATCCCCACCGAGAGTTTAATGGACCGATCAACCATGAGTAGACACATGGATGTAGGTCTTGGTGTACCCAATCCCAACTTTTTAAATATCGCTAGGGGCATAAAGTTGATGCTCACACCTAAATCACATAAGGCTTTATGGAACACAAATAACCCAATGGTACACGATATTATGAATGCACCCGGATCATCCCATTTTGTAGCGACATTACTCATCATCACAATGCTACAACTGTGTGAAAATCTCAATTGTGCCCATATAAACAATCTTCTTCTTATTGAGAAACCCTTTCATAAATTTGGCATACCCCGACATTTGTGTTAAGGATTCAACTAAAGAAATATTTATTGAAAGCTTGCTGAACATGTCAACAAATTTGTTAAATTTGTGTTCCTCCTTCTTCTTGTTTAGCCTTTTAGGGCATGGAGGAGATCCTTTGGGTAGTGTTGTCGGCACACTTTGCACAATGGGAGGGTCCTCCTCAACATCAATAGTAACTTGGGGAGGAGATTCAGCTTTCTCCCTCTCATCATCAATATCAACATTCACTGGAACATTGGATGCACCAATCTTCACCTAAACTTCCAGTTCCTCATCTTCTTTGTTATACGACTTCTCAATGGCTTCAACAATAGGCTTCTTTGCTACAAAAACTGGCTCCACAATGGGCTCTCTCAATACACCTCTTGTTCTTCCACTCCTATTAACAATGTCCATGACATGAGCATCATTTTTAGGATTGGCCGTGGTGTTACTAGGAAGTGTCCCCTTCATCCTTGGGTTTATTTGAGTGGATAGATGATTCATTTGGGCCTCAAGATGCTTGATTAAGGCCGAATGAGAGCTCACATTTTGATGAAGTATTGAAACTTCACTTTTAATCTCACCAACCCAAGTATTTATTGACTCCACTTTCTTCAAAACTAAGGAAAACATGTCCTCTATCTTAGAGTGACCAGGATTGCTTGTGGTGGGTTGGTATAAGGAATCTGATTTGTTTGGAGGTAAATACGGGTTTGTGCTCTGGTGATTGATCCTATCACCATCTTTGTCATGATCTCTCCAATTCCCATCTCGTTCCTTGTCATTGTTCTAACCTTGATTCTCATCCCTCAAGCAATAATACCCAGGACGAGAACCCACCATTACATAGAAATTTTACCATCCACGATGGTCATAAGCGCATCATTACTAGCCTTGATCTCCAGTGTACTCACATTATTCACAGTCTTAGCAACACCAGCCCCCATCATATGCTTTGCTAAGAGGTCAATTTATGTCATTATTTTTGCCATGGTCTCATCCCTCTCTTCATCTTTCCTTCTCATCTCATTTGTTAAGATGAATGTGGTAACTCTCGATATAGGAATGTCAGCCTCCCTTGTGTGCAAAGCTTGGTTAGTCTTGGTCATTCTCTCTAGTAAGCCGAGGCAAGAGGAAATTGTAGATCCATGAAAGTACCACCTCCAAGATTATTGGTGACGAACTTATTCATCAAGTTCAAGGATCTAAAGAAGCCTTATAGCAATACATTGTTCGGCAATCCATGGATAGGACACAACACAAGCTTTTTGTTGAATCTCACCCATACCTCATGCAAGGGCTCATTGGGAAGTTGGTGGAAGTTGGTAATTTTATCCCTCAACTGCATCATCCGTGATGGAGGGAAGAATCTAGTAGTGAAAGCATTTACCAACTCGGCCTAAGAGGTGATTGACCCATCCAGTAGTTCCTCCAACCAAGTCGTGGCTTCCCCCGTTAGAGAGAAGGGGAATAGGCAAATTCGAATGGATTCTTGTGAGATATTTTGGAATATGAATGGTTGTCATATCTCCACAAAATTGCGGATGTTCCTATTGGCATCTTCGTGGGATACTCCTCCAAACATACCCTTCATTTGGATAAAATGGAGAATTGTGCTTGTAACATGGAACACCGCATTTCTAATCATTGGGGGTAGGCGGATTGCACCTACTCCCACTTGATGCACGGGATCATTGGCCTCATTAATGAACCCGCAAGACTTCCGTTGACACTTTTGTTATTGCCCACTTGATACACGGTCCACCTACACAACAAGAAAAAACAGCAAATAAAATAAAAGAACAAACACTCTACAAAGTGATTTCAATTCCACAATCAAAAAGGCTAATCAACTTAACTCCCCGGCACGGTGCCATTTTTGATAATGCTCAAATGTACTCTCATAAAAGGAGGTATCAGTGATCGTTAGAGAAAAACATATTTATAATACCCAATATGTGTCGTGGTCAATCCCACAGGGAATTAAGAGATTAGCCTAGGTGATTGTAAACAGACCTCACATGAGAGTAGGTTGCTCAACAACAATAATGTAAAAAGGGGGATTGGGAATCTGTCACAATTTGAATTCCAAACAAAACAATAAGTAAAAGTGCAAGGTGTAAACATTAGAGGGAGGACGAGTAGGGATGTGCTTCCGATGGGTCTTGAATACAGGTCAAGGTACTTACTCAATTGCGTAAATTCCTACTAAATGATATAGGTATCGTTGGTTTTGGGTATGCTTATTAATCTCTCGATCAAAGAAACATATATCCAATGGTTTTTATTCAAACACCATCATTTAGGTAAATAACCAACCAACATATGCTTGGAGAGGTCACATTATTTCTAGCCTCAATCTAGTTGGAATCCTAAGTACCCACTAGCAATTTCACATCCGAAATTATAAACTTCTTTCTTAAGAAAGGATACAACCAAGTAAGGTAAATCGATGTTTTCAACCATCAATTTAGAGTTAAAACATGGTGAAATCACTAGACCCATATCATATTAGAAATTATAAATACAAATAAGCAAGACCCATACCCTTTTATCAAGTACCCATCATCTACACATCCCTACACAAGGAAACTTAGCCACTCATGCTAAAGGAAGAAGAAAGTATACCCATAGGGAAATTCAAATTCCTTTTCATTAATTGTAGCAAGAATTCAATATCCAAGTTCAAATTTACTAGCCCAAAGTTAAAGATTGCGCGAATGGATTGAAGCCCTCTTTCTTGCCTTGGGAGAGAAACTTGCTTCAAAGGTGAAAAACTGTTCAAAAACTACTGTGAACTATCTAAAATAGTGCCTAAATTGGGTTTAAAAACATTCCCAAACCATCATACAAAATTGGACAAAAATGCCCTTCAGGGCTGTGCGACGCGACATGCGGTTTGTACATCGTGAAGTGCACATTGCACAACACTCTTCAGTGGTCCTGTGACTTGAGCCGACTTGGGAGATTCATGCAAAGTGGGGAATGGTTCACACCAGGTAGTGAGCACAACATAGCGACCCCACCCCTTAAAAAATTCTTCGGCAATACATGAGCCTTATGCGGTGGGAGGTGCAAACCACACCTCGTGTTGTGCGTGTCGCATGAGGTCCACACCTCTTAGAAGAAACTCCATTGTGTTCAATCCTTCACACTTCAACTACTTTTCAGCTCTTTTGGGTCCAATTCCTTGTTTTCAACCTTTGGACACGAGTACCTGCATTCATGTAAATAAAGTCCATAAGAACCTCTAAATCTTATCAAAACATAGCAATAATTCATGAATAAAGGCTAAATGAGTCGGTAGATTACCGACTAATTACTTAGCCCATTTTCAAGCTTTAAACGAATAAACATAACATACTAGATTAGTTCTAAAACACAAGAATGAGCAATAGTTAGGAGCATTTAGGGTGTTTATTTTCAAAACAAGGTGTAAATATGGGTAAAACATGGCTCAAAGATGTATAAATATGCCTAACATCACCACCCCACACTTTAATTTTTGTTCATGTTTGAACAAAATACTAAACACTCAAAACATATTACATACACAATTATGCCAATCAAACAGGTCTACTCATTCCTCGATCACCAAGACACTTTAAACATTGTTACAACTCTCAATCATGAAGTGCATTTAGCAATACAACATATCGACAATTCTATTAGGATGGAGTAGTCTCTAGAACTAACTCACAAACATAATACAGGGAAAAAAATCATGTCATCAAGCAAAAAAATCAATTAGTTCACCAACTTTTCACGAACTGATTCCTCCACAAAACTTTTAGTGAAGCGACTTCTTTGTTCCTCAACCTATGAACCTGATGGTCAAGAATCACAACTGGAACCTCCTCATAGGTGAGGCTATCTTCAAATCCATACTTTATAAAGGTACTATCGATGCCAGGTCACCCACACACTTCTTCAACAAGGAAATATGAAAGACAGGAGGAACCGCTCCTAGTTATGCTGGCGACTCTAACTCATAAGCCACATTACCAACCCTTTTCAGGATTCTGTAAGGACCTACATACCTGGGACTGAGCTTCCCTTTCTTGCTAAATCTCATCACTCCCTTCATAGGTGACACTTTCAGGAAAACTCAATTATCAATTTCGAACTCTAAGTCTCTTCTCCTAACATCTGCATAGGACTTCTGATGACTCTGAGCTATTTTTAGTCTATCTCTAATGAGTTGAACTTTCTCCATAGCCTCATAAATCAAATCTGGCCCAATAAAGGCTGTTTTACCTACTTTGAACCAACCAAGCGGTGATCTGCATCTACGCATATAAAGTGCCTCATAAGGAGCCATCTCAATACTGGAGTGGAAGCTGTTATTATAGGAAAACTCTATGAGAGGTAGGTGATCATACCAACTACCCTTGAAATCGATCGCGCAATCTCTCAACATTTCCTCTAAGGTCTGGATGGTATGCTCTGCCTGACCATCTGTCTATGGGTGAAATGTTGTACTAAGATTCACCTGAGTACCAAGACCTTTCTGAAATAATCTCCAGAAATGAGACATAAATTGAGGACCTCTATATGAGATGATAGACAAGGGAACCCCATGCGACCTGACTATCTCGCTGATGTAGAGTCTGGCATAATCCTCCACTGAATCCGTAGTCTTGACTGCCAAGAAGTGAGCTGACTTAGTAACCTTGTCCAGTATCACCCAAATAAATTCATGATGATTGTGAGTATGAGGTAAACCCATAATGAAATCCATATTGACCACCTCCCACTTCCAAGTAGGAATGCTAATCTCCTGATTTCTAATGTTTCACCTTAACTTGCTGACAGTTTGGACACTTAGCCATAAAATTTGCAATGTTCCTCTTTATGTCGTTCCACCAATAGACTTCCCATAGATCATGGTACATCTTAATGGCACCCGAATAAATAGAATATCTGGAATTATGGGATTCTGTAAGGATCTGCTGCCTCAACTCGCCCACCCTAGAAACACATAAGTGACCCTGGTAACTAAGCACACCATCTTTCCCTTGGGAGAAAACCTCTACTCTCTGCTGATGAACTGCACCTTTCAACTGAAGTAATATAGGGTCACTATCCTACTTCTCCTTAACCTTCTCTAACAAAGAAGATTCTGATCCATTCTGTACTATCACACCACCATCTGACGTGTCTATAAGAAAAACTCCTAAGCGAGCTAGCCGGTGAACATCTCTGGCTAATTCTTTCTTTTTTTTCTCAACATGTGACACACTACCCATGGACAGTGTGCTGAAGGTGTCAGCCACGACATTGGCATTAGTCAGATGGTAGAGCACATTAATATCATAATCCTTGAGGAACTCAAGCCATCTCCTCTAACGAAGATTCAACTCTTTCTGGTTGAACATATACTGGAGGCTCTTATGATCAGTGAATACATCAACATGAACACCATACAAGTATTGTCTCCAGATCTTTAAGCCAAACACAACAGCTGCAAGCTCTAGGTCATGAGTCGGGTAGTTCTTCTCATGGACCTTAAGCTGTCTGGAAGCATAAGCTATGACCTTACCCTCCTGCATCAAAACACAACCTAGGCCAATCCTGGACGCATCGCAATAAACTACATAACCATCCGAACCCTCTGGTAGAGTCAAGACATGAGCTGTAGTCAACCTGGTCTTCAGTTCTAAGAAAATATTCTCACACTCATTTGACCACTGGAACTTGACCTTTTTCTGAGTCAACTTGGTCAATGGGGCAGCTATGGATGAAAATCCTTCAACAAACCTCCTGTAGTAACTGGCCAAACCCAAGAAACTTCTAATATCTATCAGGGTGGTGGGTCTGGACCAGTGCTTTACTGCCTCAATTTTATGAGAATCCACTTGGATCCCTTCGCTGGATATCACATGACTAAGGAAAGCAACTAATTTCAACCAGAACTCGTACTTACTAAAGTTAGCAAATAGCTGGCGGTCCTTGAGAGTATGTAGAATGACCCTCAGATGAGTCACATGCTCTTCCTCATTCTGAGAATACATGAGGATATCATCAATGAAAACAATAATGAACAAGTCCAAGTACATCTTGAACACCCTATTAATTAAGTCCATGAAAACTGCAGAAGCATTGGTTAGTCCAAAAGACATAACTACAAATTCGTAGTGACCATGCCGAGTCCTGAAGGTTGTATTTGGGATGTCATTATCTCTGAGTCTGAGTTGATGATAGCCGGATATGAGGTTTATCTTAGAAAAGCAACTAGCCCCCTGAAGCTGGTCAAACAAGTCATTAATCCTGGAGATAGGATATTTGTTCTTGATTGTGACTCTGTTCAACTAACAGTAGTTAATGCACATCCTAAGAGAACCGTCCTTCTTACGCACGAACAACACTGGAGCATCCCATGGAGAGATGTTGGGTCTGATGAAGCCCTTATCTAGGAGGTCTTTCAGCTATTTTTTCAATTCCTTAAGCTCAGTTGGAGCCATTCTGTAAGGAGGAATTGAAATAGGCTGGGTATCTGGAAGGAGATATATTCCAAAGTTGATTTCTCTTTCTGGAGGGACTCCGAGAAGATTTTCTGGGAACACTTCTGGAAATTTTCTTACTACTGGAATTGACTCAAGAATTGGGGTTTTGGAGTTTGAATCCTTAACTCAAATAAGATGGTAGATAGACCCCTTGGAAATCATTTTTCTGGCCTTAAGGTAAAAGATGAAATGACCTACAGGCACTGAGTTATCACCCTTCTATTTTAAGACTGGCTTATTTGGAAACTGAAACCGAATGATCCTAGTTCTACAATCGACTAAGGCATAACAGGAATGTAACCAATCCATGCCTAGAATGATATCAAAATCTACCATTTCTAACTCTACAAGATTTGCTGAGGTGACTTTTTGGGAAACTGTGACAAGGTAATTTCTGTATACCCGTCTAGCTATAACCGGGTCACCAACTAGTGTAAAGACTGAAAAGGTTCTGGGAGGACTTCTGGACTGACACCGAAGTTAACTGCTATATATGGAGTTATAAAGGAAAGTGTAGCCCCTAGAACTAACAATGCATAGACATCAATATTAAAGACTCACAACGTACCCATGACCACTTCAGGAGAATCCTCCTGGTCCTGTCAAGCCTGAAGAGCATATAACCTATTTTGGCACTGACCACCACCTGTTCAAGATAAGGCACCCTGCTAAGTGGGGCGACCTGCTAGAGCTGCTGTAGAGTTAGCCTGGTTCTGTTAACGAGTATCCCTGCCCTTCTGAGAATTTTTAGGGCACTCTCTCATCCTGTGGCTTGGCTTACCAAACCCAAAGCAATTTCCACTACCTGCCATGCACTCACCTTGGTGGTTTCTACCACACTTCTTACATACTGGGTTAGGGCACCCGCTAGTAACCGTACCTTGGGACTTAGAGCCAGATGCTCTATCCCGTCGATCCTTCTTGAACTTAGGCACTGGGGCACTAGAAGAAGATGAAGCTGGAGCTAAATTTTTCTGGCGATATTGAGAGCGGTTTCCACCCTCTGACCTCTACTGATAGTGGCTATAATCACCTGTCCTAGACCTCTTAGTGTCTCCTCCCCTTTCCTTAATCTTCTCTTCCTCAATCTGTTGAGCATAAGTAACTAACCTGGAGAAGTTCATCTCCTTAATGAGCATAGCTGTCTTGCATTCCTTGACCACATCATCAGACACTCCAGACATGAACTTGCTCATACGAGCTCTAGAGTCAGCTACTATTGCCGGAGCATGCTTGGATAGCTGAGTGAACTTCAGAGCATAATCCTTTACGCTCATGTCATCCTGCTTCAGGTTGATGAACTCTTGAACCTTGGCTTCCCTGAGATCTAGTGGGAAGAATCGGTCCAGAAAAGCAGTCTTGAAAAGATCCCAAGTCACTGGTCCTGCATTTTCACAATGAGATTCCTTCCATTACTGGTACCAAGTGTAGGCCACTCCTTTCAGCTGATAAGCGGCCAAGTCTGCACCCTCGACTAGGGTGACACCCATAATGCTTGTCACTTTTTAAACATCCTCTAAGAACTCTTGGGGATCCTCTTTTGTCTTGGACCCATGAAACTCTGGAGGGTTCATTCGTGTGAAATCCCAGATCCTAGCTACAACAGTGTTAATCTGAGGCAGAGCTGGTGCCGCAACATGCTGATTGACCTGGGTGGTCATGGGATGAGCAAGAACTTGCAAAGAAGCCCTGAATTCAACATGCGTGACTTGTTTATTCAACGTACTACTGGCTGATTCCTAGCGTTAGCTCTTCTTGGAGGCATTTTTCTGAAATGCAAAGAGCACGAGTTAGAATAGAAGGATATTAAATAGAGTTTACACTCCATAGCACGAGTTAGAAAAAAATAAAGGGAAGTCATTCCTAATGACATCTCATAGCTCCTCCCCCATAAGTGTGGTGCAGTTCACACCAATGAAGAAGACTCTACTTGACGTGGCTTTCGGACACCTTAGGACACTTAAACTTGATGCTCTGATACCAAGTTTATCATGTCCCGAGGCTACACCCTGGACGCAACACAGTGCTTAGTGTCACAAGTGACCCCAAGCTAACCCATGGCATGTCATATCTATACAAGTTCAAATTTTAAAATAGGTACTGTGTGGAAACTGGAAGCAATTTAAGCAACTGAAATGGAAAGAACCCAAATATCTGAATATATGGAATATATAAATAGTGTAGTGCTAACTGAAAACAACACTAACAACTGCTGAAATCTAGTCTATGCCTAAAAGCCTTCTAACTGATAGGAGTTGCTAGGACATGCCCCTAGCTAACTCTAACAAATCTAAAAACTAAAAAGTAAGGACTGAAAATAAAACATGTCTATCATCCTCGAGCTATGAGGACTCACCACTGAGGCTACTGAGTACGAACAGGGAGTCAAACTAAGCACAGTCTTGATGATAAGCGCCTAAACGTACATCATGAAATGATGTAGCACAAAAGTATGCGTCAGTACTTTGAATGTACTGAGCATGTAGGATATGTACTAAACTTGACAATATATAGCTGAACATAGAAATAGATATACTGGCATGTAACTGAAATCTGAACTGTATGCAATGACCAAGTACAAATCATGAATATAACATGCTGGACTGAATACTGAAATAAATACTGAGTACATGGTCAATGCAATATGAATCTGACTGTGGGAGATACTATTAACCGACATAACCCAAGTTGAGCTAACTATGGGGCCAACCTGTAACCCTGGATGGAAGGGTGTTCATACCTTGCCAAGGGTACAAACAAATCTAATGCGGATCCACTAACTGATGTCCACAAAGGGACAAGGGTGTCAAGCCTAATCTGACGGGTGACCTCTTTATAACCTACGGTGGCGCCGTAGTTCTGGAACTCAGGGATTGCTACCAAAGGTCTCAGCCTAAACTGATAGGTGATCCTTCATCCCTTTGTCCGCTCAGTGCTAAGTCTACTCCCAACTGAGTGTAAGCTAAAAATTTCAACTGTAATACTGGATAGCTCAAAATACTGATATAATCTGAGAATGCACATAAACATACTGAAAGATATGGCACTCAAGTTCTGCAGTATGATTATCTAACTAACTTGCCTAACAAGTATATTCATGAAGTACTAGAATTAACACAAGCTAGGGTTTCTGAATTTTTTACATGAACTGTACTACTTCTCCAAGGAACATGAGCTAAGCATCATATAAGTTATAACATCTGAATAGCAAAGAAATCTCAGGTTTATGAACCCTAGGTCTAATCAATTATAGGGAAACTAAAGGACTGGCTTAATTCTAGGGACCTAATGGGTTAAAGGAACCCACTAGTGAAATCCCACATATATGGTGAAGAAATCTACGGAGAAATCCTTGGATTTTTAAGGTTGAACGTGATGAAGACCTCTGCTTGTTTTTGGGAGAAAACTATCGCCTCTTTCTCTTCTTTTCTTTCTAAGTTTGAAGAATTTAGGAGAATAAAGGTTTTAGGTAGTTTTGACTAATTAACTAGGCTTAGAGTAGTCAAAACATCGTATCTTAGGCTTTAAAAGAGGTAGGAAAAGTCCAGAATATCCCTGGGAAAGTTAAAAGAATTCTGCAGAAAATCATGACTCAAGGGTCATGACTTGGGTTAATGGACCGTACTCCTGGATGACGGATGGTCAACTGAGTCATGGTCCTGTCCGGGAGTCTTGGGGGTCCTCTGATCTGAGGAACTGCCACTCCACAGGATGGACTGTAAAGTAATAAAGGGACGTTAAACGTAATTCTAGAAGGGCCTTCCCGCAAAAAAACCGAGTCTTGGCAGTTCAAGTGAAAGTTTTTTAGACTAGTCCCACTAAGGTTCTGGATGACGGTTTGTTATGTGGATCATGGTTCCTGGAACTTTGGTCTGGTCTGGGGATTCCATGAGTCAAAGGACAGACAGTGGTTCTGAAGTACGGTCCATAGTCCTACTCATGGTTCCCGAGGTAAGGGCTAAGGATCTCTGAAGTCCTGATTACACGAGTCCACAGGATGGACCGTAGTTTTGAATTAACGGTTCATCGTGTGACTCATGGTTGCTGAGCCCTGAACTGGGGGTCTTCTAATCATGGAACCCACGAGCGGTAGGATGAACCGTGGTTCTAAACTATGGTTTGTGGTCTTGAACTGTGGTTCTTGGGAACTTGAATTTATCTGAAACTTTTATTTTCTACTGGTTTTTCTGAGCTTAGTCGGGGCATGGAAGTTCTGGGGTATTACACTCCCCGAGCCTACACCCCGGACAAAACACGGGACCCAAGATCACAAGTGATCTCAAGATAACCCTCTAGCATTGTCACGCCCCGAGGCTACCCCCTGGGCGTAACATGGGACCTGGGATAACAAGTGCCCCAAGATAACCCTTGGTCATAGCATAACTCAAGTATAACAATTAAGCATAGAGGAAGTATAATACGAATTAGATAACTCAATCCATAAGATAAAATCAAAAGAAACATGATTCGAAGAAGACCCGAATATCGTCTATGTCTGAAAATCCTCTATACATGACATTAGGAGTTTCTAAGAAAAGACCCTAGCTAACTCAAAGTATGAAAATAAGTAGTCTAAATAAACTAGAGTCATAACTATCCCTCGGACAATGAGGACTCACCAACACTGACTGGATATCCGGCTTTGTCTAGCCACGAGCCCGATGGCAAACACCTGAGTCTGTATCATCAAGAGGATGCAACACAAATATGCTTCAGTACTATAGGATGTACCGAGTATATGAGAGATTCATGATCATATCAAAACATACTTAAAACATGCTTAAGGTGAACTTTTTCATAAAGAAATAACATAAGAGGATTATCAATATATAAGACATATAACATGAAGTACTGTTAAAATTCAAAATATGATATCATATAACTTCATAGCTTGAAAATAATCATCTGGGAGTTTCTCTTAACCTACATAAACCATGCTGAGCTACATGGAGTCTAACGTTATGCACCCACACTGAAAAAGGTTGTCCAAATCGGCTAAAGTTAGAACCATGTTCATAAGGATCCTGTCATAAGCCACGCAGGGCAACCTACAGTGGCAACATAGTTTTAGACTTGGGTTATCTAGAACCCTCATCTCTCGGTGCTAAATTCTACTCCCAAAACATATAACATAAGGCTCACATTAGTGTGACAAATCTAGATGTCAAGCTTGTTCATAAACATCTTCATACCCTGGATATTCATACTACTCACGAATCTTAGTTTAGAAAATGATTTATGAACATTGATGGCACACCGGGTGTCTTGCATTGCAAAATAATTTATAACTTGAAAACTTGCATGGCCATAGTTCAGTTTTATAATAACATATACTTTCATAAAACATAGGAACCCGGCATGCACTTGCTTGAAATTCATGAAATCATGCTATCCTTTTCCCTAATTTTCTTAAATCAATTCATGTATGTAGGATTTACCATAATTGATCTTCAACTCATGAAATAGGAACTCATATGTAAAAACCCATGCAAAATCATGCAATTTAATGAAAATTCATAATAAAATCATGAGAAGGTAATTTATAGCAAAACCCATAAGAATTGGGTAAGAACCCTAATTTGAAGGTTCATGAAATCAAAATAGAAATTCGGGGTTTGTGACACAAGGGTGAAAGAAACCCATTGTTCAATATCCACATACCTTGATTGGAGTTAACCCACTTGAAATTGAAAAGATTCGGAGACTTGGACTTGGAGCTTGAGACCTTGAGCTTGAGAGAGTTCTTTTCCTTTTTGGGAGATGAATGAGGTAATGAGAAGGGACATAGGCTAATGAGGGTGAAAATCCGTCTATAAATAGTCCAAACAACATCATTTAGGAGTTAAAAGGGTGGGTAATGACTAAAATACCCCTGATACTTAATTAAGAAAAAATTGTTTTAAAACTAAGTTTCAGGGTTCCACGGGTCCTTTCCACGAACCGTAAAACTAACCACAACTTGTGGACTTGAGTCGTGGTTCCTAAGTCAAAGTTTTAGGCTGCGGATCAGGTCCTACGGTTTAACAGGATGACTCGTGGAAACTTCCACGAGCCGTAGGACCAACTCGTGGATCCTGGAAAATAGACTGCCCTCAGTATGAGTTCCACGGGTGATTTCCATGACTCTTAAAACTAATCACGACCCATAGACTCCACTCGTGGTTCTTAGACCAGAGGTGGGAGCTGCAGAGCAAGTTTCACGAGTCATTTCCACGAGTCGTGATTCCTTTCATGAATCATAGACTTGACTCATGATTCCTGTTAGTTTTAGAATTTTTAGAATTTCTAACTTAAAAAGTTGAATCGAATTCCGGGGTGTTACAATATCTCCCTGTTGGTATCATTCGTCCTCGAATGAAGACTAAACAAGGGAAACTGAAGAGAAAATAGCCCAACCAACAACAAAACATAAAAATCAAGGAATAAAAGTGAAAACTGAGCTTTCCAACTTAAAACATGGTTAAATCAACTTTGAAAACATGAATGCATGCTAGGATCATGAGAGTAACTGAAAAAATAGGATCGGAGGAACATACTAAGGATGAAACTATTACCTCAAGATGGAACAAAATCGGAAGGAAAGAGACGAGGGTACTTGGCTTTCATGGCTGATTCCGTTTCCCAAGTAGCTCCTTCAACATGGTGATTTGTCAACCTCTGAATCCGACAATCAAGGACTACTACGAGGACCTCCTCATAGGTGAGACTATCCTTCACACCTATATCCTCTAAAGGAACAATCAAGGTCGGATCACCAACACACTTCTTTAATAAGGAAACATGGAAAACTGGATGAACCACTTCTAAATCTGATGGCAAATCCAACTCATAAGCAACCTTACCAACCTTCCTCAAAATCTGATGAGGACTTACAAAAGGGGGACTAAGCTTCCTTTTCTTGCCAAATCTCATCACACCCTTCATGGGTGACACCTTTAGAAAAACCCAATCATCAACTTCAAATTCTAATTCCCTTCTCCTCACATCCGCGTATGATTTTTGTCGACTTTGAGCAGTCTTCAACCTCTCCCTAATAAGATGAACCTTCTCCATGGTCTCATGCAATGAATCAAAGCCAATCAAAGTTTCCTCACTTACCTCAAACCAACTAATATGAGATCTACACCTCCGACCATAAAGTGCCTCATACGGAGCCATCTGGATGCTAGAGTGAAAGCTATCGTTGTAGGCATACTCGATAAGAGGTAAGTGATCATCCCTATTACCTTTGAAATCAATCACGCAAGCTCTCAACATATCCTCCAAAGTCTAAATAGTACGCTCTGCCTGGCCATTTGTCTATATGTGAAAAGTTGTACTAAGTTTCACCTGAGTACCAAGACCTCTCTGAAATGATCTCCATAACTGAGAAGTAAACTGAGTACCCCTATCTGAAATTATGGACAAAGGAATACAATGTAATCAAACTATATCCCGTATGTAGAGTTTGGCATAATCGTTAGCTGAATCCGTAGTCTTAACAGCCAAGAAATGCGATAATTTAGTCATCCGGTCGACAATCACCCAAATTGAATCATGTTGCCTTCGAGTACGAGGAAAACCTATAATGAAGTCCAGATTGATCGCTTCCTATTTATAAGTGGGAAGGTCAATATCCTGAATCATGCCACCTGGTCGATGGTTCTCTACCTTCACTTTCTGACAGTTGGGACACTTAGCCACAAAACCAGCTATGTCTCTCTTCATACCATTCGATTAATAGACTTCCCGTAAATCACGATACATATTTCTAGCACTGGGGTGAATGGAATATCTAGAGCTATGAGCCTCAGTCAAAATCTACTTGCATAACCCATCTACATCTGGCACACATAGTCGACCGTAATAACAAAGTACACCATCTCCCCCTTTGGAGAAAACCTCAACCCTTTGTGGATGGACTACACCCTTAAGCTGAAGTAGAATGGGATCACTGTCTTGCTTTGCCTTCACTTCTGCTACCAAGGATAATTCGGAACCATTCTGAATAATAACACCACCTTCTGTAGAGTCCATAAGGCAAACTCCCAACCGAGCTAGCCTATGAACCTCCTTAACTAGTTCCTTCTTTCCTTCTTCGACTGAAGACACACTGCCCATCGACAATGTACTAAGTGCGTCCGCCAGAACATTGGCCTTACCCAGATGGTAAAGCACACTCATGTCGTAATCCTTAAGAAGCTTAAGCTATCTCCTTTGTCGCAAATTAAATTCCTTCTGATTGAACACATACTGAAAACTCTTATGATCAGTGAATACATCCACATGCACCCCATACAAGTAATGTCTCCAAATCTTTAAAGCAAAGACCACGGCTGCTAACTCAAGATCATGAGTAGGGTAGTTCTTGTCATGAGTCTAGAATCCTAAGCAATCAACTTACCACGTTGCATCAAAACACAATCCAAACCAATCCTAGAAGCATCACAATACACAACAAAATCATTTAGGCCCTCGGGTAGAGCTAACACTGGAGCTGTGGTCAATTTAGTCTTCAATGCCTGAAAGTTCTTCTCACATAGATCAGACCACTGGAATTTAACCTTCTTCTGAGTCAATCGGGTCAAAGTGGCATCAATGGAAGAAAATCCTTCCACAAACCTCCTGTAGTAACCAGCCAAACCCAAAAAGCTTTTAATATCATAAAGGGAAGTGGGTCTAGGCCAGTTCTTTACTGCCTCTATCTTTTTAGAATCAACCGGAATACCATCTTTAGTCACAATATGACCTAGAAAAGCAACAGACTGCATCAAAAACTCACACTTGCTAAACTTAGCAAATAACTGTCGGTCCTTGAGAGTTTGTAACACAACTCTCAAATGATCCACATGCTCCTCCTCACTCCGAGAGTAGATAAGGATATCATTAATGAAAACAATCACAAATATATCTAGATATTGCTTGAACACGCGGTTCATCAAATCCGTAAAAGGTGTAGGAGCATTTGTTAGACCAAAAGACATCAAAACAAATTCATAATGACCATACAAAGTCCTGAAGGCTGTCTTCGGAATTTCACACTCTCTAACACGAAGCTGATGATAATCAGATCTAAGGTCAATCTTAGAGAAGAAACTAGCACCCTGAAGCTGATCAAACAAGTCATCAATCCTAGAAATGTGATACTTATTATTGATTGTGACCTTGTTCAACTTACGGTAGTCAATACACATTCTGAGGGAACCATCTTTCTTTCGAACGAATAAGACTAGAGCACCCCATGGAGAAATTCTAGGCTTGATGAAACCCTTATCAAGAAGATCCTTCAACTGATCCTTTAAGTCCTTAAGTTCTGCTGGGGCCATTCTATAGGGTGGGATAGAGATAGGATTCGTATATGGAAGAAGATCTATCCCAAAGTTGATTTCCCACTCGGGAGGGACTCCAGGTAAATCCTCGGGGAACACTTCTGGGAATTCATTCACAATGGGAACAAACTGAAGGGATAGGGTTTCGAACTCCGTGTCCATAACTCAAACTATATGATAAACATACCCCTTTGAAATCATCTTCCTAGCCTTAAGATAACATATTAAATGACCTTTCGAGGATGGGGGACTACCTTCCCATTCTAAAACGGGTTCATTTGGAAACTTGAAACTTACAACCCGAGTACGACAATCACCAGAAGCATAACAAACATGTAGCCAAAACATACCAAGAATAACATCAAAATCTGTCATCTCAAACTCTACTAAATTCGCTAAAGTGACTCTATGAAGGATCGAGATAGGGAAGTTTTGGTAGATTCTCTTGGTAAGACTGACTCTCCAACAGGAGTAGAAACACAAAAGGGTTTTAAAATATATTTAGGACATACTTCAAATTTGCATGCTATATAAGGGGTCACAAAAGATAAGGAGGCACCGGGGTCCAACAAAGCATACACATCAAAAGAGAAGACTTTTAACATACCAATAACAACTTCTGGGGAACCCTCTTGGTCCTAACGAGAGGACATATCATAAAGGCGATTTTGGCGCTGACCACCAGAACTAGAAGTTGTGCCCTGCTGGGTTAGTCGACCTCCTGGGCTGCTGGAGCAGACTGAGCTCTAATACCTCCCTGCCCCTTCTTAGCCGAAGGGCAATCTATAATCATTTGTCCAACCTGCCCACACCTAAAGCATGCACCTGTGCCCAAATGACACTCTATAGGGTGAGTCTTCCCATACTTATTGAAACTGGGGTGGGAAGATGCCTTAGCAACACTCCCCTGAGACTGTGAATAGGAACTAGAATCTCTACCAGTCTAATCATAATAAGGCCTCTAGGCTTGAGTAGGAGTACTAGCAGAAGAATGAATGGGTCTTGATGACTTCTTCTGGAACGAGGAGCGATGTCTACCACCAGACCTCTTATGACCAAAACTTGAACCCTCAGATCTAGCCCTCTTATTCTCCCTAGACATCTCTCCAACACTATCTTACTTGATCTTGTGAGCATGGGTCATGAGTCTAGAAATGTTCATATTACTCAACAGTATAGCATACCTACACTCTATTTTCACCAAATCTGAAACCCCATAGATAAACTTGCTCATCTGATCATGCGGGTGCGCTACCATAGATGGGGCATACCTAGACAACTGAGTGATTTTCAAACTGTACTCTTAAAGAGTCATAGATCCCTGTCTCAAGTTCACAACCTCCTCATTCTTTACTTGCCTCAACTCTTGGGGAAATAACAGGTCAAAGAAGGCTCTCTCGAACACTCCTAAGTAATAGGGACCTCGTCCCTAGCTCTAGCTTCCTTCCATTGCGTGAACCAGATATGATCCACATCCTTGAGTTGATAGGATGACAACTTAACACAATCAACCCCAACCACTTGCATCACATCATAGATTTTCTTCATTTCATCAATAAAATTTAGCCGATCCTCATTCACCTTCGAACCCTAAAACTCTGGCGGCTTTATACGAACAAAATCAGGAACTTGGGTTGCTACCTCACCTTGAGGGTGGATGGGGATAGGAGCCGCTTGGTTGGCGTGAGAGGCCAAGGTATGGTCTAGCCATGGATGGTGTTCCTAAACTCCTCATTCGTGACCTCAGGGGCCAGAACTGGAGGAGCAGTATTCTGAGCAGCTCGGTGAGGCATAGCACACCGAGGAATAATCTGAAACGTACAAGGTAAGGATTAGAGGAACATTAGAGTTAATCTCTATCACACGATATGATCATCAAAGAAGTAAAGTTTTCTAAGACACCTTATAGCTTCCCTCTTATATGTGTGGCATGCTTCACACACATGAAAGAAAATCTACTCGATGCGGCTTTCAGACATCCTAAGACTATTGAACCTAAGTCTCTGATACCAAGTATTTCATGCCTCGAGGCTACCCCCTGGGTGTAACATGGGACCTGGGACCAAAAGTGCCCCAAGCTAACCCTTGGTCATAGCATAACTCAGGTATAACAATTAAGCGTAGCGGAAGCATAATACGAATTAGACAACTCAATCCATAAGATAAAATCAAAAGAAACATGATTCGAAGAAGACCCGAATATCGTCTATGTCTGAAAAGACTCTATACATGACATAAGGATTTGCTAGGACAAGACCCTAGATAACTCAAAGTATGAAAATAAGTAGTCTAAACAAACTAGAGTCATAACTAGACCTCAGATAATAAGAACTCACCAACAATTACTGGATTTCTGGATTCGTCTAGCCATGAGCCTGATGGGAAACACCTGAATCTGCATCATCAAGAGGATGCAGCATAAATGTGCGTCAGTACTATAGGATGTACCGAGTATATGAGAGATGTATGATCATGACCAAAACATACTTAAAACATGCTTAAGGTGAACCTTTTCATAAAGAAATAACATAAGAGGATTATCAAGATATAAGATTTAAAACATGAAGTACGGTTAGAATTAAAAATATGATATCATATAACTTCATAGATTGAAAATAATCATGTGGGAGTTTCTTTTAACCGACATAAACCATGGTGAGCTACATGGAGTCCAGTGTCAAGCACACACATTGAAAAAGATTGTCCTAACCGGCCAAAGTTAGAACCATGTTCATAAGGATCCTGTCATAAGCCACGGAGGGCAACCTACGGTGGCAACGTAGTTTTGGACTTGGGTTATCTAGAACCCACATTGCTTGGTTCTAAAGACTACTCCCAAAACATATAATATAAGGCTTACAGTCATGTGACATATCTTGATGTCAAGCTTGTTCATAAACATGTTCATACCCCGGATCTTCATACTACTCACGAATCTTGGTTTAGAAAATGATTCATGAGCATTGATGGCACATCGGGTGTCTTGCATTACATAATAATTCATAACTTGAAAACTTTCATGTCCTTATTTCAATTTCATAATAACATATACTTTCATAAAACATAGGAACTAGGCATGCACTTTCTTGAAATTCATGAAATCATGCTATCCTTTTCCTCAATTTGCATAACTCAATTCATGCATGTAGGGTTTACCATAATTGACCTTCAACTCATGAAATAGGAACTCATATGTAAAAACTCATGCAAAATCATTCAATCTAATGAAATTTCATAATAAATCATGAGAAGGTAATTTATAGCAAAACCCATATGAATTGGGTAAGAACCCTAATTTGAAGGTTCATGAAATAAAAATAAAAATTTGGGGTTTAGGACACAAGGGTGAATGAAACCCATTGTTGAATACCCACATACCTTGATTGGAGTTAACCCAATTGAAATTGAAAAGATTAGGAGACCTGGACTTGGAGCTTGAGACCTTGAGCTTGAGAGAGTTCTTTTCCTTTTTGGGAGATAAATGAGGTAATGAGAAGGGACTTAGGGTAATGAGGGTGAAAACCCTTCTAGAAATATTCAAAACGACATCATTTAGGAGTTAAAATGATGGGTAATGACTAAAATACCCCTGAGACTTAATTAAGAAAAAGTTGTTTTAAAACTCAGTTTCAGGGTTCCACGGGTCCTTTCCATGGACCTTAGAACTAACCACGGATCGTGGACTTGAGTCGTGGGTGCTAATCCAAAGTTTCAGGCTGCGGATTAGGTCCTACGGTTTAACAGGATGACTCTTGGATACTTCCATGAGCCGTAAGACCAGCTCATGGTTCCTGGAAAATAGACTGCCCTAAGTCTGTGTTCCATGGGTGATTTCCACTACCCATGAAATTAATCATGACCCGTAGACTCCACTCATGGTTCTCAGACTAAAGGTGGGAGCTGCAAAGCTGGTTTCACGAGTCATTTCCATGAGTCGTGATTCCTTCCATGAATCATAGACTTGACTCGTGATTCGTGGTAGTTTTAAAATTTTTAGAATTTCTAACTTAAAAAGCTGAATCGAATTTTGGGGTGTTACAAGCATTAGCATGACTTAAAAATTGAACAAAATATAAGAACGTAAGCTTAACTAAAGTAATGAGCAACTTGATTTGTCATATAAATATTAGTCTAAAAATGACAATCTGAGTTAAGCTGAATATCTTACTCTATGTCTGAAAGTCTCTAGCCTCTACTACTGATGAGCTACTGGGACAAGCCCCTAGCTAACTCTAAATACTGAAAACTGAATAAACAAACTAAATGTTGAAATGAAACTAAACTCCAAGTCTTCGAAGGAGGATGACTCACCAAGATGACTTGGTGTACTGCTGATCTACTAGCCATGAACTGGGGAGTGGGCTACAGAATCTACATCATAATAGGATGCAGCACAAAGAAGTATGGGGTCAGTACTATGGAATGTACTGAGTATGCGAGATATGCATAAATATAGTAAAACATGCTAAAATCATACTTAAAAACATACTTAAGACATATTTAAAACTGAGTTCATGCATAATCGTAGAAATCGTAAGTAAATATCATAGTTTAAGTAATAAGCATGAGATAGAAGTCAAACATCAAAATAAGATATCATAAATCTTAAAAAACTTGAAAGAATTCATATGGGAGTTTCTTATAACCGACAATAGACCATGTGAGCTACATGGAATCTAACTATATAACCCTAGTTAGCAAAGCTTCCCCGAACCCTACCAAGGTATGACACATCATAGTCTAACTATATAACCCTAGTTGACAAAGTTGCCCTAATGCCCGCTCAAGCATAGGACACCATAATCAAATGTGGAACCATTTTCATAAGCCCACAGGACGATTCATAACCTATGCTGGCAATGTAGTTTTGGACTTGGGTGATCAACGCTCATCGATCGATGCTAAATACTACTCCCAAAATATGCATATAGCTCATAACATACTTGTGACATATCGATGCCAAAACTGTTCATAGCTTAGGTAGACATATCTAGATGCCAAACCTTTAAGAAAACATAGGGACATATCTGATGTCCAAAACTGTTGGAAAAGCATAAGGACATATCTGATGTCATGCAAATCACAAATCATAAGTCTTAAAGCTTAGCAATACCATAATTCAAAATATACTTTTATTTCTAAATTCGAAGCTTGAAGAATTAGGCATTTAATTTCATAATACTTAAGGTCATGCTATCTAAACATGCAAAATTTTACTTGAAACATGCAATTTGATGAAATCATGCTAGAAACCATTATTAATGCATGGGCTTTTGAAAATACTTATAGAATCCTTTGTAAATCATGGGTAAGAGATGAGAAACTATGAATTGATGCTAATAAACTAAATTCATAATAGTTTTACAAATTTAACAAGGGTTAGTCTTCAAATCATGAATAGGAAACCATTCATAAGACTTCATGTAAAATCATGCAATTAAAAGTTAGGATTCATAGAAGAGTCAAGAGGAAACAACTTATAGAAGAACCCATGAGAATTAGATAAGAACCCTAATTTAGAAATCCATAAATTCAATTTAGAAGATTAGGGTTTTGGGCATAAGGGTGAAGGAAATCCCTTATTGAATACCCACATATCTTATTGAAGCTTGCTTGATCTTAAGATGAAAAAAATGGAGACTTGAACATTGAGCTTGAGACTTGGAGCTTGAAGGGGTTCTTTATTCTTTTGGAATAGGATTGCTAAGAATGAGAAGAGTTTAGGCTTTTAGGGAATAAAATCCTACTAAAAATGGTCAAACCGACCTCACTTAAGAGTTAAAAGAGTGGGTAATTATAGAAATTCCCCTAGGATTTAATTAGGAAAAAGCTGTAAAAAGTTCGGCTTCAGGGATCACGGGTGCATTCCATGAGCCGTAGAATGAACAACGACTCTGTAACACCCCAAAATTTTGAATTAGCTATCAAACTTAGAACTTAGAAAATTCTACAACTGTTGGTCGCCATGGGAAGCCGCCACGGGCATCGGAGCTTTGATGGGTTCCAGGGTGAGCTGTGGGGAGCGTCTAGCAGCTCTTGACCATAGTTCCTCCAGCCCGATAGGTGATCACGATGGGCATCACGGATGCAACGGCCCATGGGAACCCGCCATCAAAATGCTCCAGTGATTCCCCCCTGTTTTCGTTTATCCGATGGGCATCACCACGAGCGTCGTGGCTACGATGGCCCGTAGGACCACATCGTCAGAACCCTCCAGTGCCCCAGAATTTCAGACCTTCCCTCAGACGCCTTGGCCGATGGGCTGTCGTGGGTACGACGCCCATCAGGCAGCAAATTTCCTACATCTTTTTATTTTAAGTCAGGTTAAATTGGTCTTTTCCCATACTCTTAAACTCCTAAATGAGGTCATTTTGACCATTTTTAGTAGTGCTTTATCCCCTAATATCCTAAGCCCTTCTCACTCTAAGTCATTCTATTCTAAATGAAGAAAGAGTTCCTCTTCTCCAAGTCTCAAGCTCCAAGAAAGAACTCCAAGTTCAAGCCTCCATTTCTTTTCATCTTAGATCAAGCTAGCTTCAATAAGGTATGTGGGTATTCAATAACGGACTCCTTTCACCCTTATGCTCAAAACCCATGATTTTTACTGTGATTAGGAATTTATGAAATTAGGGTTCTTAACCAATTTGGGGAAAACTTATGGGTTCAGTTTTAAAGCATCAATTCATGGTTTCTCATTACTTATCTATGATTTATATGAAGTCCCTTAGCTGATTTCAAAAGCCCATGCATTAAATATGATTTCTAATATTACCCTATTGAATTGCATGATTTCAAGTAACAATTGGCATGTTTAGATAACATGTCCTTATGTTTTTATGAAAGTGCATGCCTAATTCTTCAAGTTATGAATTTAAAAAGAAAAGTATGTTTTGAAATAATGTCTATGCTAAGTTTTAAGGATTTTGAAGTATGAATTGCACGACATTAGATATGTCCCTATGTTTTATGAAGAGGTTGGGCATCTAGATATGTCTACCTAAGCTATGTGAATTGAATGTTATTAGATATACCCTTATGCTTTTCAAATAGATTTGACATCAGATATGTCATCAGTCATGATCAGTTTTGGCATCAGATATGCCCCAGTATTATATGAGCTATATGTATGTTTTTGGGAGTAGTATTTAGCATCGAGTTAGACAGGGTGAGAGTACCCTTAGTTCCAGAACTATGTGCCACCGTAGGTTCATAATTCCCCTCTATTGGGCATTAGAGTTAGTGATCACGCCATAGCTATGCCTTATTACCCTAGCAAGGTATATTGGGTCCTCTTGATGGGGTGGATACATCGGATTCTATGTAGCTCAGATGGTCTATGTCAGTTAAGAGAACCTTCCACAGAAATAGTTTCAAGCTTTTAAATGTATTGACTCTTTGTTTTCAGACTTCAGAATTTCTACCATTATTATTATTTTCAGATATGTTTTAGTTTATGATATCGTATTAAGTCTTTACATTGCATCTTTTACTATTATAGCATGAAATCAGTTTTATAACACATCTAGCATGTTTACTTCAGATTTTAAATATCTCACCTACTCAATACATCCTATAATACTGATGCATATCTTGAGCTGCATCCTCTTGATGATGCAGATTCAGGTTTGGGTACTCAGATTCGTGGTTAGAGATTAGCCAGTGTCCCAGCTTTGAGTGGTGAGTCCACATACTATTTGGAGTTAGCTGGGGTTTTGTCCCAGTAACTCATTATTCAATTTAGAGGCTTTTAGACATAATAAAAATTCTGTATTTGGGTTTCTGATCTTGTTATGTTATGTTTGAGATGTTGATGACTCAGTCTATTTCCCTCTTCAGTTTGATGTTTTCGTGAAGTTTATCTATAATTGTTTAAGTCATGCTTTATCCAAGGGTTAACTTTGGGCACTTGTGGTCTTGGGTCCCATGTTACATCTAGAGGGTAGACTCGGGGCATGACAAACTTGGTATCAGAGCATCAGGTTCAAGAGTCCTAGGGTGTCTGAAAGCCACATCAAGTAGAGTCTCTTTCATGTATGTGAATTGCACCATACTTATGAGAGAGAAGCTATAAGGTGTCTTAGGAAAAACTTCACTTCTTCCATGATCAATTTCATGCGATAGAGTTTAACTCTATTACCCTTCTAATCCATTCTTTATATGTTTCAGATTATGCCTCTTTGTTGTGCTATGCCTCACCAGGCCAATGCCTGAAATGCTAATCCTCTGATTCCAGACCTCGAGGTCACAAATGTGGATTTCAGAAATGACATTCATATGCTAGCTCTGACTATGGCTGCTCAGGCCAATCAGCAGGCCCCTATCCCTGTTCACCCTCAAGGTGGAGTTGCAGCCCGAGTTTGAGATTTCATTCACATGAACCCACCTGAGTTCTGGGGTTTGAAAGTTGGTGAAGATCCACAAAATTTCTTGGATGAGGCAAAAAAGATCTTTGGGGTAATGCAAGATGTTAGTGTAGAGGGTGTTGAGCTAGCCTCCTATCTACTCAAGGACGTGGCTCATATATGGTTTACTCAATGAAAAGATGCTAGGGCTAGGGATATGGTCCCTATGACTTGGGAGTGTTTTAAGAAGGCTTTTCTTGACCGGTTCTTTCCTAGGGAATTGAGGCAAGCTAAGGTCAAAGAATTCATGAATTTGGGGCAAGGTTCCATGATGGTTCATGAGTATGGGTTGAAGTTCACAGCTTTCTAGGTATGTTCCTTCCATGGTGGCTGACCCGTGGGATGAGATGAGAAAGTATGTTTATGGAGTATCAGATTTGGTAAAGAAGGAGTGTAGGTCCGCAATGCTTTTGGGTGACATAGATATTTCTCGACTTATGACTCATGCCCAATAGATCGAGGAAGATAAGTTGAGGAAATGGAAAGGGAGAACAAGATTTTTATATCATAGAGTTCAGGTTTTGGCCATCATAGGTCCGGAGGCGGACATCGCTCTTCATTTCAGAAGAATTCATCAGGACCAATTCATTCTTCAGCTAATTTTCCTACCCAGACCCCCAGGCCTCGTCATGATCAGACTGGTACAGGATCTGGTTCCTATTCACACGGTAGTGTTGCAAAGGGGACATCTTAACCTTCTTGCAATAGTTATGGTAAAAGTCACCCCGACGAGTGTTTGGCTGGTAGAGAGGGATGCTTTGGGTGTTGACAAGTTGGACACAGTTATTTCCCTTCAGCTAAGAAGGGTCAGGGAGGTAGTAGGACTCAGTCTGCTCCAACAGCCCCAGGAGGTCGACCGGCCCAGCAGGGCACTGCTTCTAGTTCTGGTGGTCAGCGCCAAAACTGCCTTTATGCCATGTCCTCTCCTAGGACTAGGAGAGTTCATCAGACATTGTTACTGGTATGTTGAAAGTCTTCTCTCTCGATGTGTATGCTTTATTGGACCCCGATGCCTCCCTATCTTTTGTGACCCTCTATATTGCTTGCAAGTTTGAGATTAGTCCTGATTAGCTCTTAGAAACCTTTTGTGTTTCTAATCCTGTTGGTGAGTCAGTCCTAGCTATAACATTTTACCAAAACTGCCCTATCTGATACTTCATAGAGTCACTTCAGCGGATCTAGTAGAGTTGGAGATGATTTACTTTGACATTATTTTTGGTATGGATTGATTGTATTCATGTTATGACTCAGTCGATTGTCGTACTTGAGTTGTCAGTTTCAAATTCCCAAATGAACCAATCTTCGAGTGGCAAGGTAGTCCTCCATCCTCGAAGGGTCATTTCATATCTTATCTTAATGCTAGGAAGATGATTTCTAAGGGTTATGTTTATCATATAGTTCAGGTTATAGACACGGCGTCTGAAACCCCATCCCTCTAGTCAGTTCCTGTTGATAATGAGTTTCCAGAAGTGTTTCTCGAAGATTTACCCAGAGTCCCTCTTGAGTGAGAGATCGGCTTTGGAATAGATCTTCTTCCAAATATGCATCCTATCTCTATTCCCCCTTATTGAATGTCTCTAGCGGAGCTAAAGGAAATGAAAGAGCACTTGAAGGACCTTCTTGATAAAGGTTTTATCCGACCCAACATCTCTCCATGGGGTGCTCCAGTTCTATTCATGTGAAAGAAAGATGGTTACCTCAAAATGTGTATTGAATACCATCAGTTGAAAAATGTTACAATCAAGAATAAGTATCCCATTCCTAGGATTGATAACTTGTTCGATCAGCTTCAGGATGCCAGTTACTTCTCCAAGATTGACCTTAGATCCGGTTATCATCATCTTCATGTTCGAGTGTGTGACATTCCAAGGACAACCTTCAGAACTCGATATGGTCATTATGAATTTATATTTATGTCTTTTGTTCAAACGAATGCTCCCACATCTTTTATGGATTTGATGAATCGTGTAACACCCCAGAATTTAGACCAGCTTTAAAAACCTAGAACTCGACAAAACTTAAGAAAATTCCATCTCCAGTCAAGCCCCACGGGCTGACCCATGGGTGTCATAGACACGATGGACCATCAGGGGTCCCCGGGAGAAGGGACCAGAGGCTCAGCCTAATCTGTCTCTAGCCGAACGACGGACCTGACAGGCATCGGAGGTCTGACGGGCTGTCAGGCAGCCTGTGAGAAGGAGCCAGTGCCCCTATCCCAACCTTCCTTGCCACAATGGGCAAATCGCCACGGGCGTCGCTGAAGCAACGGGCCATGGGTCTGCCCGTAGGAATAGTCCAGGGGGCCAACCTAGTCTGCTCCCTCCTGATGCCTTGACTGATAGGCCATCATAGGTTCGACGCCCGTCGAGCGGCCCGTCCGGTGGTGAATTTTCCAAAATTTCCAATTTTAAGTTGGGGACATTCCGGTCTTTTACCATTCTTTTAACTCTGATCCTAAGTCATTTTGGGAGTAATTAAAGGGGTTTTACTCTATTTCCCTCATTACTCCTAAATTCAATCGACAATTAGCAACATCAGACAAGAACAGAAGCACTTTCTCTCAAGAACAAGGCCGAGGTTTCCCCCTATTTCAACCCCATAATCCAAAGGTTCAACCATAGAATCTTCCTCCAGGTATGTGGGATTTCACTAGTGGGTTCCTTTAACTCACTAGGTTCCTAGAACTCAGTCAGTTTCTCTATGATTACTCAGACCTAGGTTTATAAACCCTAGAGATTTCCTTGCTATTCAGATGCTATAACTTTTATGATGCTTAGTTCATGTTATTGGAGAATTAGTATAGTTTCATGTATAGAAATTAGAAACCCTAGCTTGTGTTAACTTTAGTATTTCATGAATTATACTTGCTAGGCAGATCAGTCAGACAATCATGCTTCAGAATTCGAATGCCATATCTTTCAGTATATGTATGTTGCATTCTTAGATTATATCAGTATTTTGAGCTATCCAATATTATAGTTGCATGTTAGCTTGTATTCAGTTGGGAATAGACTTAGTACCGAGCGGAAAAAGGGATGAAGGCTTATTACTCAGTTTAGGCTGAGACCTTTAGTAGCAGTCCCCAAGTCCCAGAACTATGACGCCATCGTAGGTATGAAATGGGTCAGCTGCCAGATTAGGTTGGTCACCTTTATCCCTAGAGAACATCAGGTTAGTGGATCCACGTCAGACTTGTTCGTACCTTTGGCAAGGTATGAACACCCTTTCATCCAGGGTTACAGGTTGGCCCCACAGGTAGCTCAACTTGGGGTATGTTGGTTATAGTATCTCCCATATTCAGATTCATGTTGCATTGACCATGTACTCAGTATCTAGTTTAGTATTCAGTTCATCAGATTGTATATTCATGTTAGTACTTGGTCATTGCATCCAGCTAGTTTTCAGTCTATGCTTCAGTATATATATATATATATATATATATATATATTCATGTTCTGTTATCTTGTTGTTCAGCTTAGCCCTTATACCGCATGCTCAGTACATTCAAAGTACTAATGCATACTTATGTGCTACATCATTTTATGATGTAGGTTCAGGCGCTCAGCATCCAGATCGCACTTAGATTGACTTCCTGTCCTACTCAACAGCTTCAGTGGTGAGTCCTCTTAGTTCGAGGATGATGGACATGTTTTACCTTTCAGTCTTATTATTTTAGTTTTTGGATTGTTAGAGTTAGCTGGGGCATTTCCCAGTAACTAATATCAGTTAGAGGCTTTCAGACATAGACTAGATTCAGTTTGAGTTGTTTGTGTTGTTTTCAGTCATCACTATACTCTTTATATATTTTGTATTCATACATGTTTTTGGGATCTTTCCCATTTTAGTTATTAAACTATTTTCAGTTTCCGCACAGTATGTTTTTAACTTGAAATTGTTTAGACATGCCAGACCATGGGTTAGCTTGGGGTCAATTGTGACTCTAACCACCGTGTTACGTCTAGATAGTATCCTCGAGGCGTGACAAACTTGGTATCAGAGCATCAGGTTTAAGTGTCCTAGGGTGTCTGAAAGCTGCGTCAAGTAGAGCCTTCTTCATGGGTGTGAAGCGCTCAACACTTATGGGGGAGGAGCTATTAGACGTCATTAGAAAAAACCTCTCTTTTTTCTTTTCCAGCTCGTGCTATAGAGTATGGACTCTATTTAATCTCCTTATAACTCCTGCTCTTTGCATTTCAAAAAATGCCTCCCACAAGGGCTAAAGCTAGGAATCGGCCAGCAGCCCCAGCAAACCCATTGAACGAGCAAGTCACGCATGCCGAATTCAGGGCTGCTTTCCAAGTGCTTGCTCAGGACATGACCACCCAGGTCAATCAGCAGGCCGCAACACTATCTCCGCCATAGACTGACATTGCTTCAGCAAGAATCCGGGAGTTCACTCGGATGAGCCCTCCAGAATTTCATGGGTCTAAGTCAGAAGAGGATCCGTAAGAGTTTCTCAATGACATCCAGAAGGTAACAGACATTATAGGTGTCACTCCAGTCGAGGGTGCATATTTGGCTGCCTATAAGTTGAAGGGAGTGGCCTACACTTGGTACCAGCAGTGGAAAGAATCTCGTGGCACTAATGCAAGCCCTATAAGTTAGAACCTTTTCAAGATTGATTTTCTTGACCGATTTTTCCCACTTGAGCTCAGGGAAGCCAATGTCCAGGAATTTGTTAACTTGAAGCAGAATGACATGAGTGTGAAGGATTATGCTCTCAAGTTCACACAGCTGTCCAAGTATGCTCCAACGATAGTAGCCGACTCTACAACTCGTATGAGCAAGTTTATGTCTGGTGTGTCTGATGATGTGGTTAAGGAATGTAAGACCGCTATGCTCATTAAGGAAATGGACATCTCCAGGTTGCTTACTTATGCTCAATAGATTGAGGAGGATAAAATCAAGAAAAGAAGAGGAGACAGTAAGGAGGCTAGGACAGGTGACTTTAGCTACTAGGGTGGTAACCGCTCTCAGTTCTGTCAAAAGACTTCAGCTCCAGCTCCATCTTTTGCTAGTTACTTAATGCCAAAGTTCAAGAAGGATCGATGGGATAGAGCATCTGGCTCTAAGTCCCAAGGTACAGTTACTAGCGGGCGCACTCATCCAGTGTGTAAGAAGTGTGGTAGAAACCACCAGGGTGAGTGCATGGCCGGTAGTGGGAATTGCTTTGGGTATGGTAAGCTAAGCCACATGATGAGAGATTGTCCAGCAGCTTCTCAAAAGGGTAAGGATGTTCTCCCACAGAATCAGGCCAGCTCTGCAACATCTCTAATAGGTCACCCCACTCAGTAGGGTGCCTCGTCTAGTACATGTGGTGGTCAGTGCCAGAACAGGTTGTATGCTTTTCAGGCTCGAAAGGACAAGGAGGATTCTCTCGATGTGGTCACGGGTATATTAAGAGTCTTTAATACTGATGTTTATGCATTGTTAGATCCAGGGGCTACACTTTCTTTTGTAACTCCATATATAGCATTAAAATTTGGGGTCAGTCCAAAAATCCTCCTAGAACCCTTCTCAGTCTCTACTGTAGTTGGTGACCCAGTTATAGCTAGACTGGTATACAGAAATTGCCCTGTCACAGTCTCCCAGAAAGTCACCTCAGTAGATCTTGTAGAGTTAGAAATGATTGATTTTGACTTTATTCTAGGTATGGATTGGTTACATTCCTGTTATGCCTCAGTCAATTGTAGAACTAGGATCGTTCGATTTCAGTTTCTAAATGAGCCAATCTTATAATGGAAGGGTAGTAGATCAGTGCCTGTAGGTCAATTCATATCTTACCTTAAGGCCAAAAAAATGATTTCCAAAGGGTATATCTACCATCGTGTTCGGGTTAAGGATTCAAACTCTGAGACCCCAACTCTTGAGTCAGTTGCAGTGGTGAATGAATTCCCAGAAATGTTTCCAAAAGATCTTCCTGGAGTTTCTCCTGAACGGGAAATTGACTTCGGAATAGATCTCCTTCCAAACACCCAACCTATTTCGATTCCTCCTTATAGAATGGCTCCAGCAGAGCTTAAGGAATTGAAAGAACAGTTGAAAGACCTTATAGATAAGGGTTTCATCAGACCCAACTTCTCTCCATTGGGTGCTCCAGTTTTGTTCGTGCGTAAGAAAGATGATTCTCTCAAGATGTGCATTGACTATCATCAGTTGAACAAAGTCACAATCAAGAATAAGTATCCCATCCCCAGGATTGATGACTTGTTCGACCAGCTCCAGGGTGCTAGTTGCTTTTCTAAGATAGACCTCAGATTCGGCTATCATCAGCTCAGAGTTAGAAGCAGTGACATCCTAAAGACAGTCTTCAGGACTCGGTATGGCCACTACGAATTTGTTGTTAGGTCTTTTGGACTAACCAATGCTCCTGCAGCTTTCATGGACTTAATGAATAGGGCATTCAAATAGTATTTGTACTTGTTCATCATCGTCTTCATTGATGATATCCTCATTTATTCTCGGAATGAGGAGAAGCATGCAACTCATCTGGGGGCTATTCTGCAAACTCTCAGGGATCGCCAGTTATTTGCTAAGTTCAGCAAATGTGAATTTTGTTTGCAGTCTGTCACTTTCCTTGGTCATGTGGTATCTAGCAAAGGGATTCGAGTGGATGATGAACGCTCAAATCATGCTCCCCAAAGTTGGAGGTCACGATGATCGTGCAACAAAACAAAATTTATAATTTCCAACGAGTGTCGGGGTCATACCTAAGGGACTTGGAGCTAGATAAATAAAGATTGTATTGAAGTGAGTTCAAAATGAGAGTAAGTGCTTAAACATGAAAATTAAAAGGTTGGGGGAATTGGGATGTTGTCAATACAATCACAATTCAATTGAAAGGGAATAAATGAAAGCGGGTGTACCAATTTGAGTGGGCGACTAGGGATGTGTATCGGATGGGGATTTAATCATGGGATATGGTGGTTATCAATTCACACTCATTCTTGCTTAATGGCATGAGTAGCATTGTTCATGGGTATGGATTGCTATCTTTCGATCAACAACCAAATATGCGATGATCTCAGTTAGAGCATCATTAGTTTGATCGACAAACAACCAATCTAAGCTTGGGAAGGTCACAATATCTCTCGCTTAGACCCTTAAGTGGGTAATTCCTTCTATAAGAGATATTTCTAGCCTCAAATATGGATGGAGTCCCAAGTTCCCACTAGTAATTTCACATCCGAAACCATGAAATCCTCTTTCAAGCAATCACATAGTCAAATAATGAAAATTAATGTTTGCAACCATCAATTTTAGGATTAAAACTTGGTGAAACTATTAGACCTATGTCAAATAAACAATTATAAAGATGAATCAACAACACACACACCCATTTGTCAAGCACCCATCATCAACACACCCCTAGACAAGAATTAGCCACTCATAGCAAAGGAGAGAGATATACCAAATGGGTAAGTCAAAATCCTCTTCATTGGAGTTGAATCTCAAGTTCTAAGCTCAATTAGGACACACAAATGGTTAACCAAGAGAATGGATTTAAACCCTCTTCTCTTTGGAGAGGAAAACTTGTTCTCAAGATAAAAAGCTTTCTAAAATATTAAGGACTGAAGAATGTTATTTAAAATTGTGCCTAATTTAGCCTTTTATAGTTTCCCAAAACGTCACAAAAATTTAGGACAAAATTGCCCTTCATGTGGTGTGCGGCGTGACGTGCGGATCACATGTCGTGATGTGTGCCTTGTACACCCTCTTCAGTTGGACCAGTGACTTCAGCTAACTTTGGGTGCTTCATGCAAAGGAGGTGCGATTCGCCCCTTGGGATGTGTGCGTCGCACAACGATTGCACCCCTTAGCAGATTCTTCAGTGGCTTTTGAAGCTTCATGCGGAGGAGTTGCGGTTTGCACCACAGCTTGTGCGTGTCGCATGGCCACCACATATCAGGTCAGAATCACCAGATTTTTCGAACACTTCACTCCTTTTCAGCTCTTTTTGGGTCCATTTCCTTGTTTCTCATCATTTATCAAAAGTACGTGCATAGACATCAATAAAGGCCTTAAGAACCTCTAAATCTATTCAAAACGTAGGAATAATTCATGGATATAGGCTTAATAAGTTGGCAGATTACCGACTTATCAAACCCCAAAACTTGAACGATTGGTTGTCCTCAAGCAAGATACTCATAAGGCAAGGAATAAATTATGATCTAGGCTCAATAAAGGCACAAAAGAATATTCTAAACTAAAAAATAAGAAAAAGAATAAACAAAAGACTCAACTACGATGATCATCTCAATTTGAACCACCACAAACTCAAGGCATTTGGCCATTTCAAAAGTTTTTCCAAAAGGACTTCATTTCTCATTCAAAATCAAGGGAATTTTGTAGAGACTTGCCACACAATTTAAAATTCTCAAGTCATTGGCATGGACCTTCAAGGTTTGCCTCGAGATTTGCCACACAACTTGTCTCATTCATTCCCCTCAATTGAAATAGAGACTTCATGTTTCAATTCGAGTTCATGATGCCACTCACCACAAGAGAGGATCCCACTCACAATTCACAAACAATCGGCATTATAGGAGAACCAAGAAGACTGTCATTATCTAAAGGAAGTTCAAGTGCATATGCATTAAACCATAGGCTTGCCTTTCATGTATATCGCCACTAATGTAGGGTAGCCAAGCTCGTAATCACCAACGACTTGTGGGTTACGATGTTGGCTAGGGATAAGGTGAGGATTTTCATTTTGTTCAAGTGACTACAGCTCCCTAATGCTCTTTATTCTCATTTCAAACACCGCTCACATTTTCTAATTTCAGCTTTACCTTATTTCTCGCTCACACAACCCAAGATTTTTCTTTTTTGTACTCATGATCATTCAAACTCCTTGTATCACATTTGTTTGGTAGCACCTATTTTTTATTTTCATTTTGCTCATTGGATTGAAATTTTGGAGAAAATTTTAAATTCAAACCTAAGGTGCCACCTTGCACTTGAAGTGCATTCTTTTCTTCTCCTCATTTGATCGCGTACACTCCCAAACTTAAGCATTTGCCTATGTTGTCTTTTTATTCCCCCCCTAAACTTAGGATTTAGCCTACTTATCACTCTCAAGCAATTAGGAAGGTCGAGTGCAAAGATAGAGATTCAAAAAGGTCAAGGTGTTAACAAGGTGCCAAAGAACGATTACAAGCTCAAAGGGGTTCACTAGGATTGATGTCATGGGAAGTTATTTGGGTGAAGTGGCTAATAAAGAGGGCCTAAGGTCATCTTCCAAGCTCGGTCACACCTAAAATTTTGCCTTGATTCATATTCGGGGCAAGTTCTAGATGACACACATGCACGAGAATCAAGGTAAAGCCTCACCACACAAGGCATCATGCCATAAGACTTCTTTCATTAGTGTCAAAATCAATTGGGACAAATAACTTTCAATAAGCTATTCTGAGTTCGTTACACACTCAATTGTGAGTCAATAAAACCAAAGCGAGAGTGTACAAGTCATGACAAGAGAATGATTTTCCTCAAAAATTCTTTTCCCTTCTTTCTTTTATTTTCAAAAATAATTTGCCAAGAGAAAATTTTTGGTGGGTCCATTTTGAGAAAAGCAACTATGGACTCAATTTTTAAACTAAAACTTTGCATTTTCCTTTAAGAAATTAGCCTCTCAATCTATCATAGGGAAACCCGATTTGACACAAAAAAAAAAAGAAAAAGAAAGAGAAAGAAAACTTTTGCTCCTTGGAAAAGAATTGTGGTATTAAGAAAACCCTCGGAGTTTATTGCTAAACTGCTATTAACGAGGTGATTACCAAGCTTAAAGCACCCTCAAACCAAAATGAGGCATTATCCTCAATGAAATTAGAGTGTTCAAGGAAGAAGGTACTCCCTGGAACCTTGTGCGAAATGCACATGCTATGGGGTGACCCACATCAATATGCGCACGACCATATAGGATTTTTGTGCCAGTGTTCTGGCTACTACTGTGCGAAGGACATGCAAAACACATATCATGATGTGAGATTGCCCCAACCATCGCATGAAGGGCTAATTTTTTGTTGGAATTGCCAGTGTTCTGGTTGGTTGTGCGAAACTAGTGTGCGACGCGCATAGTATGTCATGCTATCGCATAGTGCGGCACACCTCTTGATATTTGCTCCAACACCCTTAGCTTAGTTCCTAACTACAAAGCCAACAAAAATAACACACAAAATAATAATGAAAAGCAAACATGCGGAAAGTAAAGGTACATGCTTGTGTTGCCTCCCACGAAGTGCTTGGTTTAATGTCACGGCTCGACGATGGTACCTCCCATTCAAGGTTTGCCAAGGTAAATTTCTCCTAAGAATGCGACCTCTTCCAGTAGGCCCAAATATTTCTTGACTATCTTTTTCTTGAGAAGCTCCTTCATGAACTTTGCATACCCGGGCATTTGCAGTAATGCATCGACCAAAGAAATGTTGATGGACAACTTGTTAAGCATGTCCACAAATTTCTTAAATTGATTCTCCTCTTTCTTAGTCTATCTTTGAGGATAAACAAGGGGTCCTTTCGGAATAGGATATGGGATATTTGGTATACTAGGAACCTCCTCCTCGATATCAATAGAAACTTGAGAAGGAGGATCAACTTGATCCTTTTCTTAATTCATGTGACCATCGTTAGAACTCATGTTCAGTTCACTAGGCTTCACGCCAACCACCAAATTTTTGTCCACTTCATTATCAAGCACCATCTCCTCTTCCACTTTATCATTTGCCTCTATAACAACCTCATCAGATGGCTTCTTCACCCCACTACACATTCGTCCACTCCTAATGACAATGGCCATAATATGGCAATCGTTCTTTGGGTTCATTGTAGTGTCAATTTGAAGTGTCCCCTTAATACGATGATTCATTTGTGAAGATAAGTGATTCATTTTTGCCTCAAGATGCTTAATAAAAGTTTAGTGTCAGCTCACCGTTTGGTTAAGAGTTGACACTTTGCTCTTTATATCCTTTACCACACTATCGATTGACTCTACCTTTTTCAAAACTAGAGACAACATATCTTTGATTTTCGAATGTCTGGGATTGCTCATAGTGGGCTGATATGAATAGGCATCTGTAACACCCCAAAAACTCTAAGACAAATCTGAACTGTTCTTCATGGCTATTCAACAATGGGTTCCTTTCACCCTTGTTCCCAAAACCCCTAATTCTTACTTTGAATTATGAACTTGTGAAATTAGGGTTTTGATTAAAATTTGGGAAAACTTATGGAATCAGTTTCTATGCATCAATTCATGGTTTCTTATGGTTTATCTATGATTTTATAAAGATTCCTTGATTGGTTTCAAAAGCCCATGTATTAAAGTTGGATTCTAGCGTGATTCCATTGAATTGCATGATTTTAAGTGAAAGTTTACATGTTTAGATAACATGTCCTTATGTATTTTATGAAATTGCATGCCCACCTATTATAGTATGAATTTAGAAAGGAAAAGTATATTTTGAGTTATGGTTATGCACATTCTTTAGATGTATGATTATGAATTGCATGACATCTGAAACGTCCTATTGCTTTTCAAACAGTTTTGACATCAGATATGTCACCAATTTATAAATAGTTTTGATATCGGATATGTCACCAGTTATGAACAGTTTTGACATCAGATATGTCACTAGTTATGAATAGTTTTGACATCAGATATGTCACAAGTTATAAATAGTTTTGGCATTAGATATGCCCCAGTATTATATGAGCTATATGTATATGTTTTGGGAGTAGTATTTAGCACCAAGTTGGACCGGGTGAGAGTACCCTTAGTCCCAGAACTACGTACCCCCGTAGGTTCTAAGTCCCCTCAGTTGGGCATAAGATTTAGTGATCACGCCACAATCATGCCTTTATACCCTAGCAAGGTATATTGGGACCTCTCGATGGGGCGGATACATCGGATTCCATGTAGCTCATATGGTCTATGTCGGTTAAGAGATCCTCCCACAAAAGCTAGTTTTCATGAAAAGATTATATTGACTCTTTGCTTTTAGATTTCAGACTTACTACTTATGACTTATGATTTGATTATGTTTTCAGATTATGATATTGCATTGAGTCATTACATTAGAGATTTTACTATTATCATATGATTTCAGCTTCAAGGATATTTTAAGCATGTTTTATCATAAATTATGCATGAACTCAGTTTTAAGCATGCTTCCAAGTATATTTCATCATATCACATGCATATCTCACATACTCGATACATTCTATAGTGCTGACGCATATTTGTGTTGCATCCCCTTGATGATGCAGACAGGTTCCCTCCCTCAGGCACATGGCCAGAGACCGCAGGCCATTCCAGTCAGTGTTGGTGAGTCCTCATTATTCGAGGGCTAGTTATGATCTTAGTATTCTGTATGGCTGTTTACTTTCATACTTAGAGTTAGCTAGAGTCTTGTCCTAGCAACTCCTTATGTCATGTAGAAGCTTTTCAGACATAGAAAGTATTCGAGTCTCCCTTTTTGGATTATGTTTCTTATTGACTTCATCATTTATGGATTGGGTTGACTAGCTTTCTACTTATGCTTCTGCTATGTTTCCTCGTGTATGCCTATGTTATGCTATGACCAAGGGTTAACTTGGGGCACTTGTAGTCCTGAGTCTCGTGTTACATCTAGGAGGTAGCCTCGGGGCATGACAACATCAACCTTAGGTGGAGACACATAAGGATTGGAGCTCTGGTGATTATTCCGTTCACCTTCACTCTCACAATCTATTCCTTCATCTCTCTTTAATTGCTTAGATTTGAATTGAGAGGTGAGCCAAAACATTCTTTCTTCAAGTCGTTTGATAGCAATGGAGTGAATGCACGGTTTGAGACAAACTTCCAAGATCGTACCTCAAACTCCTGACACCTTCGTTAGTGGACTCTACCTTTTCTAGCACTCTCGCAAGCATACTCTCAACTGTAGAACCATCATTATGCATGTTCCAACCTTGATTCCCATGATCTTGTCTCCCCAGACATGTGATTGCTTTTTTGAGACCTTCATGGGAACCCATGTCGTGATTTGAAGCCAATGTTTCCTTACTATATTCACTAGAACACTCCATTTCCTCTACTAATCCCACAGCCCGAACAACACCAATGGTGCTAACCGTGTTAACTGTGTTGTTCATCACACTCATGGTTATGAATTCAAGGAGTGTTTTAGTGATTGATAGTTCTCTATCTTCGTGCACCATTCTTCCTCCATTCATCAATTTTTTTAGCAGAGGTATCACTCATTTCTCACTCAACTCCCCATATCAACAACCTATGATCTACTATATTCACCTCAACAAGTACATATGGGTCGAGTGAGAAGTATTTGGGATTCCTAGATGCAACCTGTTCAAATAACAAACAACAAACAAAATAAAAGAACAAACACTCTACAAGGTGATTTCAAATCTACAATCAAAAATAGATATCAACTCAAGTCCCCGACAATGGCGCTATTTTTGATGAACGCTCAAATTGTTCTCTCCAAAGTTGGAAGTCATTGCGATCATGCAGCAACACAAAATTTATAATTCCCAATGAGTGTCAGGGTTGTACCCAAGGGACTTGGAGCTAGCTAAATGAAGAGTGTATTGAAGTGAGTTCAAAATGAGAGTAAGTGCTTAAACATGAAAAGTAAAAGGTTGGGGGAATTGGGATGTTGTCACTATAGTTGTAATTCAATTGAAAGCAAATAAATGAAAGCAGGTGTACTAATTTGAGTGGGCGACAAGGGATATGTATCGGATGGGGCTTTAATCATGGGATAGAGTGATTATGAATTCACACTCATTCTTTCTTACTGACACGAGTAGCATTGGTCATGGGTATGGATGGATATCTTTCAATCAATAACCAAATATCCAATGATCTCGGTTAGAGCATCATAGGTTTTATTGACAAACAACTAATTTAATCTTGGGGAGGTCACACTATCTCTAGCTTAGACCTTTAAGTGGGTGATTCCTTTAATAAGAGCTATTTCTAGTCTCAAATCTGGATAGAGTCGCAAGTTCCCACTAGTAATTTCACATCCGAAACCATGAAATCCTCTTTCAAGCAATCACATAGTCAAGTAATAAAAATTAATGTGTGCAACCACCAATTTTAGGATTAAAACTTGGTGAAACTACTAGACCCATGTCAAATAAACAATTATAAAGATGAATCAATAACACCCACTACCATTTGTCAAGCACCCATCATCAACACACTCCTATATATGAGAAATTAGCCACTCATAACAAAGGAGAGAGATATACCAAATGGATAAGTTAAAATCCTCTTTACTGGAGCTGAATCTCAAGTTCTAAGCTCAATTTGGATACACAAATGGTTAACCAAGAGAATGGATTCAAACACTCTTCTCTTTGGAGAGGAAAACTTGTTCTCAAGACAAAAAGCTTTTTAAAATTTTAAGGACTGAAAAATGTTATTTACAATTGTGCTTAAATTGGCCTTTTATAGTTTCCCAAAATATCACTAAAATTTATGAAAAAATTTCCCTTTGGGTGGTGAGTGGCATAAAGTGTGGTTCACGCGTAGTGATGTGCACATGGACACCCTCTTCAGTTGGACCAGTTACTTCATCAAACTTTAGGAGCTTCATGCGAAGGGGGGGCGGTTTGCACCTTGGGATGTGTACATCATATAGCGACCACACCCTTTAGCAAATTCTTCAGTGGCTTTTGCAGCTTTATGCGGAGGAGGTGCAGTTCACACTTCGGCTTATGCATGTCACACGGCCATCTCATCTCAGGTCAGAATCTCCAGATTTTGCAAACACTTCACACTTCACTCTTTTTCAGCTCTTTTTGGGTCCTTTTCCTTGTTTCTCATCATTTATCAAAAGTACCTGCGTAGACATCAATAAAGGCTAAAAACCTCTAAATTTATTCAAAACATAGCAATAATTCATGGATATAGGCTCAATAAGTTGGTAGATTACCGACTTATCAGTGGATTCTCAGAAAATAAACGTAGTAAAGCACTGGCCCAGACCCACCTCTCTGACTGATATCAGAAGTTTCTTGGGTTTGGTCCGTTACTACAGGAGGTTTGATGAAGGATTTTCATCAATAGCTTCCCCATTGACCAAGTTGACTCAGAAAAGGTCAAGTTCCAGTGGTCAGACGAGTGTGAGGTAAGCTTCTTAGAACTGAAGACCAGGTTGACTACAACTCCCGTTTTGAGTCTACCAGGTTCAGATGGCTATGTGGTTTATTGCGATGCATCCAGGGTCAAATAAGGTTGCATTTTGATGTAGCAAGGTAAGGTCATAGATTATGCTTCCATACAGCTTAAGGTCCATGAGAAGAACTACCCAACTCATGACCTCGAGCTTGCAGCTATTATGTTTTCCCTAAAGATTTGGAGACACTACTTGTATAGTGTTCATGTTAATGTGTTCACAGATCATAATAGCCTCCAGTATGTGTTCACCCAGAAAGAGTTGAATCTTCATCAGAGAAAGGGGATCGAATTCCTCAAAGACTATGACATGAATATACTCTACCATCCGGGTAAGGCCAATGTAGTGGATGATGCCCTCAGCAGACTGTCCATGGGTAGCGTATCACATGTTGAGGAGGAGAAGAAAGAATTAGCCAAAGATGTTCACCGGCTTACTCGCTTAGGAGTATGCCTTACGGACACTTCAAATGGTGGTGTAATAGTATAGAATGGGTCAGAATCTTCATTGGTAGCAGAGGTTAAAGAGAAATAGAACAGTAATTCCATATTGCTTTAGTTGAAGGGTGCAGTCCTTCAGCAGAGAGTAGAGGTTTTTTCCCAAGGGGGAGATGGTGTGCTTTGTTACCAGGGTCACTTATGTGTTCCTAATGTGAGTGAGTTGAGGTAGCAGATCCTTATAGAAGCCCATAATTCCAAATATTCTATTCATCTGAGTTCCACTAAGATGTACCGTGATCTACAGGAAGTATATTGGTGGAACCGCATGAAGAGGGACATCACATATTTTGTGGCTAAGTGTCCCAACTGTCAGTAGGTGAAAGTAGAACTTCAAAAGCCAGGAGGTGTGACTCAGGGTATTAACATTCCTACTTGGAAGTTGGAGGTGATCAACATGGATTTCATTACTGGTTTACCTCATACTCGCAGACAACACGACTCCATTTTGGTGATTATGGACAGAATAACCAAATCAACCCATTTCCTAGCAGTGAAGACTATAGATTCCACAGAGGAGTATGCTAAACTCTACATCAGTGAGATAGTCAGGTTGTATGGGGTTCCCTTGTCTATCATCTCAAATAGAGGTCCTCAATTTACCTCTCATTTCTGGAGATTATTTCAGAAAGGTCTTGGTACTCAGGTGAACCTCAATACAACATTTCATCCGCAGATGGATCGTCAGGTAGAGCGTACAATTAATACCTTAGAGGACATGTTGAGAGCTTGCGTGATCGATTTCAAAGGTAGTTGGGATGATCACCTGCCTCTCATAGAGTTCACCTATAATATTAGCTTTCACTCCAGTATTCAGATGTCCCCATATGAGGCACTTTATAGGCATAGATGCAAGTCATCAGATGGTTAGTTTGAAGTAGGTGAAGCAACCTTGATTGGGCCAGATTTGGTTCATGAGGCTATGGAGAAAGTTTAGCTCATCAGGGATAGACTAAGGACAACTCACAGTCATCAAAAGTCCTATATAGATGTGAGGGGAAGGGACTTAGAGTTTGAAATCGTTGATTGGATTTTCTTGAAGATGTCACTCATGAGGGGGTGATGAGATTTGGCAAGAAAAGGAAGCTCAATCCCAGGTATGTAGGTCCTTACAGAATCTTGAAGAGGGTTGGCAATATGGCTTATGAGTTAGAGTTGCTGGTAGAACTAGCAGCGGTTCATCCAGTCTTCCATATTTCCTTGTTGAAGAAGTGTGTGGGTGATCCGGCAACGATAGTACCTTTAGAGAGTGTGGCTGTGAAAGATAGCCTCACCTATGAGGAGGTCCCAGTTGAGATTCTTAACTGTCAGGTTTGTAGGTTGAGAAATAAAGAGGTCACTTCAGTGAAGGTTTTATGGAGGAATCATTCTGTAGATGGAGCTACTTGGGAAGCAGAAGCAGCCATGATGGCCAAGTACCCTCACCTCTTTCCTTCTGATTCAGCTTCATCTTGAGGTAATAGTTCCTCTCTAGTCTCTTAGTTTCCTCTTATGCATGTCATTCTCGGAATCATGTTTTCCCAGCTATTCTAATATTTTCAGCATGCTTTCACGTACTTAGAACTAGACCCAGTCAAATGTCAACTCCTAGTATTCAGTTGGTAGGGATTGCACCTCTTTCCCTCAAAACTCACCTTAGTTAGTCTTCATTCAAGGATGAATGATCCCAAGGGAGAGATATTGTAATACCCCAGAATTTAGACCAGCTTTAAAAACCCAGAACTCAGCAAAACTTAAGAAAATTCCATCTCTAGTCAAGCCCCACAGGCTGACCCACGGGCATCGTGGACACGATGACTCATCAGGGGTCCCTGTGGAAAAGTCCCAAAGGCTTAGTCCAAGCCTGATCTAGCCAAATCGGGGACCCGACGAGCATCAAAGGTCCGATGTTCCATCGAGCAGCCCGTGAGAAGGAGCCAGCGCTTGTGTACCAGCCTCCCTTGCCCCAACGGGCAAATCACCACGGGCGTCACTGAAGCGACGGGCTGTGGGTCTACTCGTAGGAATGGTCCAGGGGGCCAGCCTAGTTTTCCCCCTCCCGACGCCTTGGCTGATAGGCCATCGCAGGTCTGACGCCCGTTGAGTAGCCCGTCCGGCGGTGACGTTTATGAAATTTCTAGTTTTAAGTTGGGGACATTCCAATCTTTTCCCAATTCTTTTATCTTCGAACCTAAGTTGTTTTGGGAGTAATTAAAATGTTTTTACTCTATTTCCCTCATTACTCCTAAATTCAATCGACACTTAGCAACATCAAATAAGAACAGAAGCATTTTATCTCAAGAACAAGGCAGGGTTTCCTCCTAGTTCAACCCCAAAATCCAAAGGTTCAATCGTAGAATCTTCCTCCAGGTATGTGGGATTTCACTAGTGGGTTCCTTTCACTCACTAGGTCCCTAGAACTTAGTCAGTTTCTTCAGTTTCTCCATGATTACTCAGACCTGGGTTTATAAACCCTAGAGATTTCCTTGCTATTCAGATGCTATAACTTATATGATGCTTAGTTCATGTTCTTGGAGAATTAGTATAGTTTCATGCATAGAACTCAGAAACCCAAGCTTGTGTTAACTTCAGTATTTCATGAATTATACTTTCTAGGCAGATCAGTCAGACAATCATGCTTCAAAATTTGAATGCCATATCTTTCAGTATATGTATGCTGCATTCTTAGATTATATCAGTATTTTGAGCTATCTAGTATTACAGTTGCATGTTAGCTTGTATTCAGTTGGGAGTAGACTTAGTACCGAGCGGACGAGGGAATGAAGGCTCAACTGTCAGTTTAGGCTAAGACCTTTAGTAGTAGTCCCTAAGTCCCAGAACTATGGCACTACTGTAGGTATGAAAGGTGTCAGCTTCAAGATTAGGCTGGTCACCTTTGTCCCTAGAGGATATCAGTTTAGTGGATCCATGTCAAACTTGTTCATACCTTTGTCAAGGTATGAACACCCTTCTATCCAAGGTTACAGGTTGGCCCCACAGTTAGCTCAACTATGGGTATGCTGGTTAATAGTATCTTCCACATTCAGATTCATGTTGCATTGACCATGTACTCAGTATCTAGTTCAGTATTCAGTCCAGAAGATTATATATTCATGTTAGTACTTGGTCATTGCATCCAACTAGTTTTCAGTCTATGCTTCAGTATATATATATATATATATATATATATTCATGTTCTGTTATCATGTTGTTCAGCTTAGCCCTTATCCCACATGCTTAGTACATTCAAAGTACTGACGCATACTTTTGTTCTACATTATTTTATTATGTAGGTTCAGGCGCTCAACATCTAGATCGCGCTTAGATCGACTTGCAGTCCTACTTAGCATCTTCAGTGGAGAGTCCTATTAGTTTGAGGATGATGAACATGCTTTTCCTTTTAGTCCTATTATTTTAGTTTTCAGATTGTTAGAGTTAGCTGGGGCATGTCCCAGTAACTCATATCAGTTAGAGGCTTTCACACATAGACTAGATTTAGTTTGAGTTGTTAGTGTTGTTTTCAGTCATCACTATACTCTTTATATATTTTGTATTCAGACATGTTTTTGGGCTCTTCCCCATTTTAGGTATTAAACTATTTTTAGCTTCCGCACAGTATAAGTTTTTAACTTGAAATTGTTTAGACATGCCAGACTATGGGTTAGCTTGGGGTCACTTGTGACTCTAAGCACCGTTTTATGTCTAGGGGGTAGCCTCAGGGCGTGACAAACCCTGTGTTCAAACAGTATTTGGATATGTTTGTAATTATTTTCATTGATGATATTCTTATCTATTCTCGGAGTAAGGAGGAGCATGCAGACCATTTGAGAGTTGTGTTACAAACTCTCAAGGATCGACAATTATTTACTAAGTTTAGCAAGTATGAGTTTTTCTGATATTAGGAGCCTTTTGGGTTTGGCTGGTTACTTAGGAGATTTGTGGAAGGGTTTTCTTCCATTCCTACCCTATTGACTCGGCTGACTCAGAAGAAGGTGAAATTTTAGTGGTTTGATCTGTGTGAGAAGAACTTTTTGGAACTGAAGACTAGGTTGACCACAACTCTGGCGTTGACCCTACCTGAGGGCTCGGATGACTTTGTGGTGTATTGTGATGCCTCTAAGATTGGTTTGGGTTGTGTGTTGATGTAGCATGGTGAGGATATTGCTTATGCTTCTAGATAGCTTAAGACTCATGAGAATAACTATCCTACTCATGATCTTGAGTTAGCGGCCGTGGTTTTTGCTTTGAAGATTTGGAGATACTATTTGTATGGTGTTTATGTGGATGTGTTCACCGATCATAAGAGTCTACCAGTATGTATTCACTCAAGAGGAATTGAATCTTCATCAAAGGAGATGGCTTGAGCTTCTTAAGGATTGTGATATGAATGTGCTTTACCATCCGGGTAAGGCCAATGTAGTGGCATATGCACTTAGTAGGCTGTCTATGGGTAGTGTTTCTTTGATTGAAGATGGAAAAAAGGAATTGGAGAAGGATGTTCATCAACTTGCTCGACTAGGAGTTTGCCTTATGGATTTGACAAAAGGTGGTGTTCTTCTTCAGAATGGTTCTGAATCATCTTTGGGAGCTGAAGTTAAAGAAAAGAAAGACAGTGATCCTATTTTGCACCAGTTGAAGGGTGCAGTCCATCAGCAAAGGGTAGAGGTGTTCTCCCAAGGGGGAGATGATGTGCTTCGATATCAGGGTCAATTGTGTGTTCCTGACATAGATGGGTTGAGACAATGGATTTTGACAAAGGCTCATAGCTCCAGGTATTCTATTCACCCCGGTTCCACCAAGATGTACCGTGATCTACGAGAAGTCTATTAGTGGAATGGCATGAAGAGAGACATAGCAGATTTTATGGCTAAGTGTCCCAACTGTCAACAAGTGAAGGTAGAGCATCAGTAACTGGGTGGTATGACTCAAGATATTGATCTTCCTACTTGGAAATAGGAAGAGATCAATATGGATTTTATTACTGGTTTTCCTCGTACTCGAAGGCAACATGATTCCATTTGGGTAATTGTTAATCGGATGACTAAGTCATCCCACTTTTTGGTTGTTAAGGCTACAGATTCAACAGATGACTATGCCAGACTCTACATTCGGGAGATAGTCTGATTGCATGGTGTTCCATTGTCTATCATATCTGATAGGGGTACTCAATTTACCTCCAAGTTTTTGAAGTCATTTCAGAGAGGTCTTGGTACTCAGGTAAGCATAACACAACTTTTCACCTACAGATGGATGGCCAGGCAGAGTGTACTATTCTAACTTTGGAGAATATGTTAAGAGCTTGTGTGATTAATTTCAAAGGTAATTGGGATGATCACTTACCTCTTATCAAGTTTGCGTACAACAATAGCTTTCATTCTAGCATCCAGATGGATCTTTATAAGGCACTTTATGGGCGGAGGTGTAGATCTCCTATTGGTTGGTTTGAGGAGGCAGCTTTTATTGGTCCAAATTCAGTTCATGAGACTATTGAGAAGTTTTAGATCATTAGGCAAAGGTTAAAGACCACTCAGAGTCAACAGAAATCATATGCAGATGTAAGGAAAAGGGAATTGGAGTTTGAGGTTGATGATTGGGTTTTTCTGAAGGTATCACCCATGAAAGGTGTGATGAGATTCGGTAAGAAAGCGAAACTTAGTCCCCTCTATGTAGGTACTTATCAGATTATGAGGAGAGTTGGTAGTGTTGCTTATGAGTTGGATTTGCCATCAGATTTAGAAGTTGTTCATCCAGTTTTCCATGTTTCCTTGTTGAGGAAGTGTGTTGGTGATCCGACCTTGATTATTCCTTTGGAAGATGTGAGTTTAAAAGATAGCCTCACTTATGAGGAAGTTCTCTTGGAGATTCTTGATCATCAGATTCGAAGGTTGAGGAACAAAGAAGTCACTTCGGTGAAGGTCTCTTGGAGAAATCAGCTAGTTGAAGGAGCTACTTGGGAAGCGGAAGTAGCAATGAAAGCCAAGTACCCTCATATGTTTCCTTCCGATTCAGTTTTAGCTTGAGGTATTAGTTTCCCTCTTTAGTATTTCCTCCGATTCTATTCCATCATTTTCTTCCATGATCCTAGCATGCATTCATGTTTTCCGAAGTTAGTTCAGTTATGCTTTATGATAAAAAGCTCAGTTTTCATATTTATCCTTGAGTTGCATGTCTTGTTGTTTGGTTGGGTTATTTTCTCTCCAGTTTCCTTGCTTGGTATTCATTCGAGGATGAATGATCCCAAGGGGGAGATATTGTAACACCCCAGAATTTCGAATCAACTTTCAAACTTAGAACTCATAAAATTCTGCAACTGTTGGTCACCATGGGTAGCCACCATGGGTGTCAGAGCTGCGACAGGCCATGGGGCGCACCGTAGGAAGAGTCTAGTGGCTCTTGGCCATAGTTTCTCCCAACCCTATGGGAGATCACGATGGGTATCACAGATGCAATAGCCCGTGGGAACCCATCGTCGGAATTCCCCAGTGATTCCCCCCTTGTCTTCCTTTCTCCGATGGACATCACTACGGGCGTCATGGATGCAATAGCCCATGGGACCACGTTGTCAGAACCCTCCATCACCCCAGAATTTCAGACCTTTCCTCAGACGCCTTGGTTGATTGGCCGTCATGGATACGATGCCCGTCAGGCAGCCCGTGAGGCGGCAAATTTCTTGTAGCTTTTTATTTTAATTCAGGGGTAAATTGGTCTTTTCCCCTACTCTTAAATTCCTAAGTGAAGTCATTTTGACCTTTTTTAGTATGGTTTTATCACCTAATACCCTAAGTTATTCTCACTATAAGTCATTCTATTCCAAAAGAAGAAAAAGTTCCTCTTCTCCAAGTCTCAAGCTCTAAGTTCAAGCGTCCATTTCTTTTCATCTTAGATCAAGCTAGCTTCAGTAAGGTATGTGGGTATTCAATAACGGACTCCTTTCACCTTTATGCTCAAAACCCATGATTTTTACTGTGATTAGGAATTTATGAAATTAGGGTTCTTAACCAATTTGGGGAAAACTTATGGGTTCAGTTTTAAAGCATCAATTCATAGTTTCTCATTACTTATCTATGATTTATATGAAGTCCCTTAGCTGATTTCAAAAGCCCATGCATTAAATATGATTTCTAATATTACCCTATTGAATTGCATGATTTCAAGTAACAATTGGCATGTTTAGATAACATGTCCTTATGTTTTTATGAAAGTGCATGCCTAATTCTTCAAGTTATGAATTTAAAAAGAAAAGTATGTTTTGAAATAATGTCTATGCTAAGTTTTAAGGATTTTGAAGTATGAATTGCACGACATTAGATATGTCCCTATGTTTTATGAAGAGGTTGGGCATCTAGATATGTCTACCTAAGCTATGTGAATTGAATGTTATTAGATATACCCTTATGCTTTTCAATCAGATTTGACATCAGATATGTCATCAGTCATGATCAGTTTTGGCATTAGATATGCCCCAGTATTATATGATCTATATGTATGTTTTTGGGAGTAGCATTTAGCATCGAGTTTGATAGGGTAAGAGTACCCATAGTCCCAGAACTACGTGCCCCCGTAGGTGCATAAGTCCCCTCTGTTGGGCATTAGAATTAGTGATCACGCCATAGCTATGCCTTTATACCCTGGCAAGGTATATTGGGTCCTCTCGATGGGGCGGCAACATCGGATTCCATGTAGCTCACATGGTCTATGTAGGTTAAGAGATCCTCCCACATAAATAGTTTCAAGCTTTTAAATTCATTAACTCTTTATTTTCAGACTTCAGTTTCTACTATTATTTATGTTTTTCAGATATGTTCTAGCTTATGATATCGCATTGTGTCTTTAGATTGCATCTTTTACTATGATAACATGAATCAGTTTTATAGCACATCTAGCATGTGTACTTCAGATTTTGTATATCTCACCTACTCAGTACATCCTATAGTACTGACGCATATCTTGCGCTGCATCCTCTTGATGATGCAGATTTAGGTTTAGGTACTCAGATTCGTGGCTAGAGATTAGTCGTTGTCCCAGCTTCGAGTGGTAAGTCCTCATACTTTGAGGACTAGTATCAGTTGTCTATCTTTATTGTTTATGCCTAGTATTTGGATTTAGCTGTGGTCTTGTCCCAGCAACTCATTATTCAGTTTAGAGGCTTTCAGACATGGTAAAGATTCTGTTTTTGGGTTTCGGATCCTGTTATGTTATGTTTGAGCTGTTGATGACTCAGTCTATTTCCCTCCTTAGTTTGATGCTTCCGTTAAGTTTATCTATAATTGTTTAAGTCATGCTTTATCCAAGGATTAACTTGATACAGTTGTGCTCCCGAGTCTCATGTTACATCTAGAGAGTAGCCTCGGGGCATGACAGACTCGTGGTTTCCACTCGTGATTCCTGGACCAAGATTCAAGCTACAAAAGAGGTTCTACAGGTCAACAAGACTGACCGTAGACCAATTCGTGATTCTCAGGGAATTTGTCAGCCCTCTGATCTGATTCCATGAGTGGACAGGATAAACAATTGAATGAACTACGGTCCATAGAACCCACTCACTATTCTCAGGCCTGAGGCTAATCCTACGAAAGACAAACCATGACTCCATTTCACGGCCTGTGGTTCGAATCATGGTCCGTGGTTTGGACTCGTAATTCCTGGAAAGTTAAAAATTCTCAAACTTTCTAAGTTTGAAAACTGAATCGAATTTCGGGGTGTTACAATATCTCCCCTTTGAGATCATTCATCCTTGAATGAAGGCTAAGCAAGGAAAACTGGAGAGAAAACAGCCTAACCAAACAACAAAACATAGAAACTCAAGGAAAAAATGAAAACTCAGCTTTACAATTTAAAACATGATTGAACTAACTTCGGAAAAACATAAATGCATGTTAGGATCATGAGAGAAACTGATGGAATAGAATTGGAGGGAAATACTAAGGAGGAAACTACTACCCCTCACTAAAACTAGATTGGAAGGAAAAGATGAGGGTACTTGGCCTTCACGGCTGCTTCTGCTTCCCAAGTAAGTCCCTCAAGTGAGCTTTAAAGATTGAAGTACTAACGCGGTAATTGACTTCTGACTGAAATATAACTAGGCTGGATTTATGAGATATGTATGCATACTGACAGCATAAGAACAACTAATGGGACATGAAATTGAATATCTAACCTGACGCCTGGTTTGGATTAAGGGCAGGGACTTAACTAGAACTCATAAAGAACAAACGCATTCTAGAAATCATAGTTAACCGAAATGGACGTCAAACTAAGAGAAGTAGCCATACTGGAAAACTATCCTCTTTTAAATACCACACTTACCAATTGCAACTAACAATCTTAACAGCGCATATATAGATACTAAGGTCTGAGTCTAACTACCTGTTTCTCCACGCCCAAGCCTATCTTGACTAAATCTCTTGCATTTAGAATATCCTCTAAGAATAGTATTTCTCCTTATCATAACAACCAACTAACCTTGAGCTCCTAAAACAAAGGGTCACTAGTTGCACAAAGAAAGGGCCTACATACATTTCATCACGATATTCAAGCCTATAACTATGGTCACCTTATGGTCTTGGAGCTTACCCTATCTATGACTCTTCCGCTCATCCCTATCATAATTAAGAGTCACAACTTTAAGAACTTCTTTAGAGGGACATACTAAAATTCCTCATCTAACTATTTTGTTTGAATAATCGTTACCTCACAATTCACCCACACCTAGAAGCGAAGGTGGAACAAGTACACCAACAAGGAAAAGAAATCTTCTACCTCCCAACTAGGCTACTATGTGGTGTTCTACCCTAACGGTTATAACAACATAAACCATATTTACTAAAAGAAAAGAGTGGGAGCATGAGCATCACAAATGAAGGATTACAGATTAATCTTGACTTACACTTAGCGTGATCAAGCCACTCAAGGTGAGGATTAGGGAATTGAGCACAATAGGCATGAGTACTTCACATATAAGGAACGTAAGACATGAATAGTTGGGATCACCATCCCTCGTCATCAAAGGCAAAGGTCAAAGGGCTTTAGAGCAAGGAAATCATAAGCATAAACCGTTTCAAGAATCGAGTCTAAGAATATACATGACGTAACATGATTTGATTTGCCATTAAGGCATGTCTAAGAACTGAACTGAGTAAATAGAACTGAGTGTACTAAGATACATGAGTTTACATAGATAACAAACCTCAGGGCACAAAGATGGGATTTATAGAATCGCAGAGTAAGAGTAGAATCATTGTCTGAAGTAATCACTTGTCATTCTAGAAGCTGAATATGAGCGTGAATCTGAAATAAGACCATGGCGCTGACACACAAGTCATGAAAAAGGTATTGTAATGGAAAAAGTATACTTTGGATGCTAGGATGGAAATAAGCTTCTGCCTCCCCTCCCAACTTTATTCTAACACCCAAAAGCATCACTACCTGAGCCTCCAAAATGTAATCGATTTTACATCCCACCATCTCCCCCTTAGATTCATGCTACCCTTCTAAGTCTATTGACCTCTCACTAATATCTCAAAGGAACTATGATTATTTTATCCTAGAAGAACAACACTACTCCAAAATCTAGCACGAATACCCACTTTCTTTTATAGTCTAAGACTCTCTTTCGCCTAAAAGTCTAGGCCTCAACCCTTCTATCTCCAATTTGTTCTAAGTTAAGAAAACTCATACCAAAACAAGAATAGGGGTCCAAAGACTATGTATGCATAAAGGAAGAAAATCTAGTGACATACCTGATCCAGCTTCTGGAGGAGGACTCTTACCCGACTTGCTAGGTAGTGAAAGGAATTGGTTTTAGAGCTGAACACCACTGTTGCTTTACTTAGCTGAGGGGCAATACCTGATCCTATTGTCTAACTGACCACACCTAAAACACCCTCCCTTGCCTGCAAGGCACTCACCTAGATGAAACTTACCGCAACTACTACAATGAGTGTACCTCAAGGTCTTCGGAGCCCTATTGTGACAAGAGTGGGAATCGAGTACAGGTGTGCTAACTGAAGATGGGGTTGGTCCAGATGACCTCTGGTAAAAAGATGATTGGTTTTATGTTCTAGTCTTCTTGTTCTTCCTCTTCGTCTTTTTTAGTTTCTCCTTCTCATTCAACTGAGCTGTCATGGCTTGAGCGAACATACAGATGGCTTCACAAAATTTTGCATTCATAACCTCATGATCTGGAGAATTTGGATTAGCATTCCTCATGGGGTTTCTTCATTGATAAATTATCTGCAATACGTCAGGAATAGATTATAAGAGTAAATAGAGTCAAACTCTATCGCACGATAGTGAACATGAAAGAAATGATGTTTTTTCCTAAAACACCTCATAGCCTCCCTCTCATAAGTGTGGCGCGCTTCACACCTATGAAAGAGACTCTACTTGATGCGGCTTTCAGACACCCTAGGACTCTTGAACCTGATACTTTGATACAAAGTTTGTCACACCCTGAGCCTACCCCCTGGACGTAACACGGGAGCCAAGATCATAAGTGATCTCAAGATAACCCTTTGACATTAGCATGACTTAAAACTTGAACAAAACCTAAGAATGGAAGCTTAACTGAAGTAATGACCAACTTGATCTGTCATATAAATATAAGTCTATAAATGACAATCTGAGTTAAGCTAAATATCTGACTCTATGTCTGAAAGCCTCTACTACTGATGAGCTGCTGGGATAAGCCCCCAACTAACTCTAAATATTGAAAAGTTAATAAACAAACTAAATGATGAAATGAAACTAAACTCTAAGTCCTCGAATGAGGAGGACTCACCAAGCTGACTGGGTGTGCTGCTGATCTACTAGCCACAGATTGGGAGCGGGCTCCAGAATCTACATCATAATAGGATGCAACACAAAGAAGTATGCGTTCAGTACTATGAAATGTACTGAGTATGCGAGATATGCATAAATATAGGAAACCATGATAAAATCATACTTGAAAACATACTTAAGACATATTTGAAACAGAGTTCATACATAATCAAAGAAATCGTAAGTAAATATCATAGTTTGAGTAATTAGCATGAGATAGAAGTCAAACCTCAAAATAAGATATCATAAAGCTTAGAAAACTTGAAAGAATTTATATGGGAGTTTCTTATAATCGACAATAGTCCATGTGAACTACATGAAATCTAACTATATAACCCTAGTTACCAAAGCTTCCCTAAACCCTGCCAAGGTACGGGACACCATAGTCCAACTATATAACCCTAGTTGGCAAAGCTACCATAATCCCCGCTCAAGCACAGTACACAATAATCAAATATGGAACCACTTTTATAAGCCCATAGGGTGATTCATAACCTACGCTGGCAACATAGTTTTGGACTTGGGTGATCTACCCTCGTCGCTCGGTGCTAAATACTACTCCCAAAACATACATATAGCTCATAACATAGTTGTGACATATCGATTCCAAAACTATTCATAGCTTAGGTAGACATATCTAGATGCCAAACCTTTCATAAAATATAAAGACATATATGATATCCAAAACTATTGAAAAAGCATAAGAACATATTTGATGTCATGCAAATCTCAAATTATAAGTCTTAAAGCTTAGCAATTCCATAATTCAAAATATATTTTTCTTTCTAAATTCGAAGCTTCAAGAATTAGGCATGCAATTTCATAATACTTAAGGTCATGTTATCTAAACATGTCAAATTTCACTTAAAATATAAAATTTGATGAAATCATGCTAGAAACCATTATTAATGCACGGGCTTTTGAAAACACTTATAGAATACTTCATAAATCATGGGTAAGAGATGAGAAACCACGAATTGATGCTAATAAACTAAATTCATAATAATTTTACAAATTGAACAAGGGATAGTCTTCAAATCATGAATAGGAAACCATTCATAATACCTCATGCAAAATCATGCAATTGATAGGTAGGATTCATAGAAGAGTCAAGAGGAAACAACTTATAGAAGAACCCATGAGAATTGGATAAGAACCCTAATTTAGAAATCTATAAATTCAATTTAGAAGATTGGGGTTTGGGGCATAAGGGTGAAGGAAATCCCTTATTGAATATCCACATACCTTATTGAAGCTTGCTTGATCTTAAGATGAAAATAAATAGAAACTTGAACTTGGAGCTTCAGACTTGGAGATTGAAGGAGTTCTTTCTTCTTTTGGAATAGGATTGCGTAGAATGAGAAGAGTTTAGACTTTTAGGGAAGAAAACCCTACTAAAAATAGTCAAAATGACCTCACTTAAGAGTTAAAAGGGTGGGTAATTATAAAAATATTCCTGGGATTTAATTAGAAAAAAGCTATAAAAAGTTCAGCTTCAGGGATCACGAGTACATTCCACGAGCCGTAGAATGAACCACGACTCGTGGTTTCCACTCATAATTCCTGGTCCAAGATTCAAGTTGCAGAAGAGGTTCAACGAGTCAATAGGATGGACTGTAGTTCAAACTAAAGTCCGTAGACCAATTCGTGATTCTCAAGGAATTTGGCATCCTTCTCATCTTATTCCACGAGTGGACAAGATGAACCGTAGAATGAACTACGATCCGTAGAACCCACTCTTGGTTTTCAGTACAGAGGCTAATCCTGCAGAAGACAAACCACGACTCCATTCCATGGCCTATGGTTCAAACCACAGTCCATGGTTTGGATCCATAATTCCTGGAAAATTCAAAATTCTCAGATTTTCTAAGTTTCAAAGGTGAATCGAATTCTGGGCTGTTATATTCTGATAATTGGGGAAATCATAAATCTAGGACTCTTTAATATTATTTCAAACTTCATATTTATTAGTTGGTAATTTTTCTACTTTTTAATATTCATACTTAATTAGTTATAAGCAAAAATCTTGTCTTTATAACTCGTAAAATTATTTGAACTTACTTTCTTAGTGAAATAGAATGATTATAACTAACCCTTAGTTCTCGGTAGGATTCAATTATGGACTTAAAAACTAGATTATATTTGTAGAGACCTCTTATCTTTTTTAGGATTAGTTTTGGGCGTGCTCAATTTTGGATTTGTCTTGCTCTTCCTTGATCCTCTACTATTATGAGTCAACTTTTGTTTTTTAATTTAATAGGAGAAATAAAGTGGATGATTAGAAACATAAAGTTTATCTGGATGAAATTAAGGATATGTTAAAGTTCATTGTGGACAAATTTGATTTGGTAGAACTACATATACAAAGGCATAATGAAACTATTCACAATTTGAAAGGTCAAGTGAGTCAATGGGTTGAAGATTTCAATGTCCATCAAGTTAATATTGTGGATACTGACCAAGAAGAGAATAAATTAGAGTAAGAACATGAAGTGATACCGCAGGAGTTCCATGTGGGACACCAAAAATCTAACGAAGTAGAATTTGATGATGTCCATGTTGAAAAAGTGATACTAGAGTCAACCAAGGAACTTGTTGATGCAATTCTAATTGATTTTAGTATGTGTCATTAAGAGGAAGTTGATAAGCCTGCACTTTTTATGTTTGAGCGCATTAGACCTCATTCTAAATACTTCTCCAATTGTGTTTGGAGGGTGAAATGAGAATGAATCCTTCTGAACATAAAATGGAGTAAATGGAAGAGGTAGATGTGCCTTATATTCTGAAAATGTTCAAGCCATATAGGGAAAATGGCACTCCTCACTTGAAATGTAGAAAGAGCATGATAAAATAATTATTTTTTGGCTTGAATGTGTTTGTACCTCTACTAGTGGAGCATAGCCAAAAACTTGAAGCAAAATTTAGGGGTACATTTCATAAGCTCAAGATGGAGGCAACAAGTGGTCACATCGTATTGTTATATTAAATCAGATGCTTGTTGGGAGGCAACCCAACTTTATTATTTCCTTTTAGGTTATTATTTATTTTTATTTTTTATTATATATTTTTTATTGTGTTATTTTTGTTTTGTAGGATAATGTGAAGTGAAGCCATTTGAAGGATGCAAAAGCGAGCAAGATGGATCGAACTATGTGTAGTTCGCATAAAGGACCATGCCTGGGAGAAGTCTGAGTAGCCCAATGAGCCGCTATTTCTTCAGCACTTGGCCTACCATGGAGTTTCATCCACATCTCTTGTTATGTATAGCGTGCATTGAAGGCATTGCACTATTTTAAGTGTGGGGGTAGGGAGATACTATGTGCTTAGTCTTAGTAATAACTAATAATCCCTCTAGGTTTTTCTTATGGCCTCAATAATTTTCTAAGGGATAACTTTTTGAAGTGGGTGTGGTAATTTTATATTATTTTATCAATTTTTTTTTTAGGTATTTTTTTGTCCTAGTTTGGACCATTTCCAATGATGGATATTATGATGACTATCTTGAGGAAATTAGTCATTAGGATTAACGAGCAAATAAAGCAAAGGAAGAACACTAGTATTGTGAACTATGTGACATATTTTATGTTGAGGTTTAGGGCTTTGCATGTGTATTGTATACCTTTTTCAAATGCTAATACTGAACCTTTTTCATGAGTGTAATGATAATTTCTCTAGTGTGGTGGGTTCTTTGGATGCGAATCATGTTCATAAGAAACTTCTATCATCAAGTTAAGTTTAAAGCACCCCAACCAAATGTGTTTTCATGTAAGACTAAACTAGGGTCAACTTCAAACAATCATTACTCCTAGAATATAAAGAATTAGGTACCCTAGTACCAACAAAATTAAAGGATTTTGAGTCTTCTTTTCAACGCCACTAACTGTGCATTAATCTGAGTTCGGAGTAAGAAGTTATGGGTATTTTACTATAGCACTGTCAGTTTCCACAGATGGGATGAAGACCCATAGAACAAAACCACGATCAATACTATGACTCATGAAAACTGAACCTTAAAATTATTACCATCAAAAAAACTGGTTGGTTCATGATCCATTGATCAAAACCACGGTCTGTAGAGTAACCCATGGTTTGTCAAATTTCAGCCTTTCTTCCCTAGTTTCCATGAGTGACCTGATGGATCATTATTTTGAATGACGGTCCATACTATAACCCATGGAATTAACTTCAAGGAGGTACCAAGACCTCTGAATTCCATGAGTGCGTTGACTGTTCATCAACCCATTCCACGACCAGTCAACCCATCAGTGGAACCTCTGATTTCAGTTTTTCTAATTCGTTCATTGGGGTAAATTAGTCTTTTCCCCATTTTAAACTCCTATACCAAGTCATTTTATATTTAGAGGGTTTTTATTCATACTTAGTTAGATTTCTCCTCATTCCTTCAATCTAACCTCAAGAAGAAAGAAAGAAATTCTTCTCTCAAGCTCCAAGGCCTAGGGTTTCATCTCCAAGTCTCCATCTTCAAGTTCTAGTTATGAAAACTTCAAGTTCAGGAATGTGAATATTTAATAAGGGATTTCTTTCACTCTTATGCCCAAAACCTCAAGTTTTACTTTGATTTATGAAAGTTATAAAATTAGGGTTATTACCCATTTTGTGAAATTCTTATAAATTCAGTTTAATAGCAGCAATTCATGGTTTCTGATCATTTACCCATTATTTATATGAGATTATCCAAGTGTTTTCAAAATCCTATGTATTGAGAATGATTTCTAGCATGATTTGACCCTATTTTATGTTTCAAGCAGAATTGGCATGTTTAGATAACAAGACCTCAAGTATTTTATGAAATTGCATGCCTAGTTCTTCAAACTATGAATTTTAGAAAAGAGTGTGTTTTGAACTATGGCCATGCTATGATTTTAAGACTTATGAATTTATGAAAGCATGACATCAGTTATGTCCATATGCATTTTTGAACAAGTTTGACATTCGATATGTCCTTATGCCTTTTGAACAAAATTTGACATAAGATGTGTCTATGAGTTATGAATAGTTTTGGCATCAGTTATGACCCAATATATATATGAGCTATATATAGTATGTTTTGGGAGTAGTATTTAGCACCGAGTTGGACAGGGTAAGAGTACCCTAAGTCCCAAAACTACGTGCCCCATAGGTTTATTTAGCCCCTCAGTTAGGCATCAGAACTAGTGATTAGGCCAGACATGCCTTTATACCCTAGCAAGGTATATTGGGTTGTCTTGATGGAGTGGATACATCGAATTCCATTTAGCTCGCATGGTCTATATCGGTTATAGAACCTCCCATAAAAATGGTTTTAAACTTTTAAATGTATTTGGATCTTTTCCTTCATATTTCAGGCTTACTTCTATGACTTATGATTCTAAATATGTTTTCAGCTTATGATATCGCATTGAGTCATTACATTTCAAATTTTACTATTATTACATTAATTTAGCTTCAAGTATGTTTTAAGCATGTTTTAAGCATATTTTACCACAGATTATGCATGGTCTCAGATTTAAGCATGCTTTCAAGTATACTTTATCATGACATATGCATATCTCACATACTCTGTACAATCTATAGTACTGACTGCATAACTCTTTGTGTTGCATTCTATTATGATGTAGATTTTATAGCCCGCCCCCAGATTGCGACTAGTAGATCGGCAGTACATCCAGCCAACTTGGTGAATCCTCCTCATTAGAGGACTTGGAGTTTAACTTTATTTTAGTATTTTAGTTCTTTCATTCAGTTTTCCGTATTTAGAGTTAGCAGGGAGTGTCTCCCAATAACTCATCAGTAGTAGAAGCTTTCAAACATAGAGTCAGATATTCAGCTTAATTTAGATTGTCATTCTTAGAATTATATTTATATATCAGATTAAGTTGCTCATTACTTCGGTTAAGCTTTCGCCCTTATGTTTATGTTCAATTTTTAAGTCATACTAATGCCAAAGGGTTAGCTTGAGATCACTTATGATCTTGGGTCCCATATTACATCCAGGGGGTAGGCTCAGGGCGTGACAAACTTGGTATCAAAGCATAAGGTTGAAGTGTCCTAGGGTGTCTAAAAACCATATTAAGTAGAGTATCTTTCATGGGTGTGAAGCACACCACACTTATGAGGAAGAGGCTAAGAGATGTTTTTAGGAAACTTCACTTCTTTCATGTCCTTTATCGTGCGATAGAGTTTAACTTTATTTATCCTCAAAATTTATGAATTGTTCACAGTTTTGCTATTTATGCTTCATATATGAGGTGATAGAAGCAGTAATTCTCAAAATCTTCTCAGTGAGGTGCTGTCAGAATGAGCCATCATAAAGTAAGAGGATGCACAATGGCTTGAGAGGATCCCACCGATGAGTCTAAGCCGGTCAATTCAAAATGATGTTTCATTACTCATATAAATTATGCAAAACAAATAGTAGAAAGTGCTCTCATATCTCTTCTGGAACCTTATGCTAATAACACCCTTGAGAGGAGAAGGTGTGTACCTAGATGTTTGGGTAGTGTTCCAAGTCAAGGCGGTGAGCAGGTGAAGTTTTGGTGGTTTTGGAGCTAATAATATGGAGGAGAGAAAACGATTTGAAGTTTGAGAAAAAGAGCTGGAAATTTCAAGAGGCAACAACTATATAGCTGCCACACCCAAGCGCACAGGAGGCCATGCAAGCAAAGGCGTGCTAGTTCCCAAACAGACTAGCACGCACAGGGGTGTTGGTGCCTAAGGCCTAGCCAGCACCGAGGCGCAGGTGATAAATGCTCAAATCGTACTCCCCAAATATGGAGGAACGGTGATCGTCATGCAAAATATATTTATAAGTACCCAACAGGTGTCGGGGTCATACCCACAGAGACTTGATGCTAGGTATATAAAGATTGTATCGAATTGACTTCAATAGGAGAGTAATTGTTTAAAGCCACAAAAGTAAAAGGTTGGGGAAATTGGGATTCTGTCACTACAATCACAATTCAAATTTAAAACAAGTAAGTAAAACGGGTGTATCATATTGAGTAGGCGACTAGGGATGTGTATCCAATGGGGATTTAATGTGGGATAGGGTGTTTATCAATTCACACTTATTCTTGCTTATTGACATAAGTAGCATTGGGTATGGTTGTTTATCTCTTGATCAACAACCATATATCCGATAATCCAAGTTAGAGCATCATCGGTTAAGTCGATAAGCAAACAATATCTATCTTTGGGAGGCCACACTATCTCTAGCTTAGACCTTTAAGTGTGTGATTCCGTTGATACCCACCTGGCACATCTTGGAATAGTTGCCACTGTCGGTCGGAAAATTGATGGTGCAAATTGGGAAGCTCATCCCCAACTTCCCCCAGGTTAAAACTCTGCTCCGCATTAAAGGATCTGTTTTTGTCCCGCTTATAATAGACTTTCATGCCTTCCACCCCGAATCAGAGCCTTACTTCTTCTACGGCAGACATTTGCCTTGTTTGGCCTCCAATATTTCTCCTACTAGAAGATATGATCTGCATCCATAGATTGTGAGCCAAAACAAAACAAAAAGCTAAAAAGAAGTTAACAAACTAAAAAGGTTGGAATGCAACAGACTAGAAAAACCAAGTAGGTGACTGAAGGCTTGTGCGGAGCACATGTGAAATGCACCAGAAGGAGTGTGCGTCGCATGTGCTATCGCACAAGCTTATAGAATCCTACAGGGATTTTTCATCGAGGTGCAAAGCTGGTGAAAAATTGCACCAGCCAAAGTGCATGTCTCATCATGCGTTGCCCTTTTGAAGCAGTGCTGGCTTTCTCTTTTCCACATGGTGCGATGCCTTGTGCGACCTGCACATCAAGATCTATGCATCACATACGAAACATACAAAGGCACAATTAGAATTTTGGGTTCCTTGTGTTCTTGTGAATTCTGCATGTAATCCGTAGAGCAAGATTTGCTTGGGTACTTGGCACCACGCAACAAAGCAACCAAATTAAACAAGGGGGATAAGGGATATCATGACCATAAACATCCGGGTACTCAGACTTCTCCAAATTTCTATTGACAACCTCAACAAGCAAGCAAATAACTTAACGACTTTCCTTACTTGAAACAATGGACACCAACAAACTTAGCAACAATTAACCCCTCCCCGCACGAGATCATACACCCCAAATATAACTTTCAACAATGAATCATGGGCATACAATCATAAAAATTCAGCCTCAATAACCAATTTTCGACCAGTTCTCATGACTAACGATGGTTTGCCCTTAAGAATGACATCACCCAATCTATCATCGGGTCAAACCATTTGTCAATCACAAGTGGGTTACTCAGACTTCACCCCAAAGACAAATTTCAAGGATAAAATTCACTACCAATCAACATGGATTGACACAATTCAAGTTCTACCAAATTAAAAGTAAGCAAAATCATCAATACAACTCAAAATTGGGGACCCAAAATTTTTGAATCTCACCTAAAATCATAATGACAATTCTACTAAGCATGCTTCACAATATGAGTTGCCAACCTTCATAAAAACTAGTATTTAACATCGGGGAACTTATCACAAGTGGAGATTAGGCAAAGAGAAGTGAAAATTGAAGCTTTTTTGAAGTGCAAAAATGGTGACCCAATCAACTCACCCGGAGAGACGATAGAGACAGTGGTCGTGAAGCGGCGGAGATGGTTGGATGAGGGAAGGGAAAGATTTTAGGGGATTTTGAGGGATTTAGAGAGAATTTTGGGAAAGAAATTGTAAAGTTTGGAGAAAAGATGGTAGAAGATGAAGAAGGAGGAAGTTTTAAGAGTAAAAAGAAAAAGAAAAGTCGACCGGGTCATCTCCGGGTCGGGTCAATCAATGGGTTAGGTCAATTAAAATTAAAATTTACCTCTTGTGCCCGGCGACATGCGTTTGCACCAGCTTTGGTGTGGACCACATGGCATTTTGTACATCGCCCTTTTTCTCACCTAGGTTTGCCTAGGTTTCTGGTCTGTCATGCGATGGAGGAGCGATGAGCACTTGGGCTCATACGGACCACATGGCCCAGTGTATGTCACCTCTATTTTTTCAACTTCTTTCCAGGAACTATGTTTTGGCATGCGATGAGTTGTGTGACACGCACAATTGCTTGTGCGGTCTGTATAGTACTCCGCACAACCCATGTTTTGACTTGTCCATGTTTCTACTCTATGCATTCCCTACAAACACACTAAAAACAACAAAAGATAACCAAAAACAAAGTAAAGAAACTTGGGTTTTCTCCCAAGCAGCGCTTGATTTAACTTCGCAGCTCAATGATACTACCTTAAATCACTCATTATTTGGATTGGTGATGGTATCACTAGGCAGCGTCCCCTTCATCCTCGGGTTCATTTGGCTTAAGAGGGGTTCATTTGGGCCTCAAGATGCTTGATCGAGGCTGAGTGCGAGCTCACAGTTTGATGAAGTGTAGAAACTTCACTATTTAGCTCATTCACTCCAGTGTTTGTCATGTACACCTTCTTGAGAACCAAGGACAACATGTCCTCTAGGTTGGAATGGCCAGGGTTGCTTGTGCCCGGTTGGTAGAGAGAGTCTGGATTATTCAGAGATATATAGGGATTTGAGCTTCGGTGATTGAAATGATCACCATCTTTGTCTCTGTCCCTCTAATTTCTATCCCTTTCCTTGTCTCTTATCCAACCTTGGTTCTCCTCCCTCGGGCGATAATACTCGGGATGAGAACCTGCCAACACAAAGCATAGTTTACCATAGACAACTATCATTAGCTCATCATGACTCGCTTTGATTTCCAGTGTACTCATAGCATTCACCACTTTCGCACCACCTACTCCTATTACATGCTTGGCCATGAAGTCAATTTGTGTCATCATCTTGGCCATTGACGCATCCTGTTCCTCTTCTCTTTTTCTCATTTGATTGGTCAAGATGGATGAGGGCGTTCCCGAAGTTGGCACATCCGCTTCTCTTGTATGGCAAGCTTGGTTGGTTTTGCTCATTCGCTCTAACAAAGTCGAGGCAATGGGAAATTCTAAGTCCATGAAGGTGCCACCTCCAAGGTTGTCATCCACTGACTTATTTAGAGAGTTCAATGACCGATAAAAGCTTTGTAGCAATACATTGTTTGACAATTCATGGTTCAGACACAAGAGAAGCTTCTTTTTGAACCTTAACCAAACTTCATATAGAGGCTCATCTGGGAGTTGCCTAAAGTTTGTAATCTTGTCTCTTAGCTTCATCATTCAAGATGGAAGAAAGAATCTCAATGTAAATTCCTCACCCAACTCAGCCCAAGATGTGATAGAGTCATCCGACAATTCTTCCAACCATGCTGTGGCTTCCTCCATCAAGGAAAAAGGGAATAGGCATAATCGGATGGACTCTTGGGAGATATGTTGAAAAATGAATGGTTGGAAAACCTTCACAAAACTCTGAATATGTCGGTTGGCATCTTCATGTGCAGCTCCATAAAATAGGCCCTTCATTTGGATTAAGTGGAGCATGGTGATAGTCACATGAAAAATAGTGTTTCCCATCGTGGGGGGTAGGCGGATTGCACCTACACTCCCTTGCATCATAGTCTCAGCCTCGTTGACCTCCATGAAGCCGTCAACGCTCTTGTTATCGTCGACCTCATTCATAGGCTATCATTCTTGGTCACAACACAAACAACAAACAAAAGTAAAAGAAACAAGCACTCTTAAAGTGACTCCAAATCAACAATCAAAAATAGCTATTAATTCAAGTCCCCGGCAATGGCGCTATTTTTGATAAACGCTCAAATTGTACTCCCCTAATATAGAGGCACAATGATTGTCAAGCAAAACACATTTATAAGTACCCAACAGGTGTCGGTGTTGTACCCACAGAGACTTGATGCTAGCTATATGAAGATTGTATCGAATTGACTTCTATAGGAGAGTAATTGTTTAAAAACACAAAAGTAAAAGGTTGGGGGAATTGGGATTCTGTCACTGCAATCACAATTTAAATTTAAAGCAAGTAAGTAAAATGGGTGTATCAAACTGAGTAGGCGACTAGGGATGTGTATCTAATGGGGCTTTAATATGGGATAGGGTGTTTATCAATTCACACTTATTCTGACTTATTGACATAAGTAGCATTGGTCAATGGTATGGTTGTTTATCTCTCGATCAACAACCATATATCCGATAATCCCAGTTAGAGCATCATCGGTTAAGTCGATAAACAACCAATATCTAGCTTGGGGAGGTCACACTATCTCTAGCTGAGACCCTTAAGTGGGTGATTCCATCGATATGAGCTATTTCTAGCCTCAAATTTGGATAGATTCCCAAGTTCCCACTAGCAATCTCACATATGAAACTATAAAATTCTTTTTCAAGCAAAAACATAGTCAAGTAATGAAAATTAATGTTTGCAACTACTAATTTTTAGATTAAAACTTGGTGAAACTACTAGACCCATGTCAAATAAGCAATTATAAGCAAGAATAAACAACACCCACACCCATTTGTCAAGCACCCATTATCAACACATCCCTAGACAAATGAAATCAGTCACTCATAGAAAAGTACAGAGATATACCAAATGGGTAAGTCACAATCATCTTCATTCAAGCTTAATTTCAAGTTCTAAGCTCAATTTGAGTACACAAATGGTTAACCAAGAGAATGGATTCAAACCCTCTTCTCTTTGGAGAGGAAAACATGTTCTCAAAGTTAAAAAGCTCTTCAGAATGTTTTAGACTGAAGAATCTTATTTACAATTGTGCCTAAATTGGCCTTTTATACTTTCCCAAAATGTCACTACAATTTAGGAAAAAATTTCCCTTCGGGTGGTGTGCGACGCGATGTGTGGTTCGCATGTCATTATGTGCGTGTCACACACTGTCTTCAGTTGAACCACTGACTTCAGCTCATATTGGAGGCTTCGTGCGAAGAAGGTGCAGTTCGCACCTTTCGTTGTGCACATTGCACAGCAACCGCACCCCTTAGCAGATTCTTTAGTGAATTTTGCATCTCCATGCAGTAGAGGTGTGTTCCGCACCACGGCTTGTGCGTGTTGCACGGGAACCGCATCTCAGGCTAGAATATTCATTTTTTACAATGCTTCTACACTTCACTCCTTTTGAGCTCTTTTTGGGTCCATTTTCTTGTTTATCATCACTAATCAAAAGTACCTGCATAGACATCAATGAAGGCCAAAAGAACCTCTAATCTACTCAAAACATAGCAATAATTCATTGATTTAGGCTTAATAAAGTGGTAGATTACTGACTTATCAGCAGGCGCACACACGTAGACATGGCCCAGGCGATGCCCTGGAACCTATGCCAGCAACAACAGTAGCCCTTTGCCAAACTTGGCAAATTTTTATCGGATGGACCTCCGAGAATGAGTTTGGGGTCTCGTGAACACAAACAAGTTGCGCTATTTGACTAAAAATGGCATTCTCGACTCAACCAAATTGACAAAAATAACAACGGAGGTCGATATAATAAAAAGTGAGCCCCACGCCCTAAAACCAATTTTAGGCCAACTTTTCCAAAATGGAACACCAAGACCTAAAATGACTCTGGAAGTCTCGGGACCCTAACAAAAGGTACCTCCAGTCTAAAGCTGACATTTCGGAGCTAACAACACTGTCAAAATATCTATCGGAGGCCATCTTCTGCAGATGATTACCAAAGTCAAACTTTCAAGTTTAATTGGCTAGAAAACACAAAAACCAACACAAAACCAAACCAAAAGCTCCAAGACCCTGACCAGGGGTCCATCTAGACCAAAATCCATGCTCCGGAGCTAATGGAACTGTTAGCATTTGATTTCGAGTGTGTTTACCAAGAATGTTTACCAAAGTCAATGGTATCCTAAGTTAAGCTTCTAAAATAAGGAAATAGCCATAAAGACCAAACGAATGGCCAGGGCACCAACCTACTTGTCCCAAAAAGCCATAAATAACTTGGGGCCGCTATAGGCAAGCTCTAACAGTATAAAGAAAGCTTAAAGGCAGGAATGACCGGAAGGGTCATCATAGCCTTGGATGCAAATCATGTTCATAAGAAACTTCTATCATCAAGTTAAGTTAAAAACACCCCAACCAAATGAGTTTTCATTTAAGACTAAACTAAGGTCAATATCAAACGACTATTACTCCTATAATAAAATGTTTTAGGTGTCCTAGTACACACCAAACTAAAGGATTTTGAGTCTTCTTTCCAACGCCACTGACCGCACAATAATCTAAGTCCGGAGTAAAAAGTAATGGGTATTTTACTGTAGCACTGTCAGTTTCCACGGAAGGGATGACAACCCGTGGAATGGAACCACAGTCCATATTGTGACTCATGAAAATAGACTTGAACCATAAATGTTTTACCATAAAAACCATTGGTTGGTCCGTGACCCGTAGATCAAAACCATGGCCCGTAGAGTGACCCGTGATTTGTCAAATTTCAACCTTTCTTCCTTAGTTTCCACGAGTGACTTGACAGATCATCATTTCGAATGATGGTCCATCCTATGACTCATGGAATCACCTTTAGAGAGGTACCAAGACCTCTGAATTCCACGAATGGTTTGATGACCAATCAACCCATTCCACGACCAGTCAACCTATCAGTGGAACCTCCAATTTCAATTTTTCTAATTTGTTCATTGGGGGTAAATTAGTCTCGTCCCCCACTTTTTAACTCCTATACTAAGTCATTTTAGGTATATTTATAGGATTTTTATTCATACTTAGTTAGATTTCTCCTCATTCCTTCAATCTAACCTTAACAAGAAAGAAAGGGATTCTTCTCTCAAGCTTCAAGGCCTAGGGTGTCATCTCCAAGTCTCCATCTTCAAGTTCTAGTGATGAAAGCTTCAAGTTCAGGTATGTGGGTATTCAATAAGGGGTCGTTTGGTAGAGTGTATAAGAATAGTGCAAAATATATGGTATATTCATAATGCTTGTATTAGTAATGATGGTATTAGTTATACTTGCATTAGTTAGGCTGAGATTTTTCTTATGCAGTGTTTGGTTTGGTGTATTAAAAATAACATTCATTCCATACTTTTTTAAAAATTAGTATATGCATACAAAAATACCCTCCAAAAATATGTTTGAAAGGATGTGGAAAAAGTTTTAATGAGCAATTGTGTCTTTAATCATGCTAATGCATGCATTAGAATCTATTGGGTTACTAATACCATGAATTTTGAGGTATTAGTAATACACACCTCAATACACAATAGAGTGTATAACTAATGCAAGCATTAGTTATACATAGGCTAAAAAAATATACCAAACAAAGTACTAATAATACACAAAACTAATGCATGCAGGGATTTCTTTCACCCTTATGCCGAAGACCTCAAGTTTTACTTTGATTTATGAAAGTTATAAAATTAGGGTTATTACCCAATTTGTGAAATTCTTATGAATTCAGTCTAATAGCATCATTTCGTGGTTTTTAATCATTTACCCATGATTTATATGAGATTCTTCAAGTGTTTTCAAAATCCCATGTATTGAGAATGGTTTCTAGCATGATTTCACCCTATTGCATGTTTCAAGCAAAATTGACATGTTTAGATAACATGAACTCAAGTATTTTATGAAATTGCATGCCTAGTTCTTCAAACTATGAATTTTAGAAAAGAGTATATTTTGAACTATGGACATGCTATGATTTTAAGACATGAATTTATGAAAGCATGACATCAATATGTCCATATGCATTTTTGAACAGGTTTGACATCAGATATGTCCTTATGCCTTTCAAACAGAATTGGACAGGGTGAGAGTACCCTATGTCTCAGAACTACGTGCCCTCGTAGGTTTATTTAGCCCTTCAATTGGGCATCAGAACTAGTGATCATGCCAGTCATGCCTTTATACCCTGGCAAGGTATATTGGATCCTCTCGATGGGGCGGGTACATCGTATTCTATGTAGCTCACATAGTCTATATCAGTTATAGAACCTCCCATAGAAATGGTTTTAAGCTTTTAAATGTATTTGACTCTTTGCCTTCAGATTTTAGGCTTACTACTATGACTTATGATTCTAAATATATTTTCAGCTTATGATATTGCATTAAGTCATTATATTTCAGATTTTACTATTATTACAAGATTTTAGCTTCAAATATGTTTTAAGGATGTTTTACCATGGATTATGCATGGTTTCAGTTTTAAGCATGATTTCAAGTATAATTTGTCATGACATATGCATATCTCACAGACTCAGTACATTCCATAGTACTGACCGTATACCTCTTTGTGATGCATCATATTATGATATAGATTCTATAACCCGCTCTCAGACTTGTGACTAGTAGATCAACAGTACATCTAGCCAGCTTGGTGAGTCCTCTTCATTCGAGGACTTGGAGTTTAACTTTATTTTAGTATTTTAGTTCTTTCATTCAGTTTTTCATATTTAGATTTAGCTGAGAGTGTGTCCCAGCAATTCATCAGTAGTAGAGCTTTCAGACAGAGTCAGATATTCAACTTAATTCAGATTGTCATTCTTAGAATTATATTTATATATCAGATTAAGTTTCTCATTACTTCAGTTAAGCTTCCGCCCTTATGTTTTTGTTCAGTTTTTAAGTCATGCTAATGCCAAAGGGTTAGCTTGAGATCACTTGTGGTCTTGGGTCCCGTGTTATATCTAGGAGGTAGGCTCGGGACATGACATGGTAGTAGTAAAGTACTTATAGAATCAATTATATAAATGATAACATGAAAGAGATATCAAACTTTGATTATCAGTTAAGAAGTTAGGATGACAGATATATGAATATGAGATTGCAATCCTATGATTATACTTTTGTTAATGCTTACAAATAAGTATTCCTAATTCTTTCGAATACAAAAATTGTTAATCATTTCTATCAAAAAGTAAACTCTTCTTTCGAGTAAATTTGATTTTGGATAGAGAAAGTAATTGAAATTAGGGTAAGCACATGCAGTAGAGAACCTGAAGACTCGATCAAGAAAAGCTTCCTGTGAATGCTTTCTAACTTCCATTCCTAGTAAAAATTCTTAAGCTCTTTTGATTACTTAGTGCAACTACAAATCAAGAATCGAACCATGAGATGCAATGAATTTACTTTAACACTTTTTTTTGATTAAAATTCAAGAATAAGGAACTACGCAATACCAATATGAAAATCAATTCACGTTTCTATGAACTTCTAACAAAAGAATAAATAAATGTTCACAACCCAACATCATATCATCTTTACCTAATGAGAAATTACTCCATAAAGATAGATATGTTCACAAAAGTACAAAGAAAGCTAGAAGATGTTACAATTGACTCTTAATTAGGAATATAAGACAAGACTGATTCAAGAGTCTTGGACATAAGGGAGGGGAAGAAGATGGAGCTTCCTTCTTGTCTTTCATCATTTAAAGAAATCTTGTTTTGGATTAGAGTAGTGTACCCTCGTTCTTCTCCTTGGTTCTTCATTACCCTGTGAGTTTTCACTTCCAAAGCTCAATAACCTAATGTTTGGTATGATTTCCAACTTATAAAGCATGTGGTAGCCTCTGTGAAATCCAAAAAAGATCCTGCAAAAATATGGTTCTAATAGCAACAACACGCGCCGCACAAGCTAGGAGCCAGTTTGTGCACTAACAACACATGCTTTCTAGTGTGTGAACCTTCATATTCCAACCTCACACGATAGAGGCTTTAGTATGAATAGGTGCACGTGTCTTCTAGTGGCTTGCATATTTTCAATCTGCCTCGCGCGGTTGCAGTTTCATATCGCTGGCCCCGCAGGCCTTCCAAGGGTGTTACCCATATATTTTTTGTACTTTTTTTTCTTTATTTAGCTAAATTCGAGCATTATTTCACCTACACACATTTTAAAAAACAATTTCATAACATATGTGTAAACAAACGCTGATAATGTTTAAAAACACATTAATTACTACCAGCAAACTCAACAATTCTACAACCATCACATAGCTAGTTAGCAGGCTGAGGTCTTATTCGTTAATGGAATTAACCAGACAAATTGCCCAACCAACTAAGAACAACCATGCCCCATGACCTATAAAATCAATAAAGAGCTCTCAATCAATCAATCCTTACTATGTCTAGACCTGGTAAGCTTCCCGGTATTGAGTCAAATTAAGCCATAGGCTCTACTTTTGGTGGTGCTCTTCTATCAATTTCTTTATGTTTTAGCCTTGCGACCATACTCCCTCTAGAACCCAAAAATTTTGATTTATCATAAGGTGTTGGTGGATTCCTAAAAGTGACATCCATCCATCCCTGGTTAACGTTGTTTATGGCTGAGACTAGGACAATATTTGATCATCTTTGAGCCCTCAACTTTCTTTCTTGATAAAAGAAAACATCCTTGGAAAATGCTTTCCAAGTTGTTCATCTTTCATAAATTCAAAAATTTCACCTCTAACTATAAAATATGAATGCCCGTGACTGTCCTTGTTAATCATTACTCTAATACTGAAGGCCAATGTAATAGGACCAAAATCCTATAATGCTATCGCATGGTAATGTACACAGAGCATAGTCTTGCTTTAAGCACTCTAATTTTTTCAAAGTAATAGAACCAAAGGCACAACCTGGCAAATTAAGGCCATGACTGTATCATTGATAGAAGGTGTGATACGACCTATGCACACCTAGGGCAGACCAACTAGCCTATCCCAAATTCCAACTATGAGCTTTTTAACTGTAACAACTTAAATATATGCTAGTAGAGCTGGAATTACTATAGTTGTTGGCACCAGACTTGCCCTCCAATCTATCCTCGTTAATAATTTAGTGTGTACTCTTCCAATTACTAGAAACATAGAGCCCATAAATGTTATTTATTTTCACTACCTCTCCATGTCAAGATTGGGTAATTTACGCGTTTGCTGCCTTTCTTGGATTTGATAGATGTTTCTCAAGATCCCTCTTTGGAATTGAACCCTAATTCTCCATCACCAATTACCACCATGGTAGGCCACTATCCTACCATCAAAAGTTGATAGGGAAGAAATTTGAATGATGTGTTGCCAACATGATAGTCGTGTGATCCATTGAGTTACCATGAATTATCGAAGTAATGGGCGAATACCTCATCGACCTTTTATCTAATAAATGCATCCTTTTTAGAAGTCTGGATTTGTTGCGCATATTAGCTCTAGAATTACTACGGATATCTGAGTAGTAGATACCATCAAACAAATTATAACTGATTTAATGAGCCATTCACATTTTCACAGTCTGAATTTTATCATACTTACATATGCATAGATTTAATATTTGAGACAAGCATATGACTACAAGTAGGATCAACCAGGTAGAAAATTCCTCAAAGACGTTGGCATCACTTGAGGCTGACTAGCCTAAATAGGGATGACCAGGTCCAAGACGAATGCGGTCATCATCCGTAAGGAGCATTTTTGGGTAGATTGGAGGTAATGAAGACTCCATTCCCATTATGTTTACTAAATCCAACAATCCAAGCTACTACTCATGGACCACAATATCACACGACCAAGCGAGAAAGATGTGGGACATAAGAGAAGCTTTTGGTTCAACTTCACATGAAATGCTAGGGCAGAAGATAATTGATTGTACCTAACAATGCATAGGTAAGAGATATGCAACACCATAAAATGACATTTAACAAGCCTAAAATGCACTTGCCCTACAACTGATATGGCAAACAGGTCAAGACATTGCTACTCAAAAAGGAATCCAATCGAACCACACAAGCACCACTATCGTTCCATATGTCCACATGCTTTGTCGATACACACCGAATACCAAGCTCAATGCCTAGTATTATAGTCCATGTGTTGCTTCCAAATACCAACATTGTAAAGCCCAAATCAAGCCCTGCTAGACACACAACCCACCCTCAAAGGAAACTTATCCAATCAAGGTGAAGAAGGCACGTCGAGGTTTCTGCACGGGCATCGACCATAAACAAACATTGGGACTTGACAAATAGTTGATTTTCCCCATCCATGCAATGCCTAGAGCTTACCACAAGAGAAATACCTAAAACTCATCGCACACACAAAAGCACAATCATTTTCAATTAATAGCCAATATACCACCACTGGAAATGCCACCAATAGTGTAATATAAGTATATAATGAGTCATCATCTACGTGGTTTGGTAGGCATCAGTAGCATTGTATGGATTATTCATGCCTACTACCAAGAACCAATACTGCATGTTGACATACCTAGTGAGCACCAATGTCAACTAGCAGTAGTCACCTCGAATTGCTTTCAACACCTCTACCGGCCCCTTTATATATTTTTTTAAAGAAAAAACCAAAGTGTCAAGAATAGACATGTTTTTTCCAGATAATCATAATGGACATGTACAACTCCAATATGCATATTCTAGTGTACAACAAAGTTAATGCATTCACAAATAACTTATACTCATTGTAAATAATAGTTTTAATTAAAAAAATTCTTTCATAATACCAATAATGAAAAGTCAATAAATAAATAATAGAATTTTTTTTAATAAAATATAAAAACATTAGAAAAATATTCCCAGCATATGAAATGAGTTAAACCTAATAATTGAGTTCATATTTGTACAAATAATATAACATAAAATATATTAAAAACTAAAATAACCTATTGAATTAATAAAAAATTATTAAAAAATAATATAAAATACATAAAAGTAGTAAAAATAAATATACGAATTTGAGAAAGATTTAAGAATATAATATTTGTGGATCAAACCTTGGCAGAAGCATTGAGAAGAGATTTTATAGAAGATATAAACCAAAAAGCATGACCTCATCTTTCGTATCATACATTCTTTTGACTTTTGCACAACTTGGGTGTATGTATGTTATCAACCCGAGGACACGTGTATTAATACATGGAATATGATGCAGTGGTACATGTAATATGATGTAGTTTTACATGGCAATGTGATGTTGTGGTGCACTAGTGCCTAGTGCATGGTGCACAACACATGATGCACGCGTGCCTTGGTGCGTTGGTGCATGGTGCATGGTGTACATATTGCCTTGGTGCATGGTTCCTATGTTTCATAGTGCATTGTTCTTTGGTGCATAGTTCCCTGGTTCATGGAGCCTTGGTGCATGATTTCCATTTTCCCATGTTGCCCTGGGGTAGGGTGCCTTGGTGCATGATGCCCATGGTGCTTTGGTGCATGGTGCCAATGGTGACTTGTTACATGGTGCCCTTTTGTATAGGGTACGCTTCCTGGTTCATGGACACCCAACAAAATAAAGACAACCATGGTAGTCCACTACTACCACCAGTAATATCTAGCATTGTATGTTGCTTCTAGCCTATATATCTGATCAAATGATCCCCCAAACTAGCCACATAATGATGAAATTTGTCCCTCATGGTGCGTACAATATCTGGTGCATACCTCACCAAGGAATTAAACCTATGGCCATAATCTTTCACACTCATATTCCCCTACCTCAGACTGATAAACTAGTCTAGAGGGGCCTCCCAAACCTTCTGTGGAAAATAATGGGCTAGGAAGGTCTCCGAGAAGTCCTCCCACTCCGCTGGCAGAGCATCATGTTCTTTGGATCTCTCAAATGCCTCATACCATAGGACAACTAGATCACATAGCCAAAAAGAAGCAAACTTCACAGCCTTAGAGACATGCATCACTTTCAATACCCTATACACCTGGTCTATAAAGTCTTGGCACCTTTGGTGGAACTGGATCCCATAAATAATGGAGGATCCAGATGAAGAAACTCTCATACCTTCGAGCTCTCTTCCCAATCTCTCCTAGACTCTACTCTCGATTCTAGTTATCGCTCATGAATAGAAACTATCCTATTAAGGAACTAAACCACCTCCCTCATCACTTCCTCAGTCTCTGGTGGGGGAACAATAGGTGCTGGAGGTCATGTGTCCCTAACTGTCTCAGGTACCAATGGAACTGGTGAGGCTAGGGGTACTAGATCTCCCCGGGCTACAACAGGTAATGGGGAAGCTGGAACTAGGGATGCTAGAGACTCACTGTATGCCTCCAAGGGAACTCTAACTCTCTGACCTGGGGAACGACTGGTACCTTTCCCCGGATCCATGCCTTTCTCTCGATGTGCCATCTCCTTAGTGTAGCTACTCTATTAGATAATAAAAAGAAAGCACGATTTAGATTTCATATGTACTTATAACTCCGCTCTATAGTACGATCTATCAATTGAAAAAAAGGTAACAATTCCTAAATGCCCTTTAGCCTCTTGATTATAAGTGTGGTGCATAACACACCCATAAGCAAGACTCTACTAGACACAGCTTGTAGACTCCCTGAGCCACGACCTTCTCTGATACCAAGTTTGTCACGCCCCAAACTAGAGGAGGCACGACTGGCACTCAATACCTTATTCGACCGAGTTAGCCACTAAAACATGCTAGCTGACTAAACTATAGGACTAGAAGGTCGAGCAACACAACATCTAAAATACTAAGCCTGCACTTTTATATCCTAAATAATAACAAGTCATATAGGCAAAGGAAGACAAGCAAAAAATAATGAAGTACTATATGGGCGACGAGGCCGTAAGTGAATACATACATATACATATATATATACCAAGCCTATGGGGCTGGAGACTAGAAGCTGTAAAATGAAACCCAAAATATTGTATTCACAATAGCCGCTAAGATTGTCATAAGCACTGATCGGGACAAGGCCCCAACTATACCCCCAAACTATACAACAAAAGTAAATATCCTCTAATAGCCCCAGGAAAAGGTAGAGCTTACCAACTCACAGCTGAACCCCAAATTCTAGTGGAGGGGTTGATTCAAATCCCTATGAGGTTAATCAAAATCCCTACCTGGACCTGCGCGCATGAAACAAAAATACAGTGTCCCCAGGCAATGGACGTCAGTATGAATAAAATTGTACTGGTATGTAAGGTGGAAAGTAGAATCATAAATAGCTGATGTAAGAAGGGTAATAGAGATACCACCTAAAACTAAAACACTAATAGCCTTCATAGCCGACATCTAACCTTATAGAAATCAAATATGCATGGTATTCCCGTGTAATTGTATGTCGTGAATACATATATATACATATATGTATACATGCAAATACATGTTATACCCAACCAAATGCTAGCAATGATGGTGTCTTCCGGTAGCTAACTAGTACCATATTTGCCAACTTGTGGCCATATGTGTCTCATATGTATAAATATAAGCAATAGGCCTCATAACTCTCGATTATAGCTCATGTGTGGAATGCATAGCCTGTCATATCATGGACTCATAATGCATATATGATATCATGTTGACAATCTTGGTCCATTGGTATTCTTTATTCTCATAATCTCGTAATCACTTTCGTATAATATGTAAGTGCCTCGTATAACCTCATATGCTTTTAGAATAAACTTGATCACTTAACACGACTTTAGAAATGCAATTTAAACCTGAGGATGTTCATAAAGAGCTTAAGGTATTCACTTAGTTTCTACATATGTTTACCTTATAGTTTGTAAAATAAAGAATTTCAAAAACCATGTCCTTTAATAGTTTAAACATACGAGCTACATTTGAGGAGTTTTAAAAATCAACGTATTATTTTAATGTTTTTTTAAAAAAACACATTAGGGAGGAAGGAGGACTGGTTGCAAATTCTTAATGTTCCTTCATAATCTTTTTAAGTCATAACACCCAATGAAGAATAATAATTCATACATATGGACATAAAGTTAAGGAAGTAGACAAACAATATATAGATGTCGAATACCCTATATAAACAAACGAGTAGAACACCAATATAATAGAATCATGAGAATACTTCCATTGTGATCCCAATGCCTTTCACAGAAGGTCTTTCTAGCAACAGAATAGTAAAATATCACATTTGATGATTTAGGAGTTTTCTAAAATTCGTGCTCAAAGGAAGGACGAATCTTAGCCTTAATATAACTTTCCAACGAACGTCTGAATGCCTATAGTTCCTTCACAGAAGTTGTTATTTATGTCCTAAGCTTCACAAACACTATATATATGCAGCTTATACGCACCAATAAATATTTTATAATTAAGTTTAAATCGGCAAATTTGTCATAGGATAATAACTTGATGAAACATCTGTAGAACTTTGCAAAAATAATCATAGAAGACCTCGAGATGATTACCTTAGCGAACCAAGTGTAAATATTGAGAAGACACCAAGAACTACAAAGTTCTATCTTCTGAAACTAGCTCCAAACGCTGCTAATCAAAGGAGAAAATGATTGTCATGCGAGAGATCGCATTTCTAGGCACGAGGGCAAACTTTAGCGATAAAAATCACTAAAAATGCACCTTGATCACTCAAACAATCTTTTAGAACCCTCTCTTATGTTTCACTCTATTTTAGAACTGTTTTGAAATGTTTTTAATGACTTAAAACGTTAATATGCAGCTTTATATTAATTTTGACCTGACCCAGTTTGCCACCCAGTTCGTGCCCCAGTTTTAGCCGCGATAAAGGAGTCAACTCTTTACTCTGATATTTGCTTGACATGAGGTTTTATGCGTTGGATACTAGACTCGTAGAACTTCTATTTGGTAGGTTGGGGCCCTCTAACTCTTTAAATATTAGGAGAAAATCTCCAAGATATTTGATCCAAATTTTAGAAAATTTATTAAAGAAACTTACGATAACTTTTGCTGACTTTTATTTTGCAACTTGCTTGACTTCCAAACTTAAGATACGACAATTGTGCAATTATAATACCTCATAACACATTCTTCTTATCATATTAGACATTCTTAGTTTTATCCCGAAGGTACGGGTTAATTTAAACATTTCAAAAGGGTAAGGTGTTACACCAGACATTTCTTTAACTCGTGCTTGTTTAAGGGCTTCCTTGACCTAAATCTTTAGTTTAATTCTTTAATATTACCATCCATTTGCAACCTTATTCCCCCGAAGTGCTACACCACATCATATACACCTCATACACTCACACCACACTATGTATATTATGTGAAAAACATGGGGTCTCATAAAACCCTCCTAGACACCAGCTATAACCATCTCCATGCATCAGGGGTAAAGTAAAGGCTAGTGATCCCCATTTGATGCCCGTCCTAAGGGACCAAATCAATGTGCTCCTCCTCCATGAGTTCCCTCACCATCCACTGCTCTTCTGTAGAGGCTTTTCATTCTCGTTATTCTATCTTATCATGATTTAGGAATCCCAGAGCCGCATTGATTTCCATGGTAGAGATCCCTATGTGCTCATCTCGAACAAAGATGATAGGGTTGGGAGCATACCAATTGACCATGGCGATATGGGCACAGAACTCCCGAACCCAATTTTCATTCACTTCCTTTGAAACCTGCATAAAAGGAAGCCACCCTATTTCCACTATCCAGCGGTAGGACTCCGGTTCCCTCTCCACAATCTCTAATTTTCCAGGCTCTCTTCCCAGACCAAAACCATGGAGACTTATTGTAACACCCCATACCTTTCAAAACCTATATGACTAAGTTAATATTGACAAAGGTACTTGTCACGCCCTGAGGTTACCCCCCTAGACATAACACGATACTTAGTTTTACAAGTGAACCCAAGCTAACCCATGGCATGGCATATCTATACAATTTTAGTTTAAAACATGCATTGTGCGGAAGCTAAAAACAATTTAATATCTTAAGTAGGGTAAAGACCAAAATGTCTGAGTATATAAAGTATATAAGAGAGTATAATAGAGTTTGAAAAAAACAACACTAAAAACTCAAGTTGAATCTAATCTATGTTTGAAATCCTTTAACTGATATGAGCCATTGGGACATGCCCCCAGCTAACTCTAACAAGACTAAAATTGAAAAGTAAATATTGAAAGTAAAGCATGTGAACCGTGGGGACTTAATACTGGGCTATTGGAACTAGTTCCATGAGTTGGGTTGATTACTCATGGAAACTTCCATATGTCATGGATCCCACTCGTGGTTCCTGGGAGCCATCTGCAAGAAAGATCCCACGAACAGGTTCTATGGTCCGTGGAAACTTCTATGGTCCATAGACACAAGTCATAGAATGAACTTCAGAGGGGAAGTCCTCTGATCTTTTTTCCACGAGTCTAGTCCATGACTCATGGAGTGTTCTATGACTCGTGGATGTGACTCATGGTTATGCTGACAGTTGAAATTTTTTATTTCTTCTGGTTTTCTGAGCTAAGCCTGGGCTTGGAAGTTCTGGGGTCTTACAATATCTCCCTCTTGGGATCATTCGTCCTCGAATAAAAACTAAACAAGCTGAGTTTGGAGGGAAAGAGATGCAATCCCTACCAATTGAGTACTAGAAACTTATATCTAGGGATATCTGATGGAAATATGCAAGTATGCAAGTATGCAAGTATGCAAACATGCAAGTACTAGAAACTGAGTACCATGCAAATATGCTGAAATGCAAGGATAACTGATGGAACGAGGTACTGAGAATGAATTACACAAGAGTAAACTGAGAGACTAGGGAGGAACTATTACCTCAAGTTGAAACTGAATCGGAAGGAAAGAGGTGAGGATACTTGGCCATCATGGCTGCTTCTGCTTCCCAAGTAGCTCCCTCTATAGACTGATTCCTCCACAAAACCTTTACTGAGGCAAATTATTTACTACTCAACCTATGAACCTGACGGTCAAGAATCTCAACTGGAACCTCCTCATAGGTAAGGCTATCCTTCACAGCCAAACTCTCTAAAGGTACTATAGATGCTGGATCACCCACATACTTCTTCAACAAGGAAATGTGAAAGACTGGATGAATCGCTGCTAGTTCTGCTGGCAACTCTAACTCATAAGCCACATTACACCCTTTTTAGGATTTTTTAAGGACCTACATACCTGGGACTGAGCTTCTCTTTCTTGCCAAATCTCATCACCCTCTTCATGGGTGACACTTTCAGGAAAACCCAATCATCGATTTCAAACCCTAAATCTCTCTTCCTTACATCTGCATAGGACTTTTGACGACTCTAAGTTGTCTTTAGTCTATCTCTGATGAGCTGGACTTTCTTGATAGCCTCATGGACCAAATCTTGTCCAATCAAGGCTGCTTTACCTACTTTGAACCAACCAACCAGTGATCTGTATCTACGCCCGTAAAGTGCCTCATATAGGGCTATCTAAATACTGGAGTAAAAACTGTTATTGTAGGCGAACTCTATGAGAGGTAGGTGATCATCCCAACTAACTTTTAAATCGATCACACAAGCCCTCAACATGTCTTCTAGGGTCTTAATGGCACTCTGCCTGACCATCCATCTGTGGATGAAATGATGTACTGAGTTTCACCTGAGTACCAAGACCTTTATGAAAAGACTTTCAAAAATGAGACTTAAACAGAGGACCTCTATCTGAGATGATAGATAGGGGAACCCCATGTAACCTAACTATCTTACTGATGTAGAGTCTGGCATAATCCTATTCTAAATCTATATTCTTGACTGCTAAGAAGTGAGCTGACTTTGTGACTCTGTCCACTATCACCCAAATAGAGTCATGTTGTCTGCGAGTATGAGGTAATCCCGTAATGTAATCCATGTTGACCACTTCCCACTTCTAAGTAGGAACGCTAATCTCTTGAGTCACACCTCCTAGTTTTTGATGTTCTACTTTAACCTGCTGATAATTAGGACACTTAGCCACAAAATCTGCGATGTCCCTCTTCATGTCGTTCTACCAATAGACTTACCGTAGATCACGGTACATCTTAGTGGCACCCAGATGAATGAAATATCTAGATTTATGGGCTTCTGTAAGGATCTGCTTCCTCAACTCACCCACCTTAGGAACACATAAGTGACCCTGATAAGAAGCACACTATCTCCCCCTTGGGAGAAAACCTCAACTCTCTGCTGATGAACTATACACTTTAGATGAAGCAATATAGGGTCAATATCCTATTTCTCCTTAACCTCTGCTACCAATGAAGATTCTGATCCATTTTGGACTATTACACCACCATCAAACGTGTCTATAAGGCAAACTCGTAAGCGAGCAAGCCAATGAACATCTCTAGCTAATTCTTTCTTATCTTCCTCAACATGTGATACGCTACCCATAGACATTCTATTGAGAGCATCATCCACTACATTGGCCTTACACAGATGGTACAGAACATTAATATCATAATCTTTGAAAAACTCAAGCCATCTCCTCTGATGAAAATTCAACTCTTTCTGGGTGAACACATACTGGAGGCTCTTATAATCTGTGAACACATCAACATGAACACCATATAAGTAGTGTCTCCAAATCATTAGGGAAAACACAACTGCTGCAAGCTCGAGGTCATGAGTTGGGTAGTTCTTCTCATGGACCTTAAGCTGTCTGGAAGCTTAAGCTATAACCTTACCCTACTGCATCAAAACACAACCCAGGCCGACCCTGGACATATCGCAATAAACCACATAACTATCTGAACCTTCTAATAGAGTCAACACAAGAGTTGTAGTCAACCTGGTCTTCAGTTCTAAGAAGCTTTTCTCACACTCATCTGAGCACTGAAACTTGACCTTATTCTGAGTCAACTTGATCAATGCGGCATCTATGGATGAAAATCCTTCAACCTACCTCCTATAGTAACCAGCCAAGCCCAAGAAGCTTCTGATATCAGTCGGAGAGGTGGGTCAGGGCCAGTGCTTTACTACCTCAATTTTCTGAGAATTTACTTGGATCCTTTCAATGGATACCACATGACCAAGGAAAGCGATAGACTACAACCAGAATTCACATTTGCTAAACTTAGTGAATAGCTGGTGATCTTTGAGAGTTTGCAGAAGAACCCTCAGATGAGTCGCATAATCTTCCTCATTTCGAGAATAAACAAGGATATCATCAATAAAGACGATGATGAACAAGTCCAAATACTTCTTGAACACCCTGTTCATTAAGTCCATGAAAGTTGCAGGAGCATTGGTTAGTCAAAAAGACATGACTACAAATTCATAATGTCCATATCGAGTCTTGAATCCTGTCATCGAGATGTCACTATCTCTGCCTATGAGCTGATGATAGCTGGATCTGAGGTCTATCTTAGAAAAGCAACTAGCACCCTGAAGCTGGTCGAACAAGTCATCAATCCTTGGGATGGGATATTTATTCTTGATTGTGACTTTGTTCAACTGACGGTAGTCAATGCATATCATGAAAGAACCGTCCTTCTTATGCATGAACAACACTAGAGCACCCCATGGAGAGATGTTGGGTCTGATGAAGCTCTTATTTAGAAGGTATTTCAGCTATTCTTTCAATTCCTTAAGCTCAGTTAGAGCCATTCTATAAGAAGGAATTGAAATAGGCTGGGTATCTAGAAAGAGAACTATTCAGAAGTCAATTCCACTTTTGGGAGGAACTCCGGGAAGATCTTCTAAAAACACTTCTGGGAATTTCATTCACCACTGGAACTGACTTAAGAGTTGGGGTATCAGATTTTGAATCCTTAACCCAAACAAGATGATAGATATACCCTTTGGAAATCATTTTTCTGGCATTAAGGTAGGAGATGAAATGACCTACAAGCATTGAGTTATTACCCTTCCATTCTAAGACTGGCTCATTTGGAAACTGAAACTGAACCATCCAGGTTCTAAAATCGCCTGAGGCATAACATGAATGTAATAAATCCATGCCTAGAATGATATCAAAATCTACCATTTCTAACTTTACAAGGTCTGCTGAGGTGACTTTCTAGAAAACTGTGACAGGGCAATTTATGTATACCCGTCTAGCTATAACTGGGTTACCAACTGGAGTAGAGACTGAGAAGGTTTCTCGGAGAATTTATGGACTGACAGCAAAATATACTACTATAAATAGAGTTACAAAAGAAATCCTAGCCCCTGGATCTAAAAATGCATAGACATCAGTATTAAAGACTCGCAACGTACCCGTGACCACATCAGGAGAGTCCTCCTGATCCTGTTGAGCATGAAGAGCATATAACTTGTTCTAGCTCCACCTGTACCAGAAAAGGCACCCTGCTGAGTGGGGAAACCTGCTGGAGCTGTTGTTGAACTAGTCTGATTCTGTGGCAAACATCCTTGCCCTTTTGAGAAGCTGTTGGACAATCCCTCATCAGGTGGCCTGGCTTACCGCACCCAAAGAAATTTCCACTACCTGCAATGCACTCACCTAGGTGGATCCTACCACACTTCTTACATATTGGATGAGTGTTCCCACTAGTAACTGTACCTTGGGACTTAGAGCCAGACGCTCTATCCCATCGATCCTTCTTAAACTTAGGCACTGGGCACTAGCAGAAGATAAAACTGGAGTTGAATTCTTTTGATGGAACTGAGAGCGGTTTCCACCCTCTGACCTTTGCTGAGAGTAGCTAAAGTCACCTGTCCTAGCTCTCTTACTATCTCCTTCCCTTTCCTTGATCTTCTCCTCCTCAATTTGTTGAGCATAAGTGACCAACCTAGAGATGTTCATTTCCTTTATGAGCATGGCGGTCTTGCATTCCTTGACCACATCATCAGACACCCCAGACACAAACTTGCTCAGATGAACTCTAGAGTCAGCTACTATCGCTGGAGCATACTTGGATAGCTAAGTGAACTTGAGAGCATAGTCCTTCACGCTCATGTCATTCTGCTTCAGATAAATGAATTTCCAAACCTTGGCTTCCCTGAGCTCTAATGGGAAGAACCAGTCCAGAAAAGCAGTCTTGAAAAGATTCCAACTCACTGGACCTGCATTTGTACCACGAGATTCTTTTCACTGTCGGTACCAAGTGTAGGCCACTCCCTTCAGCTAATAGGCGGCCAAATCTTCACCCTCAACTGGAGTGACACCCATAATGTCTGTCACCTTCTGAATGTCATCCAAAAACTCTTGTGGATCCTCTTTTGACTTAGACCCATGAAATTCTGGAGGGTTCATTCGTGTGAAGTCCTGAATTCTTGTTGCAGCAGTGTTAGTTGGAATTCAATAGTGAGAGAAATGGTCATCTGTGCTCCACATCTACTGGTGTCATCATCCTACGTTTAAGGGCTGCTCGCCCTATCAAATTACGAAAGGCTTTCGAGGCTTACACCTCCCTATTAAAGAGTGTAAGACAAAGCTGGTTCCGCAGCCTGCTGATTGACTTGGGCGGTCATGGCCTTAGCAAGAACTTTGAAAGTAGCCCCGAATTTAGCATGCGTGACTTGCTCATTCAATGGGTCTGCTGGAGCTGCTGGCTGATTCCTAGCGTTAGCTATTCTGGGAGGCATTTTTTATAAATGCGAAGAGCACGGATTTAGAATAGACGGAGATTAAATATAGCTTATACTCTATAGCACGAGCTAGAAAATAAAGAAGGAAAGTTATTCCTAATGATGTCTCATAGCTCCTCCCCCATAAGTGTGGCGCGCTTCACACCCATGAAGAAGACTCTACTCGATACGGCTTTCAGATGCCCTAGGACACTTAAACCTTATGCTCTGATATCAAGTTTCTCATATCCCGAGGCTACCCTCTAGATGTAACACAATGCTTAGTGTCACAAGTGACCCTAAGCTAACCTATGGCATGGCATATCTATACAATTTCAATTTAAAACATGCATTGTGCAGAAGCTAAAAATAATTTAATATCTGAAGTGGGGAAAAGCCCAAAATGTCTGAGTATATAAAGTATATAACAGAGTATAATAAAGTTTGAGAAAAATAATACTAATAACTCAAGTTGAATCTAGTCTATGTCAGAAAGCCTCTAAGTGATATGAGCTGCCGGGACATGCCCCCAGTTAACTCTAACAACTGAAACTAAAAAGTAAATACTAAAAGTAAAGCATGTCTATCATCCTCGATCTATGAGGACTCACCTCTGAAGCTTCTGAGTACGGACTGGAAGTCGAGCTAAGCGCGGTCTAGATGTTGAGTGCCTAAACCTACATCGTACAATGATGTAGCACAAAAGTATGTGTCAGTACTCTAAATGTACTGAGCATGCGGGATATGTGCTAAGCTGGACGATGTAGAACTGAACATAAAAATAGATATATGTTGAACTGAATACTAAAGTAAATAATGGATACATGGTCAATACAACTTGAGTCTGACTGTGGGAGACACTATTAACCGACATACCCCAAGCTTAGCTAACTATGAGGCTAACCTATAACCCTGGATGGAAGGGTGTTTATACCTTGCCAAGAGTACGAACAAGTCTGACGTGAATCTACTAAACTAATGTCTGATAAGTCGGTAATCTACCAACTTATTGATCCTAAATCCATGAATTATTGCTATGTTTTGAGTAGATTTAATGGTTCTTATGGACTTTATTGATGTCTATGCAGGTACTTTTGATTAGTGATGATAAATAAAGAAATGGACCCAAAAAGAGCTCAAAAGGAGTGAAGTGTGGAAGGATTGGAAAAGATGAAGATTCTAGCCTAAGATGCGGTGCCCGTGTGACATGCATAAGATGTGGTGCAGAACGCATCTCTACCACATGGAGATACAAAATTCAATGAAGAATCTGCTAAGGGTTGTGGTCGCTGTGCGACGTGCATAACCAAAGGTGCGAACCACACATCTTTCACACGAAGCCTCCAATATGAGCTAAGGTCACTGGTCCAACTAAAGACAGTGTGCGATGCACACATCATGACATGCGAACTGTATGTCGCATCACACACCACCCGAAGGGCAATTTTGTCCTAAATTCTAGTGATGTTTTGGGAAAGTATAAAAGGCCAATTTAGGGACAATTGTAAATAACATTCTTCAATCCAAAATATTTTGAAGAGGTTTTTACCTTTGAGAACAAGTTTTCCTCTCCAAAGAGAAGAGAGTTTGAATCAATTCTCTTAGTTAACCATTTGTGTACTCAAATTAAGCTTAGAACTTGAAATTAAGCTTGAATGAAGAGGATTGTGACTTACCCATTTGGTATATCTCTCTCATTTGCTATGAGTGGCTGATTTCATTTTTCTAGGGATGTGTTGATAATGGGTTCTTGACAAATGAGTGTGGGTGTTGTTTATTCTTGCTTATAATTTCTTATTTGACATGGGTCTAGTAGTTTCACCAAGTTTTAATCTAAAAATTAGTGGTTGCAAACATTAATTTTCATTACTTTACTATGTTATTGCTTGAAAGAGAATTTCATGGTTTCGGATGTGAGATTGCTAGTGGGAACTTGGGACTCCATTCAAATTTGAGGCTAGAAATAGCTTATATCGATGGAATCACCTACTTAAGGGTCTAACCTAGAGATAGTGTGACCTTCCCAAGCCAAATATTGGTTGCTTATCGACTTAACCGATGATGCTCTAACTGGGATTATCGGATATATGGTTGTTGATTGAGAGATAAACAACCATACCCATGACCAATTCTACTTATTTCAATAAGCGAGAATATGTGTGAATTAATAAACACCCTATCCCACATTGGGATCATTTGTCCTAGAATGAAGACTAAACAAGCTGAGTTTGGAGGGAAAGAGCTGCAATCCCTACCAAATGTGTACTAGAAGCTGATATCTAACTGAGTTGAGTTCTATGGATATGAAAACATGCTGAAATGCAAGGTTAACTGAGGGAACAAGATACTGGGACTGAAATACACAAGAGTAAACTGAGAGACTAGAGAGGACCTATTACCTCAAGATGAAATTAAATTGGAAGGGAAGAGGTGAGGGTACTTGGCCATCATGGCTGCTTCTACTTACCAAGTAGCTCCCTCTACAGACTGATTCCTCCATAAAACCTTCACCGAAGAGACTTCCTCATTTATCAATCTATGAACCTAACGGTCAAGAATCTCAATTGGAACCTCCTCATAGGTGAGGCTATCCTTCACAGCCACACTCTCTAAAAGAACAATCGATGTCGGATCACCCACACACTTTTTCAACAAGGAAATGTGAAAGACTGGATGAACCGCTGCTAGTTCTGCTAGAAACTCTAAGTCATAAGCCACATTACTAATCCTTTTCAAGATTCCATTAAGACCTTCATATCTGGGACTGAACTTCTCTTTCTTGCTAAATCTCATCACCCCCTTCATGGGTGATACTTTCAGAAAGACCCAATCATCGATCTCAAACTCTAAGTCCCTCCTCCTCACATCTGCATAAGATTTTTGATGACTTTGAGCTATATTTAATCTTTCCTTGATGAGTTAAACTTTCTACATAGCCTTATGAACCGAATCTAGCCCAACAAAGGTTGTTTCACCTATTTTGAACTAAACAATCGGTGACCTGTATCTATGCCCATAGAGTGCTTCATATAGGGCCATCTGAATACTGGAGTGGAAACTATTATTGTAGGCAAATTCTATGAGAGGTAAGTGATCATCTCAACTACCCTTGAAATCGATCACGCAAGATCTCAATATGTCCTCTAAGGTCTGGATGGTACACTCTGCCTGACCATCCGTCAGTGGATAAAATGTTGTGCTGAGATTTACCTGAGTACCAAGACCTTTATGAAAAGACTTCCAGAAATGAGATGTAAATTGAGGACCCCTATCTGAGATGATAGACAAGGGAACCCTATGCAACCTTACTAACTCACTGACGTAGAGTCTGGCATACTCCTTTGCTGAATCTTTAGTCTTAACTGCTAGGAAATGGGCTGATTTGGTCCTTCTATCCACAATTACCCAAATAGAGTCGTGTTGTCTACGTGTATGAGGTAAACCCATAATGAAATCCATGTTGATCACCTCCCACTTCCAAGTAGGAATGCTAATAGCCTGAGTCACACCTCCTGGTTTTTGATGTTCTACTTTAACCTGTTGATAGTTGGGACACTTACCCACAAAATCTACAGTGTCCCTCTTCATATCGTTCCACCAATAGACTTCCCGTAGATCACGGTACATCTTAGTGGCACCGGGATGAATATAATATCTAGAATTATGGGCTTTTGTAAGGATTTGCTGCCTAAACTCACCCACATTAGGTACACATAAATGACCCTGGTAGCGAAGCACGCCATCTCCCCCTTAGGAGAAAACCTCTACTCTCTGCTGATGAACTACACCTTTCAACTAAAGCAATATGGGAACTCTGTCTTGTTTGTCTTTAACCTCCTCTACCAAAGAAGATTCTGACCCATTGTGGACTATCACACCACCATTTGTCGTGTCCATAACGCAAACTCCTAATAAGCCAGCGTATGAATATCTCTGGCTAATTCTTTCTTCTCTTCCTCAACATGTGACACACTACCCATGGACAGTGTGCTGAGGGAATCATCCACTATGTTGGACTTACCCGGATGGTAGAGAACATTCATATCATAGTCTTTGAGGAATTAGAGCCACCTTCTCTGATGAAGATTCAACTCTTTCTGGGTGAACACATACTAGAGGCTCTTATGATCTGTGAACACATCTACATGGGCACTATACAAGTAGTGTCTCTAAATCTTTAGGGCAAACACAACTACTACAAGATCAAGGTCATAATTTGCGTAGTTCTTCTCATGAATCTTAAGTTGCCTAGAGGCTTAAGCTATGACCTTACCACGCTGCATCAGAACATAACCCAAGTTGACTTTGGACGCATCACAATACACCACAAAATCGTCTTACCCCTCTGGCAACGTTTAAACGAGAGTTGTAGTCAACCTGGTCTTCAACTCTAGGAAGCTCTTCTCACAATCATCTGACCACTGAAACTTGACCTTCTTCTGAGTCAACTTGGTCAATGGGGAAGCTATGATGAAAATCCTTCAACAAACCTCCTGTAGTAACCGGCCAAACCCAAGAAGCTCCTAATGTTTGTCGGAGAGATGGGTCTGGGCAAGTTTTTCACTACCTCAATCTTTTGATAATCAACTAGGATTCCCTCACTAGACACTATATGTTCAAGAAAAGCAACTAATTTCAACCAAAATTCACACTTACTAAACTTAGCGAATAATTGGCGATCCTTGAGAGTTTGTAGCACTACTCTCAAATAGTCTGCATTCTCTTCCTCGCTCTGAGAATATATGAATATATCATCGATGAAGACAATGATGAACAAGTCTATGTACTGCTTGAACACTCTATCCATTGAATTCATGAAAGCTGCAGGAGCATTCCTTTGTCCAAAATACATAACTACAAATTTATAGTGACCATACCGAGTTCTGCAGGCTGTCTTTGGAATGTCATATTCTCTAACTCTGAGCTGATGATAATGGGATCTGAGGTCAATCTTGGATAAATAACTAGCACCCTGAAGCTGGTCGAATAAGTCATCAATCCTGGGGATGGAATACTTATTCTTGATTGTGACTTTGTTCAACGACGGTAGTCGATGCACATCTTGAGAGAACCGTATTTCTTATGCACGAAAAGCACTAGAGCACCCCATAGAGAGATATTGGGTCTGATAAAGTCCTTATCTAGAATGTCTTTCAACTGTTCTTTCAATTCCTTAAGCTCAGTTGGAGCCATTCTGTAAGGAGGAATAAAAATAGGTTGGGTATCTGGAAGGAGATCTATTTCAAAGTCAATTTCCCTTTTCAAGAGGAACTCCAGGAAGATCTTCTAAAAACACTTCTGGGAATTTCATTCACCACTGGAACTGACTCAAGAGTTGGGGTCTCAGATTTTGAATCCTTGACATGAACAAGATGATATATATAAGCTTTAGAAATCATAATTCTGGCCTTAAGGTAAGAGAAGAATCGACCTACAAGCACTAAGGTACTACCCTTCCACTCTAAGACTGGCTCGTTTAGAAAATAAAACCAAACGATCCTAGTTATTTAATCGACTAAGGCATAATAGGAATGTAACTAATCCATGCCTATAATTATATCGAAGTCAGTCATTTCTAACTCTACAAGATCAGCTGAGGTGACTTTTTGAGAAACTGTGATGGGGTAATTTGTGTATACCTATCTAACTATAACTGGATCACCAATTGGAGTAGATACTAAGAATGTTTTTGGGAGAGCTTCAGGACTAACACCGAAATTTACTACTATATATGGTGTTACAAAAGAAAGTGTAGCCCTTGGGTCTAACAATGCATAAACATCCAATTAGAAGGCTTGTAACATACCCGTGATCACATGGGGAGAATCCTCCTGGTCCTGTCGAGTCTGAAGAGCATAGAGCCTGTTTTGGGACTAAGCACTACATGTACCAGACGAGGCACCATGCTGAGTGGGGCAATCTGCTAGAGCTGCTGTAGAACTAGCCTGATTCTGTGGGCGAGCATCCTTGCCCTTATGTGAAGCTGCTGGACAATCCCTCATTTTGTGGCCTAGCTTGCCACACCCAAAACAATTTCCACTACCAGTTATACACTCACCTAGGTGATTCCTAACACATTTCTTGCAAACTGGATAAGTGTGCCCGTTAGTGACTGTACCTTAGGACTTAGAGCCTGGCGCTCTATCTCGCCGATCCTGCCTGGACTTAGGCACTCTAGCACTAGCAAAGTATGGGGCTGGAGTTGAAGATTTATTGTAGAACTAAGAGCAGTTACCACCTTCTGACCTCTACTGAGAGCACCTGAAGTCACCTATCCTAGCTCTCTTACTTTCTCCTTCCCTCTCTTTGATTTTCTGCTCCTCGATCTTCTGAGCATAAGCAATTAACTCGGAGATATCCATCTCCTTAACTAGAATAGCAATCTTTCACTCCTTGACCACATCATTGGACACACCAGATACAAACTTACTCATACGGGCCCCAAAGTCAGCTACTATCACCGGAGCATACTTGGACAACTGCGTAAACTTGAGTGCGTACTCTTTCACGCTCATGTCATTTTGCTTCAAGTTGATGAATTCTTAGACCTTGGATTCCCTACACTCAAGTGGTAAAAACCTATCCAAAAAGGTAGCCTTAAAGGAGTTCCAATCCACTGGACCTGCATTAGCACAACGAGACTCCTTCCACTGCTGATACAAAGTATAAGCCACTCCCTTCAACTAAAAGGCAGCTAAATTTGAACTCTGAACCAGAGTGACACCCATAATATCCGTCACTTTTTGAACATCATCAAGAAATTTTGGTGTATCCTCTTCGAACTTTGACCCATGAAATTATGGAGGGTTCATCCAAGTGAAGTCTCAGATTCTAGCTGCGGTAGAGTTAGTCTGAGGTGGAGCTGGTGCCACTTCCTGCTGATTGACCTGAGTGGTCATGGACTGAGTGAGTACCTGAAAAAAAGACCTAAATTCTGCATGAGCGACTTGCTCATTCAGAGGTTCTGCTGGAGCTGCTGGTGCTTGCTGGTTCCTTGCGTTGGCTCTTCTGGGAGGCATTTTCTGAAATGCGTAGAGCATTAGTTAGAAGGATATTATAGAGTTCATACTCTATAGCATGTGATGAAACATAATGAAGTGATGTTTTTCCTAATGACATCTCATAGCCTCTCCCCCATAAGTGTGGCGCACTTCACACCCATGAAGAAGACTTTATTCGATGCGGCTTTCAGACACCCTAGGACACTTAAACCTAATGCGCTAATACTAAGTGTGTCATACCCCGAGGCTACCCCCTGGACGCAACACGATTCTCTGTGTCACAAGTGATTCCAAGCTAACCCATGGTCTGGCATAACTAAAAAAAACTGGTAAAACAAGAACTGTGCGGAAGCTAAAAATATTTTAAATGTTTGAAGTTGGAAATGAGCCCAAACATGTCAAAATATAAAATACATAAAAGAGTATAATGATATCTAAAAAAACACTAGCAACTCAATAGCTGAATCTAGCCTATGTATGAAAGCCTCTAACTGATATGAGTTATTGGGACAAGCCCCCAGCTAACTCTAATAATCTGAAATTGAAATATAAAACTGAAAAATGAAAGCATATCTATCATCCTCAAACTATGAGGACTTACCACTGAAGCTACTGAGTAAGGACTGGAAATTGATCTAAGCACGGACTGGATGTTGAGTGCCTGAACATACATTATATAATGATGTAGCACAAAAGTATGCATCACTACTTGGAATATACTGAGCATGCAGAATATGTACTAAGCTGAACAATATAAAGACTGAACATGGAGATACATGTTGAAGCATAAACTGAAAGATCAGTAGAATGTAGTGACCAAGTAACTAACATGAATATATAGCATACTGAACTGAATATATACAAGGTCAATAAATTATGAGTCTTACTGTGGGAGATATATTAATTGACATACCCCAAGCTGAGCTAACTATGGGTCCAACCTGTAACCCTGGATAGAAGGGTGTTCATACCTTGCCAAAGGTACAAACAAATTAGACGTGGATCCACTAAACTAATATCCACAAGGGACAAAGGTGACCAGCCTAATCTGACAACTGACCCCTTTCATACCTATGGTGGCACCGTAGTTCTGGGACTTGGGGACTGCTACTAAAGGTCTTAGCCTAATCTGACAACCAAGCCTTCATCCCTTTATATGTTTGGTACTAAGTCTACTCCCAACTGAATGTAATAAATGATATGCAAGATGAAATACTGGATAGCTCAAATACTGATAATCATCCGAGAATGCAACATACATAAACTGAAACTGATGGCATTCTAATTCTGAAGCATGATTGTCTAAATTATCTGCCTAGCAAGTATAATTTATGAGTATTAGAATTAACACAAGCTAGGGTTTATGAATCCTGTACATATGACTATATTAATTATCCAAGAAACATATAATTTATATCATATAAGCTATAGAATATGCATTGAAATGAATCTCTAAGATTTAGGAACCCTAGGTCTGAATAATTCATGGAGAACTGAAGAACTTAACTGAATCTAGGGACTCAATGGGTGGAAGGAACCCAATGATGAAATCCCACATACCTGGAGAACAATCTACGTATAAATCCTTGTATTTTTTGGGCTGGGCTTAAAGAAACCTTCTGCTTGTTCTTGAGAGAAACTGTCGCCTCTTTTCTTCTTTTCTTTCTAAGTGTCTGATGATTTTAGGAGAATAGGTGATTTAGATAGTTATTGACTAATTTACTAGGCTTAGACTAAGCAAAATGACGTATCTTAGGCCTTAAAAGAGAAAGGAAACGTCTAGAATACCCCTGGGAATTTTAAAAGAAAGCTACTAAAAATTGTGACTCAGGTACCATGACTCAGTTGACGGAACGTAGTCCTGGATGATGGACCATTAACAGAATCGTGGTCCGGTCCATGTGTCTTGGGGTTTCTCTGATATTAGGAAACCACAACTCCACAGGATGGATCGTGGTTTTGAATGACAGTTCATCATGTGACTACTGGTTCCTAGGACTTTAGCTGAGGGTCCTCTGCTCTGGGGATTCCACCGTTGTTCTGAAGTACAGTCTGTAGTCTAACTCGTGGTTTCTGGGACAAGGACTAAGGGGCCTCTAATGTTCTGATTCCACGAGTCCACAGGACGGACCGTGGTTCTGAATGATGATTCATCATATGACTCGTGATTTCTAGGCCTTGGACTGATGTTCCTCTAATTAAGGGGAACCACAAAGTGATAATATGGACCGTGGTCCTAAACTACGGTCCGTGGTCCCGTCCGTGGTTCTGAGGAAGGAAATTGGTACTTCTCTGATCTTTGGATCCACAAGTCACACGACGGTCCGTGGTCCTGGACTATGACATGTGGTCTAACTCATGGTTTTTGGAACATGAACTGGGGTTCTCTAGAAAATGAAACTACAGTCAAGACGATCGACCGTGGTTCCAAACTAAGATTCGTGATCTTGATCGAAGTTCCTAGAAACTTGAATTTTTTTTGAATTTTTCTGCTGAGTACAGTCCAGTAGCTGGTTCAGATCCCGGGGTGTTATAATTGGACCTAATTATAGCCCAAATGAAGATTAAAATTGGCCCATCAAAGTGCAACCAAATCTGGCCCAAACAACTACAAAAGGTAGCACCAATGTTGACCACACTTTTGACCCAAGAGAAGCCCAAAATCAGCCACAAACATTAACCCTTTTGAGGCCCAAGAAAAGGATAATTTTGACCCAAGTTTCTTGACCAATTTTTGCCCAAGTTTACTCAAACAATTTGGCCAAAGAGGCCCCCTTAAACAAACCTTTTGTTGATATATATTGATCACAAAAAGCTGGAAAAAATTTACTAGAACTCTCTCTTATCTTCTTTCCTCTTGGCAGCCCCTTTCTCTCTCTTTAGAGTTCTAAGAATATCAAAATTCATTCAAGCTTAAGGTGAGTTAAACAACTTATTATCTTGGTACTAATCTACTACATATATCTAGGATATCCTATGGTAAGAAATACATGAACTATGGCAACCCCTTCCTTAAGGTTGGACACTTAGAAATTGTGTAACAATTAAGAGATTTCTTCTTCTCTTGTTGGTGTATGTGTAGGGGGTACTTAAGCTTTGCAAGACATCAATAAAAATATAATAAAAACACCCCTTCAAGTGTGGTAAGTACTCTTTCCATAATCATCTTTTTGGATTGAAGTTCGGATGGACAAATATTGTTGAATTGTTGTTAAAAACTCACGAGACGGTGATCGGAAGCCGTGGGTACAATGTGTTGCTATTGTATTTCGGTATGGTGAGTTGTGTAGGGGATGTTTCATGTGTTTTTTATTGTTGGATGCAGTAGGTTGGTGTGTGTGTGATGTGTACTGAAATAGGGGAGAAAGGTGTGACGATACACCCTTTAATTAATGTCAATACGTAAATCTGCCCGGAAAATATTTAGCTACTATTTTGATAAAGTTGCATCAGGTTTAAGAGCTAATATTAGCTTAATTATACCCTTGTATTGTATATTAACTTAATAAAGGAAATTTCAAGTTATGGTAAGGCAATCTTCAGAAGGAACGAGGTATGTTAAGTCTTCTTTATTCCTTATCGGTATGAATCTAGAAATGGAACTCTAAATCTCCGAAAGAAGGAATTTGAGTATTCTGTTGTAAGAGAGATGATTTGGTAACTTTAAAAGTCTTAAGGAACGAAGTGATACATTATGGTGATTCAAGTCGCTTTCTTATAAAAATTTGATTCTTTTTTTCATGAAACGTAAGTTATCCTTTTGTCGAGTTTCTTCTTTGTATTGTGATCCCTAATTAAGCTTTAGAAAGTATAAAAGGAAGGCTAGCAAGTCAAATACCCATTCATATGTGTTTGGTAAGTTGAGTACAACATCTAGTAAGTCAAGTCTAAGGAAATTATCTAAATGAACCTTCATAACTAACAAGAGTAGCTTTGAAGGTCAATCTAGTAATATGCTTATTACGCGTGGATTGCGTGTTAGTGTGCACCGAGGCACTACTTCCATAGTGAGGCTATTATAAATATAGTGTGCACCAAGATGCTACTGCTATATTAATTCCATTATATACATAGTGTGCACCGATGTGCTACTACCATATTGAGGTCATTATATACGTAGTGTGCGCCGAGGCACTACTTCCATATTAAGACTATTATATATAGGGTGCACCGAGGTGCTATTGTGGTTTAGGTTTGTTATAAAGAGTGATTTGCTGTGTGAGTTAATGCATGTGTTGTGTTCTAAAAAGAATAAAGGAGAAAAGAGCTTAACGAGTCTTACTGATTACAGTTTACAAGTTTCATATTATAACCTGTTCAGATTTACTACTTGCAACTTACTATTATGTTTCTACCTTACATACTAGTACATTATTTTTGTACTGACATCCCTATTTACTGGGGGGTTCTGTATTCATGCCTTCAGGTCCTGACAGAAACCCAGATAGACCTCTTCAGTAGGAGTTGCAGAATTCAACCATTTTTGTAAGCTCCATTCTTCCTGGAGCTGACGAGTCAGAGGTCTAAGTTATATTTTGATCAGGTTATGTATATGTACAGTTAATGGGTAGTCTAGCACCCTGTCCTAGCTATGAGATATTATTTTTACTCATAGAGTCTTGTAGACATGTATATGTATATCAGTGTTGGGTATGGCCTTGGTCGGCATTGTTATTAGCTATCTACTATGATATTAGCCTTGTCGGCCTTGAGTTGTTTACCTATTGTTGAGTTATCAATGTTTCTAATTGCTATATTTGGAGACCTTATCAGTCTTAGACCCCCGACAGGTTTGATGCACTTAATTTTCTCACCCTCACCCTTTTGGGGGTCCAAGTGCCAGTCCTGCCTCCCCTGTTTTTAGGCGTGACACTTATCTCCCAAATGAACCCTCTGGCCCTCTGCTCATAATATCTCGTGCGATACTCCTTGTTGATAAATTTCAAATACTCCACTTCTTCTCCTTCGTCCATGTTCGATTCCACAAGGGAAAATTATGGGGTACTCAATAGGTTTATAATGACATAGCAAGTAATCCAAAAAGGGGCTAGGAAATGAGAAGGGAGCATGTTACAAAAAAAATTCCAGCTTAAAACTACTAGTTTCATACCTTTGTTGCAATGAACATAACCTTATCGCAATAAGCCATTGCAATAAGACCTGTTTCATCATGATGGTCCTTCGCGATAAAGCGACTCCCATTGTTATTGTAACACCCCGTACCTTTCAAAACCTATGTGACTAAGTAAATATCGACGAAGGTATTTGAGCTCGAGATTGTGAAGGGGTACTTGGGCCTAGAATTTGAAATGGTCAAATGTATATAAGTGTTAAGTTAAATTATAAGGATGAGGGTTTTGAAAATGATATAAAACAAGTGAGGTACTTGATCGACTTATCTAAGCTCTTAGGTGACAAGTAGGTGCATCACCTACCTATGCTAACGAACTAAGTTCCGAGGGACGATTACAGGCATCAACACCATGTATTATTATACCTAATGGTAGAGCAAAAGAAGCTTAAAGTTGGCCCATCAAAGCACAACCAAATCTGGCCCAAACAACTACAAAAGATAGCCACCAATATTGACCACATTTTGACCCAAGAGAAGCCCAAAATCAGCCACAAAACTTAACCCTTTTGAGGCCCAAGCAAAGGGTAATTTTGGCCCAAGTTTCTTGACCCAATTTGGCCCAAATATACTCAAAAAAGTCTGCCAAAAAGTTCCCTTTATACAGAACTTTTGTTGATCAATATTGATCACAAAAAGCTGGAAAAATTCTCTCTTATCTCCTTTCCTTTTGGCAGCCCTTCTCTCTCTTTAGGGTTCTAAGAAGATCAAGATTCATTCAAGATTAAGGTGAGTTAAACAACTTGTTATCTTGGTATTAATCTACTACATATATTTAGGATATCCTATGGTAAGAAAGACATGAACTATGGCAGCCCCTTTCTTAAGATTTAACACATAGAAATTGTGTAACAATTAAGAGATTTCTTCTTCTCTTTTTGGTATATGTGTAGGGGTACTTAAGCTTTTCAAGGCATCAATAAAAAGAGGATAAAACACACCTTCAAGTGTGGTAAGTACTCTTCCCATAATCATATTTTTGGATTGAAGTTCGGATGGACAATTGTTGTTGAATTGTTGTTAAGAACTCACGGGACGGCGATCGGAAGCCGTGGGTTCAATGTGTTGCTATTGTATTTCGGCATGGTAAGTTGTGTAGGGGCTGTTTTATTTGTTTTGTATTATTGGAGGCAATAGGTTGGTGTGTGTGTGATGTGTATTGTACATGGGAGAAAGGTGTGACGATACACCTTTAATTAATGCAAAATACGTAAATCTGCCGGGGAAATATTCAGCTACTATTTTGGAAAGGTTGCATCAGGTTTAAGAGCTAATATTAGCTTCATTATACCCTTGTGTTTTAGATTATCTTAATAAAGGAAATCCCAAGTTCTGGTAAGCACAATCTTCGGAAGGAATGAGGTATGTTAAGGCTTCTTTATTCCTTATCGGCATGAATCTAGAAATAGAACTCTAAATCTCCGAAAGAAGAAATTTGAGTATTCTGTTGTAAGAGAGCTGATTTGGTAACTCAAAAAGTCTTAAGGAACTAAGTTATACATTATGGTGATTCAAGTCGCCTTCTTATAAAAATTTGATTCTTTTTGCACGAAACGTAAGTTATCCTTTTGTCAAGTTTCTTCTTTGTATTGTGATCCCTAATCAAGCTTTAGAAAGTATACAAGGAAAGTTAGCATGTCAAATCCCCATTTATATGTGTTTGGTATGTTGAGTCTAACACCTAGTAAGCCAAGGCTAAAGAAGTTATCTAAATAAACCTTCATAAATAACAAGAATAGCTTTGAAGGTCAATCTAGTAATACACTTATTATGCGTGGTTTGCGTGTTAGTGTGCACCGAAGTGCTACTGCCATATTGAGGCTATTATATACATAGTGTGCACCGAGGTGCTACTGCCATATTGAGGCCATTATATACATAGTGTGCACCGAGGTGCTACTGCCATATTGAGGCCATTATATACATAGTGTGCGCCGAGGCGCTACTGCCATATTGAGGCTATTATATATAGGGTGCACCGAGGCGCTATTGTGGTTTAGCGTGGGTTATAAAGAGTGATTTGCAGTGTGAGTTAATGCATGTGTTGTATTCTAAAAAGAACAAATGAGAAAGAGCTTAACGAGTCTTACCAATTACAGTTTACATGTTTCATATTATATCTTGTTCAGATTTACTACTTGCGACTTGCTTTTATGTTTCTACCTTACATACCAGTACATTATTGTCATACCGACGTCCCCATTGCCTGGCGGTGCTGCATTCATGCCTGCAGGTCCAGACAGAAACCCAGATAGACCTCTTCAGTAGGAGTTGCAGAGTTCAACCATTTTGGTAAGCTCTATTCTTCCTGGAGCTGACGAGTCAGAGGTCTAGCTTATATTTTGACCAGGTTATGTATATGTACAACTTATGGGTAGTCCAGGGCCCTGTCTTAGATATGAGATATTTTAATTACTCCTAGAGGCTTGTAGACGTGTATATGTACATCAGTGTTGGGTATGGCCTTGTCGGCCTTGTTATTAGCTATCTACTATGATAATAGCCTTGTCGGCCTTGAGTTGTTTACCTACTATTGAGCTTTCAGTGTTTCAAATTGTTATTCTTAGAGACCTTGTCGGTCTCATACCCCCAGCAGGTTCAATAGAGATACACTCTATTTTGGCACCCTCGGATTTTTGGGGCTCCGGGTGTCGGTCAAGCCTCCCATGGTTTGGGGCGTGACAAACTTGGTATCAGAGCACGTCGAATCCCAGGGAGTCTACAAGTCGTGTCTAGTAGAGTCTTGCTTATGGGTGTGTTGTGCACCATACATATAATCATGAGGCTACGGGACATTTAGGAATTGTTATCCTTCTTTCATTTGCTAGATCGTGCAATAGAGCGAGGTCATAAGATGTTTGAAGTCTAATTCATGTTTTTCTATTCCTTGTTTAAAGAAATGCCTGTGACCAGACAAATGAGTAGCCGATGGGTTGGCACGGATATGGGGGAAGGTACTAGTCATACCTCGCTTATCCGATTGGATAGATTTGAGGCTCAAAGTGAATAACCGACACCAGAGATCCCAGTTCATCAAGTACCTAATGAGACTAGAGAGGATCCAGTACCCCTGACCCCACCTGCTCCAGTGGCATCTGAGATAGCTAGAGATTAACCAGCACCTGTAGCTCCTACACCTGAAGCAGTGTACCAGGACATTAGGAGTGCTGTTCGATTATTGACCCAGATGGTAGACACATAACAACAACAAATTGGGGCATCAGCGAGTGCTAGGTCAGGTGGCTCAGAAAGTTCTAGGGCTCGAACGTTTATCAGCCTAAGACCTCCTATATTTACAGGCTCTTACCTACGTGAGGATCCTCAAGAGTTTATTGATCAGACTTATCGAGTACTTCGAGTCATGCATGCAAAAGTAGTATAGGCAGTGGAGTTTGCATCTTTCAGGTTACGAGATGTGGCCATTTTATGGTTCGAGGCTTGGGATCGGTTTAGGGGATCAAATGCACCCCCAGCTGAATGGGAGTAATTTTCAGAGGCCTTCCTAGCTCACTATCTTCCACAGGAGGTTTGAGAGGCCAGAATTGATCAATTTCTAGCCCTTAGGCAGGGCAATATGAATGTTTGCCAGTACAGCCTCAGGTTTAATTTATTAGCCAGGTACGCCCCCGATATTGTGAGAACGATGCGAGCTAGAGTTCATCGAAATGTGCGTGGCCTTAAGGATGAATTGATTAAGGGATTAACAATAGCAGCCACACAAGAGGATATGAATATTTCTAAGATACAGGCTATTGCTCAGACTGCAGAGGATATTGAAGTACAAATTGGAGATAACCAAAGCCGAGAAAGGGATCAGAATAAGAGGGCTAGATCTACTGGGTCCTATGTAGAGCCACGAGGTAATGTTAGGCCACATTTTAATAGGCGATCACCCCACTCTACTAGTGGTGCCCCATATCAGTTGCAAAGGCAGAGGTATGATCGTTTTTCTCAAACTGGACCAGGCCACAGTTCAGGTGCATCCAGTTCCTATCACCAGGGGCTTTCAGGTCAGATGAGGCCACCTTTGCCACCTTGTGTTCAGTGTGGTAGGAATCATCCTAGGATATGTCGCCTGGGTTCAGATACTTGTTATTCATGTGGGCATCCTGGTCACTTTATGCGAGACTGTCCGAGTAGAGGTAGGGGTGAGATATCCCAGCCTACAAGGTCGATGGCAGCTTCTTCATCTACTATTCGTCCCCCTAGGACAGGCCAACAGGATACACCAGGTCGTGGTAGAGGTAGAGGAGGAGGAGGAGCATCCAGTTCAGGCTGTGGTCAGAATCGCACTTATGCTCTAGCCGGTCGCCAGGACTTGGAATCGTCACCTGATGTTGTTACAGGTACATTGACTATTTTTACTCATGTTGTTTATGTACTTATAGATCCTGGCTCTACTCTTTCATATGTTACCCCGCTCATTGCTGGTAAGTTGGGGGCAGGCCCTGAGTTGTTTCCTAGACCCTTTGTTGTATCTATGCCGATTGGTGAATATATTATAGCTAGACGAGTTTATCGAGATTGTGCAGTTGCCTAGACACTTATGGGATTGGACTGGTTAGTTGCATGTTATGCTAATATCGATTGTAGAAATAAGGTTCTCAAATTCCATTTTCCGGAAGAGACAATCCTAGAGTGGAAAGGTAATGTTGCCACTCCAAGGGGTAGGTTTATTCCCTACCTTAAGGCCCAGAAAATGATTTCTAAAGGCTATATTTATCATTTAGTCCGAGTAAGAAGCACAGAGGATGGACCATCGACTCTTCAATCGGTTCCCGTGGTGAATCAGTTTCTAGATGTATTCCCGGATGAGCTTCCAGGAATCCCTCCAGAAAGGGAACTTAAGTTTGCCATTGACCTACTCCCAGATACTCAGCCAATATCAATTCCCCCTTACAGGATGGCTCCTACAGAATTAAGAGAGTTAAAGGAACAGTTAAAGGATCTACTCGAAAAAGGTTTCATTATGCCTAGTACATCGCCATGGGGCGCACCTATTTTGTTTGTTCGTAAGAAGGATGGGTCCTTGAGAATGTGTATCGATTACCGACAACTGAACAAAGGTACAATCAAGAATAAGTATCCGCTTCCAGGGATTGATGACATTTTTGATCAGTTGCAAGGCGCCAAATGTTTTTCAAATTTGACTTGCGGTCGGGGTATCACCAGTTACGTGTTAAAGGGGTAGATGTTCCAAAAATAGCCTTTACGACAAGGTATGGCCACTTTGAATTTCTAGTAATGTCTTTTGGGCTTACTAGTGCCCCAACAGCTTTTATGGACCTAATGAATCAGATCTTCAAGCCATTCCTAGATGTATTTGTGATCATATTTATTGACGATATCCTGATTTACTCGCGGTCCAAAGCCAAACATGTTGATCATTTACGTGCAGTATTGCAAATACTTCAGAATCATAAATTATATGCGAAGTTCTCCAAATGTGAGTTTTGGTTGACTTCAGTGGCTTTTCTTGGCCATATAATTACAGACGAAGGTATTAGAGTTGACGGCCAAAAGATTAAAGCAGTAAAGAATTGGCCGAGGCCCTTGAATGCTACAGAGATCCATAGTTTTTTCGGCTTAGCAGGTTATTACCGAAGGTTTGTGGAAGGATTTTCTTCTATATCTGCACCATTGACAAAGTTGACTCATAAAGCTACCAAGTTCCAGTGATCTGAGGCATGTGAGCAGAGTTTTCAGGAGTTGAAGGACAGACTTATATCAGCACCTGTCTTAACTCTGCCAGAGGGCACGGAAGGTTATGTTGTTTATTATGATGCTTCAAGGATTGGGTTGGGCTGCGTTTTAATGCAACATGGTAAAGTTATTGCCTATGCCTCGAGATAACTAAGAAAGCACGAACAAGATTACCCTACTCACGATCTTGAATTGGCAGCAGTTATATTTACCTTGAAAATTTGGCTCCATTACTTATTTGGAGTCTATGTTGACGTGTTTACGGACCACAAAAGTCTACAGTATTTATTCAAACAGAAGGATTTAAACCTAAGGCAAAGAAGGTGGCTAGAGTTACTAAAGGATTATGACGTAGATATTTTGTACCATCCAGGGAAGGCCAATGTAGTGGCCAATGCACTTAGCCGCAAATCCATGGGAAACTTGAGCCACGTGGAAAATAGAAAGATTGAGATGACAAGAGAACTACATCAGTTAGCTAATTTGCAGGTTTGACTACTAGACCAAGGTAATGGGGGAGTTGTTATTCAAAGCACCGCGGAATCCTCACTTATGACATAGGTAAAGGAACGACAATATGATGATCCAGAATTAGTAAGATTGAGGGAGGAAATTCCACAACAGAAGCAACCACTAATAGAGCTTAAGGAAGATGGGGTTCTGAGATATCAAGGTCGTCTATGTGTACATAAGGTCGGGGAGCTTCGGGAGAAAATTTTGGCAGAAGTTCACTATTCCTGCTATTCAATCCATCCCGGAGCGATGAAGATGTATTATGATCTTCGACAGATTTATTGGTGGAATAATATGAAGAGAAATATTACAGAGTTTGTAACCCAATGCCCGAATTGTCAACAGGTAAAAATTGAATACCAGAGACCCGGAGGTCTAACTCAAAGTATAGTGATACCTACCTGGAAATGGGAGGTGATCAACATGGACTTTATTATAGGCTTACCCCGTACTTCTCAAAAGTATGATTCCATATGGGTGATTGTAGATAGACTTACAAAATTAGCTCACTTTTTGCCAGCCAGGACAACTTATACTGCTGAAGATTATGCCAAGTTGTATATTAGTGAAATAGTTTGACTTCATGGTGTCCCAATTTCCATTATTTCAGATAGGGGTGCTCAATTTACAGCAAATTTCTAGAGGTCTTTCCAGAGAGGCTTAGGTACTCAAATAAGTCTCAGTACAACTTTTCATCCACAGACAGATGGATAAGCTGAACGCACTATTCAAACACTCGAAGATATGCTAAGAGCTTGTGTACTAGATTTTAAAGGGAGTTGGGATGACCATTTGCCACTAATTGAGTTTGCCTATAATAATAGCTTCCATGCAAGCATTCAAATGGCTCCTTATGAGGTTTTATATGGACGAATGTGTAGATCACCAATTGGATGGTTTGAAATTAGAGAAGCAGGATTATTAGGGACATACCTAGTTAATCAGGAAATGGAGAAGGTGAATCTATTCCGAGAAAGATTACTAACAGCACAGAGTAGGCAGAAATCATATGCAGATGTGCGACGTCGGGATTTGGAATTTAATATTAGTGATTGGGTTTTCCTAAAGGTTTTGCCCATGAAAGGCGTTATGCGATTTGGTTAAAAGGGAAAGCTTAGTCCAAGATATATTGGACCATAAAGGATCATTCGGAGGGTAGGAAAAGTGGCATATAAGCTAGATTTACCCACAGAATTAGAGACAGTCCATCCTGTATTTTATGTATCGATGCTATGAAGGTGCATAGGAGATTCTTCATGTATTATGCCTATCAAAGATGTTCAACTTTCTGAAGACTTATCCTATAAGGAAGTACCAATTTCTATCCTAGATCGTCAAGTTAGGAAGCTCAGAACCAAAGAAGTAGCCTCAGTAAAGGTGTTATGGAGAAATAATAATATCGAGGAAATGACGTAGGAAGCCGAGAAAGAAATGAGGAAAAAGCATCCCCAGTTATTTATGACTTGAAGATAGTATAGAGGTAAGTCATATTCTTATGTTCTTGATTCTCTTCCTACTATGCAAATATGATCAGGTTTGAACATGTGAAAATTATTACATTTAATTGTATATAGTTGTATCGCCCTGTGAGGCATCGTGCTGGACTTTTGCTGAGTTTCAGGTTTTTGGATAATCCCAATTATAAAGGAAACTCTGCCAAAATTTCAAAAAAATCCTAAGGTACTAGAGCTCTATATGCATTACCCTCATTCGAGGATGAATGATTCTAAGGGCGGAAGGATGTAACACCTCGTACCTTTCAAAACCTATGTGACTAAGTAAATATCGACGAAGGTATTTGAGCTCGAGATTGTGAAGGGGTACTTTGGCCTAGAATTTGAAATGGTCAAATGTATATAAGTGTTTAAGTTAAAATATAAGGATGAGGGTTTTAAAAATGATATAAAACAAGTGAGGTACTTGGTCGACTTATCTAAGCTCTTAGGTGACAAGTAGGTGCATCACCTACCTACGCTAACGAACTAAGTTCTGAGGGACGATTATGGGCAGCAATACCATGGATTATTAGACCTAATGGTATCCCAAATGAAGCTTAAAGTTGGCCCATCAAATCACAACCAAATCTGTCCCAAACAACTACAAAAGGTAGACACCAATATTGACCACATTTTGACACAAGAGAAGCCCAAAATCAGCCACAAAACTTAACCCTTTTGAGGCCCAAGAAAAGGGTAATTTTGGCCCAAGTTTCTTGACCCATTTTGGCCCAAATATACTCAAAAAAGTCGGTCAAAAAGGTCCCTTTATACAGACCTTTTGTTGATCAATATTGATCACAAAAATCTGAAAAAATTCTCTCTTATCTCCTTTCCTTTTGGCAGCCCTTCTCTCTTTTTAGGGTTCTAAGAAGATCAAGATTCATTCAAGATTAAGGTGAGTTAAACAACTTGTAATCTTGGTATTAATCTACTACATATATCTAGGATATCCTATGGTAAGAAATACATGAACTATGGCAGTCTCTTTCTTAAGATTTAACACATAGAAATTGTGTAACAATTAAGAGATTTCTTCTTCTCTTGTTGGTGTATGTGTAGGGGTACTTAAGCTTTTCCAGGCATCAATAAAAAGAGGATAAAACACACCTTCAAGTGTGGTAAGTACTCTGCCCATAATAATATTTTTGGATTGAAGTTCGGATGGACAATTATTGTTGAATTGTTGTTAAGAACTCACGGGACGGCGATCGAAAGCCGTGGGTTCAATGTTTTTCTATTGTATTTCGGCATGGTGAGTTGTGTAGGGAATGTTTGATGTGTTTTGTAATATTGGAGGCAGTAGGTTGGTGTGTGTGTGATGTGTATTGGACAGGGGAGAAAGGTGTGACGATACACCTTTAATTAATGCAAAATACGTAAATCTTCCCGGGAAATATTTAGCTACTATTTTGGAAAGGTTGCATCAGGTTTAAGAGCTAATATTAGCTTCATTATACCCTTGTGTTGTAGATTAACTTAATAAAGGAAAGCCCAAGTTCTGGTAAGCACAATCTTAGGAAGGAACGAGGTATGTTAAGGCTTCTTTATTCCTTATCGGCCTGAATCTAGAAATAGAACTCTAAATCTCCGAAAGAAGGAATTTGAGTATTCTGTTGTAAGAGAGCTGATTTGGTAACTCAAAAAGTCTTAAGGAACTAAGTTATACATTATGGTGATTCAAGTCGCCTCCTTATAAAAATTTGATTCTTTTTGCACGAAACGTAAGTTATCCTTTCGTCAAGTTTCTTCTTTGTATTGTGATCCCTAATCAAGCTTTAGAAAGTATACAAGGAAAGTTAGAAAGTCAAATCCCCATTTATATATGTTTGGTATGTTGAGTCCAACACCTAGTAAGCCAAGGCTAAAGAATTTATCTAAATGAACCTTCATAAATAACAAGAATAGCTTTGAAGGTCAATCTAGTAATACACTTATTATGCGTGGTTTGCGTGTTAGTGTGCACCGAGGTGCTACCGCCATATTCACACTATTATATACATAGTGTGCACTGAGGTGCTACTGCCATATTGAGGCCATTATATACATAGTGTGCACCGAGGTGCTACTGCCATATTGAGGCCATTATATACATAGTGTGCGCCGAGGAGCTACTGCCATATTCAGGCTATTATATATAGGGTGCACCGAGGCGCTATTGTGGTTCAGCGTGGGTTATAAAGAGTGAGTTACGGTGTTAGTTAATGCATGTGTTGTATTCTAAAAAGAACAAATGAGAAAGAGCTTAACGAGTCTTACAAATTATAGATTACAAGTTTCATATTATATCTTGTTCAAATTTACTACTTGCGACTTGCTTTTATGTTTCTACCTTACATGCCAGTACATTATTGTCGTACTGACGTCCCCATTGCCTGGGGGAACTACATTTATACCTGCAGGTCCAGACAGAAACCCAGATAGACCTCTTCAGTAGGAGTTGCAGAGTTCAGCCATTTTGGTAAGCTCCATTCTTCCTGGAGCTGACGAGTCAGAGGTCTAGCTTATATTTTGACCAGGTTATGTATATGTACAGCTTATGGGTAGTCCAGGGTCCTGTCCTAGATATGAGATATTTTACTTACTCTTAGAGGCTTGTAGACATGTATATGTACATCAGTGTTGGGTATGGCCTTGTCGGCCTTGTTATTAGCTATCTACTATGATAATAGCCTTGTCGGCCTTGAGTTGTTTACCTACTATTGAGCTTTCAGTGTTTCAAATTGTTATTCTTAGAGACCTTGTCGGTCTCAGCCCCCAGCAGGTTCAATAGAGATACACTCTATATTGGCACCCTCGGCCTTTTGGGGCTCCGGGTGTCGGTCATGCCTCCCATGGTTTGGGGCGTGACAGTTATGAGGTCATTTTCCCCAGCAAACTTTTTTCAAAAATTGTGATGTTTAAGGCATATACTTTGTTTTATCAAATCCCTCTCAGATCAGGAATAACCCACCAACATACAACTCTTATACAAGAATTTAATAGTGATTTTAAACCTCAAAAAGCAGCCCAAGCATTTGAATCCAATCCAAGAAACTTCATAAACAACAAGAATAGTTTTGAAGGTCAATCTAGTTATACACTTATTATGCTTGGTTTGCGTGTTAGTGTGCACCGAGGTGCTACCGCCATATTCACGCTATTATATACATAGTGTGCACTGAGGTGCTACTGCCATATTGAGGCCATTATATACATAGTGTGCACCGAGGTGCTACTGCCATATTGAGGCCATTATATACATAGTGTGCGCCGAGGAGCTACTGCCATATTGAGGCTATTATATATAGGGTGCACCGAGGCACTATTATGGTTCAGTGTGGGTTATAAAGAGTGAGTTGCGGTGTTAGTTAATGCATGTGTTGTATTCTAAAAAGAATAAATGAGAAAGAGCTTAACGAGTCTTACAAATTATAGTTTACAAGTTTCATATTATATCTTGTTCAAATTTACTACATGCGACTTGCTTTTATGTTTCTACCTTACATGCCAGTACATTATTGTCATACTGATGTCCCCATTGCCTGGGGGCACTGCATTCATGCCTGCAGGTCCAGACAGAAACCCAGATAGACCTCTTCAGTAGGAGTTGCAGAGTTCAACCATTTTGGTAAGCTCCATTCTTCCTGGAGCTGACGAGTCAGAGGTCTAGCTTATATTTTGACCAGGTTATGTATATGTACAGCTTATGGGTAGTCCAGGGTCCTGTCCTAGATATGAGATATTTTACTTACTCCTAGAGGCTTGTAGACGTGTATATGTACATCAGTGTTGGGTATGGCCTTGTCGGCCTTGTTATTAGCTATCTACTATGATAATAGCCTTGTCGGCCTTGAGTTGTTTACCTACTATTGAGCTTTCAGTGTTTCAAATTGTTATTCTTAGAGACCTTGTCGGTCTCAGACCCCCAGCAGGTTCAATAGAGATACACGCTATTTTGGCACCCTCGGCCTTTTGGGGCTCCGGGTGTCGGTCATGCCTCCCATGGTTTGGGGCGTGACAGTTATGAGGTCATTTTCCCCAGCAAACGTTTTTCAAAAATTGTGATGTTTAAGGCATATACTTTGTTTTATCAAATCCCTCTCATATCGGGAATAACCCACCAACATACAACTCTTATACATGAATTTAATAGTGATTTTAAACTTCAAAAACCAGCCCAAGAATTTGAATCCAATCCAAGAAACTTTCCTACCATTACTACCCTATTTTGAGTCTAAGACTCTATGAACTTCATGGGAACGGTGTAAGGGGTAGTGTGAACACTTTCATGACATAAAATTTGTAGGCAGACTTTGTAAATCTACACCATATGATCAAAAACCCTTCCAACACCCCAAACCCTAATTTCTACATGAAATCAAGCATGATTATTGCTAAATCTACGAAATCTAGACATTATAATCATGGGTATAAGTTATGAAAAGAGTTTTACCTTGAAAGATCAATGTGAAAAGTGTAGAAGTTGAGAGGATTTCCTGTGGAAGGAAAGGGAAATGGTTTTGAAAATGGGAGAAATGAACATCTCCCTCCACCGTCTACCTCCCCACTGGCACCGCCTCCTCCCTCAACAGTTCCCTTCCGATGCTTCCTCCATTTCCGTCGCCTCCCTCGATCATCTACCTCCTCTGCCACCTCCGTCTCCAATCTTTTGCCTCTCTCCACTGTCCAATCTCCATATATAAAAGGTTAGTTTTTCTAAAGTTTAATTATTATTGGAATTAGTCTAGTTTGTTCTAATTAACATCAATTAGTTTGGAAATTATGAATTTGTTAGGATTTTTTGAAATTGTGGTTAGTTTGTTAGGGTTTGTTGAATCCATTTGATTTGTTAAGGTTTGGTAGATTTGCTTGAAAATTAACATCAATTATTAGTCTAATTTCTTGTATGATTGTGTAATTGTAAATTGTAATTGTACAATTTGAAAAATTATTGAATTTGCTAGTATTTGAAGTCTTGAATTTTATGAAAAAAGTATTGACTTATGAAATTGGGATAGTTGAAATTGTGCGTAATGTGAGTTAAATTTAAGCAATTGTATACTAGATTGTTTGACTTGTTAGTTTTTTTAGTGAAACTAGTGATTTGAAATACAATAAATTGATGAAACAATAGCCAGTAATAAATTGAAATTGTGAAGTAGTGACCTGTAATTGTGAAGTAGTGATTTGGAATTGGAATTGGAATTGTTAACTGGTAGAAACAGTGACTTGAAATTGTGAACTAGTTTGTTTGACTTCTGCTAGAAATGAAAGTTTATGAATTATATTCAAAATTGTGAACTCGTGAGTTGAAATTGTGAAGTAGTGACTTGAAATTATAACTAGAATTGTGAACTAGTAAAACTAGTGACTTGAAATAGTGAAGTAGTAGATTGAAATTGTGAAGTAATAACTTGAAATTGTGTAGTAGTGACATAAAAAGTTCACTGGTATCTTGTAATGACCCTCGTGGTCATTTTCTTATTTTTATGTCTTTTTATTTTTTTGATCCTTCTTATAGCTTCTTCATGGTTTGTTTGACTTGCTGAGATGAGTGGAACTCTTCTCGAGGCATTTAATCAAGTTTTAGAAGAATTTTCCTATATTAGAACTCTTAAAGTTGAAATATTTGACTTCGGTCGATATTTGGAGTAAACGGGACCGGATGACAATTTTGTCAGTATTGTTAGCTCTGGAGCATAGATTTTGGTCTAGTGGGACCTTTAGTTTAGATCTCGAGGCTTCTAGACTCATTTTGGGCACTTGGGTGCGTTTTCAGCAATACTGACAAAGTGTTGACTTTGGTTAATATTTTATCAAGATGACCTTCGTTGGTTGTTTTGATGATTTTGTTGAGTTCGGAATATCATTTCTATTTGGGTAGCATGTTTGGCTTGTGTTTATAAGATTTCGAATGAATCCCAAGGGTCCATGCAGAGACTTTTTAACTTGTGTAGTTACTAGTTTTTACCAACTGTTGGTGCAGATATAGGTCCTTCATCGCGTTAATGATAAGGACCTCGCGACCGCAAAAGTCAAGAAGATTGCCCAATGCATTCGCGAGTTGGCTAATGCATTTACGATGAAGAACCTAGTGGACCAAGTTTTGGTCCCTTCATCTCATTCATGAGGGGCCCTTCACGATCATGATGGATCCGCTGGTACTTCTTCGTGTTCGCAATAGGGGTCCCGGTTCACGATGAAGAGATCCCCTGGCAGTATAAATAATCCTCCCTTCATTTTTTGCTTTGTCCTTCACGAATTCCTCCATAGTGGAGCTTAGAGCTTCATTTCTTGAGGATTCTGTCATAACTCTATATGGGTAAATTCTTCACATTACTCCGCTACTTTTCTGTTAGTTTTACGCGTTATACGTCTTTAATTCCATAGCTTTCATGTTAAATTCTTTAAATAATTCTCTTGATCAATTAAACCTCGGGGCTATTTTGAGCCCGGAATGTCACGACCCGATTTCTCAGTCATGATGGCACCTACAATCCCCCAGTAGGCGAACCAATACCCGTAGCCCGGAACAGTTAGTAATGGGCTACCTTCTAACAGTTAAGCAGAAGAACAAATAAATAAGCGAAAGCAAGGGAACAAGATGAATAAACTGGATAACCGGAGTAATATAAATACAAAGCGGAAGCTAAACCAACCCAAAACCTAGGGAAACACTTCAGGAAACTCATTCACAATAGGAACAGACTGAAGAGATGGGGTCTCAAACTCCGTGTCCATAACCCACACTATGTGATAAACATACCCCTTTGAAATCATCTTCCTAGCCCTAATATAAGATATGAAATGACCTTTCAAAGAAGGGGGACTACCTTGCCATTCTACAACGGGTTCATTAGGAAACTTGAAACTGACAACCCGAGTACGACAATCAACAGAAGCATAACATGCATACCACCAATCCATACCAAGAATGACATCAAAATCAGTCATCTCCAACTCTACTAAATCCACTAAAGTGACTCTATGAAGGACTGAGATAGGTCGATTTTGGTAGATTCTTTTTGCTAGGACTGACATACCAATAGGAGTAGATACATAAAAGGGTTCCAAAAGCTGATACTACCGGAGAAGAGTGGGATGCCTATTGGTTGGTTTGATGGGATTGCTGTTTTGGGCTACCTCCTCGCAAAAATAGTATATATGCATGTCTAGAAATGGACGATATACCGGTAACCTCAAGTATAAGGAATGGGAGAGAAGGGTAAAGTAGACATGCTCAGAAATAGTAAACACTAACCACACTAATCACAACAATCTCATTCCAGTCACCAACAACCCTGCTGTAACCAAGCTCTAATCACGACAAGCTCATTCATGAAACCAACAGCCCCACTATAACCAAGCTCACCCTCAAGACAGAAGTAATTTGATAAGACTCTACCTACAGTCCCTCGGCCGCCCATACAACCGAGGAATGCAAATAAGTGAAAACAAACCCTCTGGCATCCATACTACCGGAGCGTACAATCAACAATCAACAGACAAGAGTGGTACCTCACGCAGATGAATGATATGATGCCATACTAAGTAAAAGTGATCAAAGTACCATATGTCACCCGCTTCAGACGATCTATAAGGCCAGAATACGGGATCCATGGAAGGTCCCACCCGTCTACTTCTACTACACTGTATACCCTCCCTCCGGCACCCGCAGCTTCTGGTCCAGAATGGCAAGGTCCATAGAGGCCCTCGACCAACATACTAGATGCCCCGCATCCTCAAGACAATCCAGGTCTAAAATAGTAAGCCCAAAAGCTCTAGTACTCGGCCCCGCCTAGTCCAGTAACACCTTGGATGCTGTAGTATAAAAGTAGGGCACCCAACTCCATCGAGCCCAGAAAAGTGGAATTGTTGATATAATGTCTTTTAAAACTCTCCTTACCCCAAGAAGACCCACAAGACAGGTCAAAACCATTTCTAAATCATTTCCGTAAAAAACGGGACCCCCAGGCCATGCAAAGATTAGAAAACAGCTCCAGAAGGCCCGAAGCCAAAACTGTAGTAAAACATGGGAAAACCTCTCTATATGCATGGAAATGGCATGATCAAACACATAATGGCCGCCTCGCAGCTCACAATCAACCTATCGGCCCTGCACAGGCTCAAAAGCTACACAGCAAGCATAACCAGCCTAGAAGGATAATTCTATGTCCAGGACTCGCAGACATTCCCAATGATCCCACCATCTATGTTCCAGAGTCAACAAGGCCTCACAGGACCACAAGGGTAATAATATCATTTAAAAGGAATTCTACACATAATGGAGGAAAGAAACGGGATGGATCATGAAAGAGCTGTCAAGGTCTGTGGTACCAACCTAGTAACCCAACCCAAGGATGTCGACTAGTATAATTTTACCCGATATATGTGAAGTCTAGGGAGTTAAGTCGTAACCTACCTATTGTCCGACGACAATCTGCCCGAACAACCAGGTCCAAGCCCAAAATGCTTCGAGAACTCCCAAAAGACAATCAAATAATCAAAACCATAATTAAAACATCAAAATAAGTCCAACGATACCCATAATGCCACAATTGTAGCCGGGGCAAAATCTGAGTAAATAGCGGGCCTATGGGGCCCACAACCCAAAGCCCAAATGAAAAGAACCATGATGACCCCAACGATGCCAAGGAGGCATGCTCCAAATTTCAGCACAAGTGGCCAAGGAAAAGGGCATCAAAACAGCCCGTAAAGGTTGGGTTTTAAGGAGTGGAAATTTACGAAAAAGAATGGAAATTGGGCAAGGATTACTTACCACATAGGCGGAAACCCGAGTCAAGAAGGATAATTTACCACTCCCACGAGCATGCACCAACTGGACGGCCAGAATTCACAAGCAAAAACTCAAGCTTAGAGAAGGGCATCAATGGAGGTTTTAAGAAATTTCAAGAGAAGAGGGAGCTTACCAAACGACGAAGAAGTACGGAAAAATGCACACACAATCGACTTCCCAAGGCATGGAATCAATATAGAGAAAATTATTTATATGTGTTTGGTATGTTGAGACCAACACCTAGTAATCCAAGGCTAAAGAAGTTATCTGAATGAACATTCATAAATAACAAGAATAGCTTTGAAGGACAATCTAGTAATACACTTATTATGCGTGGTTTGCGTGTTAGTGTGCACCGAGGTGCTACTGCCATATTGAGGCTATTATATACATAGTGGGCACCGAGGTGCTACTTCCATATTGAGGCCATTATATACATAGTGTGCACCGAGGTGCTACTGCCATATTGAGGCCATTATATACAGTCGCTGCATCAAGCCACCCGGTCTCATGTGCTCGAACTTCACCTGCTTACAGTTCAAGTACTGAGATACAAACACTGCCATGTCCCACTTCATACAACCTCACCGGTAAAGCTGCCTCAGATCTCTATACATATTCGCTGCGCCAGGATAAATGAAGTATGTGGAACAATATGCCTCACAGAGTATCAACTGTATCAAATCACCAACTCTCGGAACACAAAGTTGACCCTCAAACCTCAAAATACCATCATAACCCAAAGTAGCCCGACTGGCCTCACCCCGAACTACCTGATCATGAAGGTAACACAAACTCTGATCCTCAAGTTGTCGGCTCTGAATCTGATCAACTAGAGTGGAGCGAACCTCAACACTAGCAAAGACTCTGTTGGGATCCGATAGGTCAAGCCTAACAAGACGGTTAGCCAAGGACTAGATGTCCAAGGCCAAAGGTCGCTCAGAAACTAAAAGTGAAGCTAGGCTGCCCATACTCACCGCCTTCCAACTTAAGGCATCTGTTTCCACGTTTTCCTTGCCCGGATGGTATAAAATAGTGAAATCATAGTCCTTCAGCAACTCAATCCATCTCCTTTTCCTCGAGTTTAGCTCCCGCTGACTCGTAATGTACTGAAGACTATGATGGTCGATGAATATCTCACAATGAACTCCATATAGATAGTGCCTCCAGATCTTGAGTGCAAAGACTATCGCCGGTAACTCTAAGTCGTGAGTGGGTTAGTTGCACTCGTGAACCTTCAGCTTCCTTGATGCATATGCTATTACTCGACCCTGCTACATCAGCACACATCCAAGACCGACCCCTGAAGCATCACAATACAAAGAAAAACTCTGACCCTCAACTGGCAAAGTCAAAACTGGAGATGAAGTCAATAAGGCCTTAAGCCTCTGGAAGCTATCCTCGTACTGGTCGAACCACTGAAATGGAACATCTTTCCTTATCATCATAGTCAAGGGTGCTGCTATTGATGAAAATCCCTCAACGAACCATATGTAATACCCGGCTAACCCAATAAAGCTGCAAACCTCGATAGGAGTAGTAGGTCTAGGCCAATCACGAACTGCAGAAATCTTACCCGGATCAACTCTAATCCCATCCTTAGACACCACGTTCCCTAAGAATGCAATTGACTCTAACCAAAACTCACACTTTGAGAACTTGGCGTAAAGCTAATGATCTCTCAAAGTATGAAGTACAGTCCTCAAGTGTTGCTCATGCTCATCTCTACTCCTCGAGTATACCAGGATGTCATCAATGAAGACTATCACAAACATATCCAAGTACGGGCTAAGCACCCTGTGCATCAAGTCCATGAAGGCTGCGGGGGTATTAGTCAACCCAAAAGACATCACCAGGAACTCATAGTGGCCATAACGTGTCTTGAATGCTGTCTTAGGGATGTCCTCTGACCTAATCCTCAACTGATGGTAGACGGACCTCAAATTAATCTTTTAAAATATGGCGGAACCCTGAAGCTGATCAAATAAGTCATCAATCCTAGGTATCAGATACTTTTTCTTCACTGTCACCTTATTCAACTGCCAATAATCAATACACATCCGCATCAACCCATCCTTCTTCTTCATGAAGAGAACATGAGCACCCTAAGGAGACACACTTGGTCTAATAAACCCTTAGCTAACAAATCCTGGAGCTTCTCCTTAAGCTCTCTCAACTCAGCAGGAGCCATATGGTAGGGAGGAATAGAAATGGGTCTGGTGCCTGGCTCTAACTCAATGGAGAAATCAATATCCCTCTCAGGTGGAAGTCCTGGCAGGTCGGTAGGAAACACATCACGAAGTCTCTAACCACAGGAACAGACTCAAGAGACGTAGGGTCAACACTTGCATCTCGAACATATGCTAGATAAGATAAACACCCACGGGATATCATCTTACTAGCTTGAAGACAAGAAATTATCCCAGATGGTGCATGGCTAATAGAACCCTACCACACAACCGGGATACACCAGGCACGGCTATGGTAACGGTCTTTGCATAGCAATCCAAAACTGCATAGTGAGGCGATAACCAGTCCATGCCCAGTATCACATCAAAATCCAACATATCAAGTATCATCAGGTCAGCCCAAGTATCCAAATCACCAACAGATATCACACAGGATCTCACAATCTGATCCACTACTAAAGAATCTCCTACAGGGGTCAAAATAGAAACAGGCACATACAATGGCTCACTAGCCAACCCCAAATAAGGCATAAAGTAGACAGATATATATGAACAAGTGGATCCAAGATCAAACAAAGCATAAGAAGGCTGACGACATACAGAAACCGTACGTGTAATCACAGCATCCGAGGCCTCTACCTCCAGTTTCCCTGGGACTACATAAAACTAACGATGACCTCCACCTGCCCGACCGTCATCCCTACCACCTGCTCTGCCACGTTGAGCACCACATCTACCCTGACCACCTCCTCCCTGAGCCGGTGGATGAACAGAATGAAAAGGCTGAACCGTACCCCGTTGGGGGCAATCTCTAGCATAATAGCCGCCAACTCCGCACTCATAATAGGTTGTACCCTGTTGGGGGCAATCTCTGGCAAAATGATTGCTAATACCACACTCATAACATGGCCCTGAAGTCCCACCCTGTCGAGATGGACCCGCTAAACTTATATGGCCACCTCATCCTGATGCCCCAGAAGTAGTACCCCTCGCAGACTGATCGTTGTAGCCACGCGGACTGCTTTGACCCTTCTCAAACTGAGAACCCGAAGCCTGAAGTGAAGCCTAAACTGTTTGACTATACTGACCCTAATGTTGTTGTGGCTGATAACCTCAGCCACACTGGCCGAAACCTCTACCACCATGACTAGAACCACTATAACCATCCTGATGTCGGGGCCTCTTATCTCTGTCCCCGGTGTCATGACGACGCGAATCCTCAACTGTACGGGCATAGTCCGCTTTGGTCTGAAATGACCAACCGCTAGCAACTAGTATCTCTGCAGGCTCTCTGAACTCTCTTTGTAGCCCCCAAACAAATCTATGGACCCTGCCGACCTCAGTAGGCATAATCATGGCCCCAAGTGGATCAAGCTGATGGAAATAGGTCTCGTACTCTGAGACAGTCATAGAATCCTTGGAAAGTCTAGTGAACTCCTCCCTCCGATGCTCCTTGTCACTCTGAGGCAAGAACCTAGCCATAAAGGCCTCATAAAACTCAGACCAGGTCAAGGGAGGTGATGTAGAAGGCGTATAAGCAACCCGTTCCCTCTACCATAACTCTGCTGGACCCTCCAGCTAATATGAAGTGTAGTCAACCCCGTTAGTCTCCAATAAGCCCAAATGGTGCAACATTTCCTCGCAGGTAGTGATAAAGTCATGTGGGTCCTGACCCGATGTTCGAGTGAATCTCGGCAGTGCCAATCTCAGAAAACTACCCAAGGCCTTCTGCTCCGTCTCTTCCATAGTAGGGCGAGGATCAAGAGGTTGGGCAACCGATGGAACTGGAACAACCTCAGCATGGGGAGCCATAGTAGCAGGCTGCGCTCCTGAACTCTAAACATCCAGGGCTACCTCCTGAGCGGATATCTGAGCTATCTCAGAAGGATGCTCCCTAATCATACACAATAGCTGAAGTAACAAACCCCGAATATCTTAAGACTGAGCTGGGGATGAAGCTAGCACAGAAGTTGATGCTAGAATTGGTACTGGAGCTGGTGGTGCCTGGGATATCCCCGGGCCCATATACTGCTGCTCTAGAGCTAACTCTGGCTCGTGGCATACTCAGGATCTATATCCACTTTAGCAGCTCTAGCAGGTGCCTCTTCTCTGGGGTGCCCTCGACCCCTACCTATACCCCAGCGACCATGCCGGCCCCTAGTTGGAGTCGAACGTGCAGGGGCAGAAGGATCTCCTCTGCCAAAAGCTGAAGATCTCGTACGAACCATCTGCGGAAGAGTGAACCAAAATAAGTGAGATTTCTAGAAACTTTCAAGGATACTACGCATGAAAGAGGAACAAGAACAGTCCATTTTCCTAAGATGTCACTATAGCCTCTCAAAGATTGAGTACGGACGTCTTCGCCCAAATCTGCAGGACTCTACTAGACATTAGCTCCTATACCGATGACACCGGTGAACCTAGAGCTCTGATACCAAGCAGTCACGACCCGATTTCTTGGTCATGATGGCACCTACAACCCCCCAATAGGCGAATCAATCCCCATAGCCTGGAACGGTTAGTAATGGGCTACCTTCTAATAGTTAAGCGGAAGAACAAATAAATAAGCAGAAGCAAGGAAACAAGATGAATAAACTGGATAATCGGAGTAATATAAATACAAAGCGGAAGCTAAACAACCACAAAACCTAGTGTCATAGTGTATAAGAGCTGAACTATATCAGGAGTACAAAGGTCCAAAAGTAAAATATACATGATGTCTCTTAAACTACAAGAGTACAAACTACATCAAGGATAACCTAAAGTCAAGCTCTGAATGCCAAGAGCTAACCCTCAGCCTGGATGATCCCAAAACAGCACCCCGCACAAGTCTCCAGTGATCTAACGATGATGGCTCACACAAGGATCTGCACCAGAAGATGCAGAGGGTAGGGTGAGTACCAAATGTGAAGCATAAGGTACCTAGTAGGTATCATAGGCCGACTAGGCACATATAAAGTAAAAGAGCAATAGCAGACAGAATAGAAGTAAGCAATCACGGTAATCAATGGTAAAGTACACCAAAACTAGCCCAGAGGGAAGACAATAGAAAGCAACAAGCAAGGCTAGCAAATAGAATATATACAAGGCAAACACAGGTGAAAGTAAGAACGACGCACCTGGGATCCTCGCAAAAATAGTATATATGCATCAGTCTAGAAATGTACGGTATACTGGTAACCTCAAATGTATAAGGAATGGGAGAGAAGGGTAAAGTAGACATGCTCGGAAATAGTAAAAAATAACCACACTAATCAAAACAATCTCATTCAAGTCACCAACAGCCCCATTGTAACCAAGCTCTAATCACACTAATCACGACAATCTCATTCCAGAAACCAATAGCCGCGCTGTAACCAAGCTCACCCTCAAGACAGAAGTAATTTTATAAGACTCTACTTACAGTCCCTCGGCCGCCCATACAACTGAGGAATGAAAACAAGTGAAAACAAACTCTCCGGCATCCCATACTACCGGAGCATACAATCAGCAATCAACAGACAAGGGTGGAACCGCACGCAGATGAATGATATGATGCCATGCTAAGTAAAAGTGATCACAGTACCATATGTCACAAACTTCCAGCGACCTATAAGGCCCAGAAGACGAGATCCATGGAAGGTCCCACCCATATACAACTACTACACTGTATACCCTCCCTTCGGCACCCGTAACTCACAGCTTCTGGTCCAGAATGGAAATGTCCATGGAGGCCCCCGACAAACATACTAGATGCTCCGCATCCTCAAGACAATCCCCAAGTAATGCGGCCTGGAGGGTATCTAGGTCTAAAATAGTAAGCCCTAAAGCTCTAGTACTCGGCCCCACCTAGTCCAGCAACACCCCGGATGTTGTAGTATAAAAGTAGGGCACCCGACCCCGTCGATCCCAAAAAAGTGGAACTGTTGATAAAATGTCTTTTAAAACTTTCCTTACCCCAATAAGACCCACAAGACAGGTCAAAACCATTTCTAAATCATTTCTGTCAAAAATGGTGGCCCCGGGCCGTGCAAAGTTTAGAAAATAGCTCTAGAAGGCCCAAAGCCAAAATCATAGTAAAACATTGGAAAACCTCTCTATATGCATGGAAATGGCATGATCAAACATACAATGGCCGCCTCGTAGCTCACAATCAACCTATTGGCCGTGCACAGGCTCCGAAGCTACACAGTAAGCATAACCAGCCTAGAAGGATAATTCTATGTTCAGGACTCGCGGACATTCCCCATGATCCCACTGTCTATGTTCCAGAGTCAACAAGGTCTCACATGACCACAAGGGTAATAATATCAATTAACAAGAATTCTACACCCAACGGAGAAAAGAAATGGGACGGATCATTGAAGAGCGATCAAGGTCTGTGGTACCAACCTAATAACCAAACCCAAGGATGCCAGCTAGTATAATTTTACCTGATATATGTGAAGTCTAGGGAGTTAAGCCGTAACTTATCTATCGTCCGACGACAAGCTGCCCGAAAAACCAGGTCCAAGCTGGAAATGCTCTGAGAACTCCCAAACTACAATCAAACTATCAAAACCATAATTAAAACATCAAAATGAGTCAAATGATACCCATAATGCCACAATTGTATTCGGGCCAAAATTCGGGTCAAAAGAGGGCCCACAAGGCCAATAACCCGAAGCCCAAAACAAAAAGAACCATGACGACCCCAATGATGCAAAGGAGGCATGCTCCAAATTTGAGCACAAGTTGCCAAGGAAAAGGGCATCAAAACAACCTGCAAAGGTTGGGGCTTAAGGAGTGAAAATTTATGAAAAAGAACGAAAATTGGGCAAGGATTACTTATCACAAAGGCAAAAACCCGAGTCAAGAAGGATAATTTACTACTCCCACGAGCATGCACCAACTGGACGGCCAGAATTCACAAGAAACTTGAAATTCATAAAGTGTGGTTAGTGGCTAGAGGCTAAAAATTGAAAGTATGGAGGTTTTAAGAAATTTCAAGAGAAGAGGGAGCTTACCAAACGATGAAGAAGTACGGAAAAATCCACACACAATCGACTTCCCAAGGCTTGAAATCAATATAGAGCAAATTGTTGCAGAGAATTTAGAGTTTAGAGTGAGAAAAAGTGAGAGAGAATGCTGGAAAAACAAACTCCTAGCTTTATATAGCTGTTCAGGGTCCTTCATCGTGATCGCAAAGGACCCCTCACGATCGCGAGGACCACACTGGCTAGACCACCATGATCGTGGAGGCTATCCACGTGGTCACGAAGAACAGGGACCCAGTCACTTCATCGCGATCGTGGAGGCTGGGCTCACAGTTGCGATAGAGGTTGATGCTTGCACCTGCAACTTGGAAATATCTGCAATTTTTAGAAAGCTCGATGGGGCATTTCGGGCACAATTGGAAACCGATATTTGAAAACCAATAATGCTAAAAGAGTGGAAATGACGCTCCAAACTCAACGGAATTGACAAAACTTCCATACGAGATTGTTTCACTGAAATGTTGACCTAAGTCAACACTAATGAAAAGGAACTCAAGGGCTCAAAATGGGTCTGGCTCACCCGTAATCCAAACCAACCACCTTCCTAGCCCAAACTCAACATTTTGAAGCTGACAGAATCATCGGATTTCGAATCTGACACTCCAATCATCGAAAGACACCCAAAGTTACACTTTCAACTCTAATTGGCCTGAAAACTGAGAAAACCACACAAAACCCACATCGAAAGTTCTCAGATCTCAACTAAAGGTTCAACTAGACCAAACTCATCGCTCCGGAGATAACAGAACTGTCAAAATTCAATTCTGAGCATCTTATCTAAGAATGTTGACCAACGCCAACGATATTCTGAGTTTAAGCTCTAAAATAGGCAAATGGTCAAAATGACCAAACGAACGGCCACCGGTCCCAGCAAGCCATAAATGACATGTGGACACTATAAGAAGGCTTTAATAGTGCAATAAATGCATAAATACGAAGATGACCAGAAGGGTCATCACACGGAAATGTGTCCCATTTGTGCCTAAAATTCAGGCATGGGTTTAGGATCTTATTAGAAGCATAATTATGGTTTTTGTTTCTGTTTTTGTTAGTGGGCCCTGAGGGTAAATGTTTCACCCTATTTTCGGCCTGAAATCCTTCATATCAATATTGGTGTTATTGGTCTTATCTTGATGCATAGAATATGTTTATGATAGCGTGGCAACATTCTGAGGCACTTCGAAAGGGAAAATATCTCGAGTGACGGTTCACAATTGCAGTTTGTCTTTGAGATAGGTTATGTTGTACCTCCTTTAGACTTAGCTCAGCCAAATTTTATGTTTTATAAGTTACATAAATGTTAATTTTGGAGTGTAGGGTATAGTTAGGCTTTAATCCCCTTTCTTGAAATATTAGCCATTTTTGGGACTGTAGAATAAAATTTCTTGTTTATCCTTAGTTTAGGGTGTTGTAGCCTTGATATGGTTAGACTAGAATCCTTAGTGTAGGTTTGGAGGAAGATTTTGTGGTAGTTTAGACATTTACTATTGATTTTACTTTTTCACTTCATTTTCATGTTTTATTTCCATTTACTGTGAAATTATGGGCCTGAGGCCGTAGCTTTGGATTGGATGGAGTTCTAGGTCAGTTGTTCTTGTTTGGAGGGTAATTTTTCCTACTTTATATATATTATATATGTATTCCCTTGCGATGATATGCATAAAAATCATACATGCATATACATGGACATTGGTATGGTTTGAAGGAAAAATATGGACTTTAAATTTTAAAAAGAAAGATGTATCACTTTTATATAGTTTTGAGGTTATGATATGGATTTATAGATTTTTCACTACTCTTAGAAGGGAAAGAAAAGTATCACTTTTTATGCTTGGTTCGGGAGACGATTCTGGATTTTTTCTCCATTTACTTTCTGTTAATGAGCCCAAGGATGGCCTGAGGAGCACATATCAGGGTTTTACTTTTATTGCATATGTTGATGAGCCCAGGGTGTCCTGCGAGATGATTTAGGAAGCCTACAGGGTAGCCTGCGAATTGCATTTTGGGATTTTTACTTTTCGGCATTGGCCAAATTTTGCATCATTTCATCCCATAATGCACTGCATTCTCTTGTGTGCATATTTTGAGTGTATTATCGCCATTATTATTATTAAATTCATCTTACATCCGGCCTACGATTTATGATTTTCTCTGTTATGACTAGACTTAGGTGGTTCCTAATTGTTAGCTTACCTTTATGTCTCTTATATTATATATTATCTTCTGAGCTAGTCGGCCTACGATGCCTAATGAGTACCCCATATTTTGGTAATACTATATTTCTGCATCTTTTTCTAATGTAGCACCTAGTATGAGCCACCCTCGTTGATCTCTTACTCGTTCGAGGCTTGTTGTTGTTTGGATCGTGGTGAGCTCCTGGCATTCGGATATTCGTTGCTTTCCCTCTTACTCATACGATCTTTAATTTTGAATTTTCATAGACAGTAGTACCTTCTATATAGTTATTTCCATACCTTAGACGCTCTTGTACCGGTGATACCAGGTTCGAAGTTTGGTTCTTATATATATATTTTTTCTTTCTTGGTCTCTTTAGGGCCTATTTATATATTTTATACCATTTTGTATATATATATGCTGGTGGAGCTTTCTTATCTAGTTTCTTACTTCTGCTTACTTGTTTTAGTCATATTTTTTTGGATTGGATCTTGGGTTTTGCTTGCCTACTGTGGGATTTTAGTAGGTGTCATCATGACTCAATTTTGGGTCATGATATATATCTCATTCATTGTGGTCTAATTAAAGAATAGTTTAGTAAATAGACACTGACAAGGAAACTACTGAGATCTAAGGCTCAGAAGTTTAAAGATTATTTTCTAAAAAGGAAATTACCATAACTTATCAACCCAAATTAGCATAACCAGTGACAATATATGCTAATCATGATTGAAGCATATTTCAATACGCATATCACATTAGGAATCACCTTTTAGCCTCACCATTAACCTAAAGGTATTCTCACTCTGAAAGTTATTGACCTTTTCCCCCAAAACACTTATATAAGATGGTAAAACACCGGGGATCAGTGACAATGTCCTCTTAATTCTTCAAGATTATCTTATATCCATATTTCTCAAAATTCATCACGATTTATATAATTAGTAATTATAAAAATTGTGACCAATTAGGAGTGTTTGAGGATATATAATAATCTTGAAGAACTTAGGGGATATCCTTACTGATCATTGACATTTTACCCTCTTTTCCCACTGCTCCACTTCTTCTTCGTCACTTTTGGACACAAAAAGGTAGTAATGATAGTAAAGTCACGATGTTATTACTATTCTTTTCTACTAGTTTATAGTAGTACTCATCAGTTTGTTGTGAATTATTATCCTATATAAAAAGTCACATTTGGGCGGCTGAAGCAGGCATGTCCCACAAAATTTTACATTTTTCTCAGTTTTAATTTATTTATTTTATATTAAAAATCTTATAAATCACAATAATTAACAACTCATCGTATACTTGAAAATTATATTCAAAGTATTATAAATCACAATAAAAAAATTATGTTAAAAGTATTATATATTATAATAATTAACAACTTAAAATATTCTTATATGAATTTCATTAATTTAAAAAAATAATGTATGCATATCTAGAAATTATAGTAATCTAAGTAAAATAATATATGCATATCTAAATTAGGCATATCCTAAAATTTTAGAGTATTAACATTGGACCTGTGCATAGCACGGGTAACCACTTCTAGTTGATTTATGTAAAGTGGTAGTTTGTGTAAGGCTTTTCTTCTTCTTCACTTTTGCATTTTGAAATGAATTAAAAGGCTATAATGATGAGTAATAAATAATGTCGTTGCTTGTTTAGATGGAACCTAATCGTAATTTGATGTATGAATGAAATAATCCTGGTAGAATAGGTATGAGGGAGGAATTTGTGAATGGTGTCACTTAATTTATAAATCATGCAAAGACACTTACTTATTTTTTAAATTGTGGAATGATTCGGTGTCCTTGTGTTGATTGTGATTGTATGAGCTATGAAACATAAGAGGTTGTTGTGCAGTAACTTTTTAGAGTTGGGTTTAGTTCAGAGTATAGAATTTGGACTAGTCATGGTGAAGTTGACAGTAACAATAGGTTTAATAACTTTGTTGTTGGTGAAAGTACTAGGTCTACGGAGCCTAATAATATTCAATGTTCTAGGATGCCGAAAATGGTTCAGGATGTTTTTGGGATACATTCCGTTTTGAATGCATGGAAAATATTGAAGAAACTCCTAATGAAGAAGAAAACCATTTTTATGAATAATTGTGTGATGCTAGTCATTCTTTGTCCGATGGGAGTCCACATTCTCAACTGTCAGTTGCAGTTAGATTTTTAAGTATCAAATCTAATTGGAATGTTGCTCAAGGAGAAATGGACTCTATGATAGACCTTATGTTTGAATTAGTTGACCCCTATCTAGAGGTTCCTGATTCTTACTATAAGGCAAAGAGATTGGTTTCTAAGTTAGGGCTCTCCCCTATCAGAATTGATTGGTCTGAAAATGACTACATGTTATACTTTATGGAGGATGTCGATCTAGAGTCTTGTAAGTTCTGTAGACACCCTCACTATAAGCGTGGTTCTAGAGGAATGAAAATTGTTATTAAGGCGATACATTATTTACTTCTTATACCAAGATTGAAGAGGTTGTACGCATCAAATAGCTTTTTCCTCATATGAGATGGCACCATGAAAATAGAAGATCACTTGGTGTTTGTGTCATCTATTAGATGGAGAGGTTTGGAAGAATTTTGATATAAAGTATCCAGATTTCACACTTAAACCACAGAATATTAGGTTGGGTTTGTGTGATGATGGTTTCACCTCTTTTTCTATTAGGGATGCACCATATTCATGCTGGCCTGTGTTTATTACACTGTGAAATCTTCCACCTTAGATGTGTATGATAAGTCTATATATATTTCTGAACTATTGTTCCTGGTCCGTGTAATCTGAAAAGTCAGATTGATGTCTACCAGTAACCTTTGATTGATGAGTTGAAACTATTGTGGTCTAAGGGGGTTTAAACCTGGGACATTTTACTTCAACAAAATTTTAATTTGTTTGATGCCTTAATGTGGACTATTAATCATTTTTCTAGCTTATGGAATGTTATTTGGGTGGATGACAGTTGGAAATTTGGCTTGCCCCTACTATATGAAAAACACTAAATCTTTCACATTAAAACATGGCTAAAAGAATTCATGGCTTGATTGTCACCGTCAGTTCTTTCCACATAATCATGAGTTTAGAAGGATGAAGCATGCATTTAGAATGAATAAAATTGAACGAGATGGTCCACCTCAAACATTAAATGATCATGATATTTGGGAGAAGGTTCAATATATTCCAAATGTTATCGAGGAACAACCATACAAGTTTAATGGGTATGGTATTTCATATAATTTAACTTGGCTACCACATTGGAAAGATATTCTACTTAGGCATAATCTTGATGTCATGCATATTGAACAAAATTATTTTGATAACTTGTTCAATTCTGTGATGGATGTGACTGGCAAGCCAAAGGATAATGATATGGCTAGACTTTACTTACCATAACACTCTAGACGACCAGAATTACATTTATAGGAGTTTGCCGATAACAAGTTGCTTAAGCCCAAGGCTAGTTATACATTTACAATGGAACAGAAGAAAAAAATATATGGTGGGTAGAAAGTTTAAAGATGTCGGATGGATACTTCCAATTTGGGGAAGAGGGTTGACATGGAGCATGAAATCTTACATGGGATAAAAAATTATGACTTTCACATTTTCATGGAATAATTTCTTGCGATTGCTTTTTGTGAATTACCTGGAAAAAAATATGAAAATCAATTATAGAGATAAGTTTGTGCTTTATAGAGTTGTGTTTCAGCATGTTGAGAGTAGAAAATCTGGTTCGGATGGCCAAAAATATTGTTGTTATCACCAATAAGTTGGAGAAGATTCTTCTACCTAGATTCTTTGATGTGATGGAACATCTTCCTATTCACCTTGTCGATGAAGCCCTACTGGGAGGTCCAATTCAAACTAGGTGAATGTATCCTTATGAGCGGTAAGCAACAACAACACATTAAATTTATTCCTTAATTATTTAACTATATATCTATTTTTTATATTACATAGCTAACGTAAAATTTTGCAGGGCCACTAGCAAAAGTAAACGGGGTGTTAAAAATAAAAATAGGGTAGAAAGGTCTATAGTTGAAGCATACCTTGCTAGAGAAATATCCCAATTTTGTTCTTACTATTTTGATGATCAAGTGTCGTGGCTGAGAAATAGATCAAATCTACACCACGACATAGAGAATGACCCTGCTTTAGATCCATTATAAATCTTGAATCAACCGAGTAAGCACTCAAAAAAGCTTACACTTTGCACGCTCACCAAAATAGAGAAAAAAGTTGTGGCATTACATATCTTGTTGAATTGCCCGAAAGTCCAGCCCTTTTAGTGTAAGAAAATTAAATATTTATGCAACATATTTAATTGTGATTACATTAAGGAAACAAACTTTTCAATGTGAATGGACAATTATTTTGTGAGCCAATTTAGCCAAGATGAAGTGAATCTGTCATTTATATCGTGGTATAGTAATTGGGTAAGTTTTATATTAATCACATAATAAAGTTAGAATGTTTACTCATCTTTTAACTAACACCGTATTTAATTTACATACCATATGTAGGTGCATTTTTCACCAAATGTGGCCACATACTCCCAGTTCTTGAAGGTATTTCTTAGGGATCGGTTGTGCCATGACCTGAAATTGGGCCATGATGACGCCTACTATAAGCCCCAATAGGCAAGTTGAAACTCAAACAGAGACTGAAAGTAAAGGATAAAATAAATAATGTGGAAGAAAAATAAGGAGATGAACGGGCCACAAATATAAATATATATATAAGCGGTTATTTGGTGTGAGGTATAATGTATAATAGTTCCAAGATAAAATACAGGATTATTTTATCCTACGTTTGGTTGGAGGTATTAGTTAGTCTCAGGATTATTTATCCCACCATTTATACCATAGTAATGGGATAAGTTATCCCATATACAGTAGGTTAACTAATCCCGGGATAGCTAATGTCACGCCTCGAAGCTACCCTTCTGGATGCGACATGGTGCTTAGTGTCAAAAGTGACCCCAAGCTAACCCATGACATGGCATAATTATACAAATCAGAGTAAAACATGCATTGCGCGGAAGTTAAAACCATCATTATCTGAAAGCAAGGAAGAACCCAAAAGTCAGAATATATAAATCATTTAGTGCTGACTGGAAAAAAATACTAACAACTATTGAAAATAGTCTATGTCTGAAAGCCTTCTAACTGAATAGGAGTTGTTGGGACATGACCCCAGCTAACTCTAACAAATCTGAGATTGAATGTAAATACTAAAGATATAAGCATGTCTATCATCCTCGAATTATTGAGGACTCGCCACTGAACTACTGACTACGGACTGGAAGTCGAACTAAGCGTGGTCTGGATGCTGAGCGCCTAAACCTACATCATAAAATGATGTAGCACAAAAGTATGCATCAGTACTTTGAATGTACTAAGCATGTGAGATATAAGCTAAGATGAACAACATGATAACTAAGCATAGAAAAAGATATATTGGAACATAAATAAAAGCTAAACTGGATGCGATGACCAAGTACAAATCATGAAGATATAACATGCTGAGCTGATTACAGAAATATATAAATATATACTGGATACATGGTCAATGCACATGAATCTGACTGTAGGAGATAGTATTAACCGACATACCCCAAGCTAAGCTAACTATGGGGCCAACCTGTAACCCTGGATGGAAGGGTGTTCATACCTTGTAAAAGGGTACGAACAAGTCTGACATGGATCCACTACTTATGTCCACAAGGGACAAGGAGGTACAACTTAGTCTGACAGTTGACTCCTCTAAACCTATGGTGGTGCCGTAGTTCTGGGACTTGGGGACTGCTACTAAAGGTCTTAGCCTAAATTGACAGCTAAACCTTCATCCCCTCGTCCGCTTGGTGCGAAGTCTACTCCCAACTGAATATAACCAATAATGTACTAAAATGATGGATAGCTCAAAATACTGGAAATCAACTAAGAATGCAACATAAATATACCGAGGGATATGGCATTCAAATTCTGATGCATGAGCATATAACTAATCTGCCTAGTAAGCTTAATTCATGAAGTACTATGAGTATAAAAACTAAGGTTTTTGAACAATATACATAGAACTATACTAATTCTCCAAGAAACATGTAGTCAATACCATAGAGGTTGTAGGAACTGAATTTCAATAAATCCCTAAGATTTTGGAACCCTAGGTCTGAACAAATTCATGGAGAAAACTGAAGACTGACTGGAATCTAGGGACCTAATGGGTGAAAGGAACCCACTAGTGAAATCCAACATACCTGGTCAAGAAATCTACTAAAAAATCCTTGGATTTTGGGGGTTGAACTTGATGAAGACCTCTGCTTGTTCTTGGGAGAAAACTGTCGCCTCTTTCTCTTATTTTCTTTCTAAGGTGGGAGAATTTAGGAGAATAGATGTTTTAGGTAGTTTGTGACTAATTAACTAGGCTTATAGTAGTCAAAACATCATAGCTTAGGCTTTAAAATAGGTAGGAAAAGTCCAGAATACCCTTGGAAAATTTGAAAGAAAAACTGCCAAAACTGCGACTCAGGGATCACGACTTGAAATGACGGACCCTAGTCCTAGACGACGGACCATCAACTGAGTCATGGTCCTACCTAAGAGTTTTAGGGGTTCTCTCGTCTCAGGAATTACAACTCCACAGGATGGACGGTACTCCAGGAAGACAGTTCGTCATGTGACCCATGATTCTGGGACAAGGGCTAAAGGTCTCTGAGGTTCTGGTTCAATGAGTCAATAGGACGATCCGTGGTCCTGGACTATGGCCCGTGGTCTGGTCTGACTCATGGTCCATGAGCCCTTAACTAATGGTCCTTTGATTAAGGGAAACCACGAGTGATAGGATGAATTGTGGTTCCAAACAATGGTCCGTGGTCTGACTTATGGTTCCTGAGACTTGAACTGGGGGTCTACTAGATTTGGGACTACGGTTTGAGATGACGGACTGTGGTTCCAAATTACGTTTCGTGGTCTTGAACCGTGGTTCCTGGAAACTTGAATTTTTATGAATTTTTTATTTTCTACTAGTTTTCTGAGCTTAGTCTATGCACGGAATTTCTGGGGTATTACAATATCTCCCCCTTGGGATCATTCATCCTCGAATGAAGACTAAACAAGATGAGGATGGAGGGAAAGATCTGCAACCCTCTCCAACTGAGTACTAGAAACTGATATCTAACTTAACTGAGTTCCATGAACATGCAAACATGCTGAAATGTAAGCAAACTGAGGGAACAAGGGACTAAGACTAAATTACACAAGAGTAAACTGAGAGACTGGAGAGGAACTTTTACCTCAAGCTAAAACTGAATCGGAGGGAATGAGGTGAGGGTACTTGGACATCATGGCTGCTTCTGCTTCCCAAGCAGCTCCCTCTACGAATTGATTCCTCCAGAAAACTTTCACTAAAGCGACTTCTTTGTTTCTCAATCTACGAACCTAATGGTCAAGAATCTCAACTGGAACCTCCTCATAGGTGAAGCTATCCTTCACAGCCACACTCTCTAAAGGTATTATCGATGCCGGATTACCCACACACTTCTTCAACAAGGAAATGTGAAAGACTGGATGAATCGCTCCTAGTTCTGCAGGCAATTCGAACTCATAAGCCACATTACCAACCCTTTTCAAGATTCTGTAAGGACCTACAAACCTAGGACTGAACTTCTCTTTCTTGCCAAATCTCATCACCCCCTTCATAGGTGACACTTTCAGGAAAACCCAATCATCAATTTCGAACTCTAAGTCTCTTCTTCTAACATCTGCATAGGACTTCTGATGACTCTGAGCTGTCTTTAGTCTATCTCTGATGAGCTAAACTTTCTCCATAGCCTTATGAACTTAATCTGGCCCAATATAGGCTGCTTCACCTACTTTGAACCAGCCAACAGGCGATCTATATCTACGCCCATAGAGTGCCTCATACGGGGCCATCTGGATGATGGAATGGAAGCTGTTATTATAGGTAAACTCTATGAGAGGAAGGTGATCATCCCAACTACCCTTTAATTCAATCACATAAGCTCTCAACATATCCTCTAAGGTTTGAATGGTACATTCTACCTGACTATTTGTCTGCGGATGAAATGTTGTACTATGATTCACCTGAGTACCAAGACCTTTCTGAAATAATCTTTAGAAGTGAGACATAAATTGAGGACCTCTATCTGAGATGATAGACAAGGAAACCCCATGCAACCTGACTATCTTGCTGATGTAGAGTCTAACATAATCCTCCACTGAATCCGTAGTCTTGACTGCCAAGAAGTGAGCTGACTTAGTAACTATGTCCACTATCACCCAAATAGAGTCATGCTGCCTGCGAGTATGAGGTAAACCCATAATCAAATCCATATTGACCACTTCCAACTTCCAAGTAGCAATGTTAATCTCCTGAGTCACACCCCCTGGTTTCTGATGTTCCACCTTAACCTGCTGACAGTTGGGACACTTAGCCACAAAATCTGTGATGTCCCTCTTCATGCCGTTCCACCAATAGGCTTTCGGTAGATTGCAGTACATCTTAGTGGAACCCGGATGAATAGAATATTTGGAATTATGGGCTTCCGTAAAGATCTGTTGCCTAAACTCACCCATATTCGAAACACATAAGCGACCCTGGTAATGGAGCAAACCATCTCCCTCTTGGGAGAAAACCTCAACTCTCTGTTGATGAACTACACCTTTCAGCTGAAGAAATATGGGATCACTATCCTGTTTCTCCTTAACCTCCGCTACCAATGAAGATTCTAACCCATTCTGGACAATCACACCACCATCTGCCATGTCCATGAGGTAAACTCCTAAGCTAGCAAGCCTATGAACATCTCTGACTAATTCTTTCTTCTCTTCTTCAACATGTGACACAGTGCCCATGGACAGCCTGTTGAGGGAATCAACCACTACATTAGCCTTACCCGAATGGTAGAGCACATTCATATCATAATACTTGAGGAACTCAAGCCATATCCTCTAACGAAGATTCAACTCTTTCTGGGTGAATATATACTGGAGGCTCTTATGATCTGTGAACACATCAACATGAACACCATACAAATAGTGTCTCCAGATCTTTAGGGAAAACACAACCGCTGCAAGCTCGAGGTCATGAGTCGGGTAATTCTTTTCATGGACCTTAAGTTGTCTGGAAGAATAAGCTATGACCTTACCCTACTGCATCAAAACACAACCCAGGCCAACTCTGGATGCATCACAATAATCCACATAACTATTTGAACCCTCTGGTAGAGTGAAGACAGAAGCTGTAGTCAACCTGGTTTTCAGTTCTAAGAAACTCTTCTCACACTCATCTGACCACTATAACTTGACCTTTTTCTGAGTCAACTTGGTCAATGGGGCAGCTATGGATGAAAATCCTTCAACAAATCTCTAGTAGTGACCGGCCAAACCCTAGAAACTTCTGATATAAGTTGGAGAGGTGGGTCTGGGCCAGGGCTTTACTGCCTCAATTTTCTGGGAATCAACACAGATCCCTTCTCTAGATGCCACATGACCAAGGAAAGCAACAGACTGTAACCAGAATTCACACTTGCTAAACTTAGCGAATAGCTGGCAATCTTTGAGAGTTTACAGAACAACCCTCAGATGAGTCGCATGCTCCTCCTCATCCCGAGATCAAACTAGGATAGCATCAATAAAATCAATGATGAATAAGTCTAAATACTATTTGAACACCCTATTCATTAAGTCCGTGAAAACTTCAGGAGCATTGGTTAGTCCAAAACACATAACTACAAATTCGTAGTAACCATACCGAGTCCTGAAGGATGTCTTAGAGATGTCACTATCTCTGACTCTGAGCTGATGATAGTCAGATCTGAGGTCTATCTTAGAAAAACAACTAGCACCCTGAAGCTGATCGAACAAGTCATCAATCTTGGGGATAGGATATTTGTTCTTGATTGTGACTTTGTTCAACTGATGGTAGTCAATGCACATCCTGAGAGAACCGTTCTTCTTACGCATGAACAATACTGGAGCACCCCATGGAGAGATGTTGGGTCTGATGAAGCCCTTATCTATAAGGTCTTTCAATTGTTCTTTTAATTCCTTAAGCTCAAATGGAACCATTCTGTAAGAAGGAATAAAAATAGGCTGGGTATCTAGAAGGAGATCTATTTTGAATTCAATTTACCTTTTGGGAGAAACTTCGGGAAGATCTTTTGGGAACACTTCTGGAAATTCATTCACTACTGGGACTGACTCAAGAGTTGGGGTCTCGGAGTTTGAATCCTTAACCCCAAACAAGATGATAGATATACCCTTTGGAAATTATTTTTCTGGCCTTAAGGTAAGAGATAAACCGACCTGCAGGCACTGAATTACTACCCTTCCACTCTAAGACTGGCTCGTTAGGAAATTGAAATCGAACGATCCTAGTTCTACAATTGACTGAGGCATAACATGAATGTAACTAATCTTCCTAAAATGATATCAAAATCTACCATTTATAACTCTACAAGATCTGCTGAGGTGACTTTCTAGGAAACTGTGAAAGGGCAATTTTTGTATACCCGTCTAGCTATAACTGGGTCACCAACTGGAGTAGAGACTGAGAAGGGTTCTGGGAGAATTTTGGACTAACATCGAAATTTACCGCTATGAAAGGAGGTACAAATAAAAGCATAGCCCCTGGATCTAACAATGCATAAACATCGGTATTAAAGACTCGCAATGTACCCGTGGCCACATCAGGAGAATCCTCCTATTCCTGTAGAGCCTGAAGAGCATATAACCTGTTCTAGCGCTGACCACCACATGTTCCAGATGAAGCACCCTTCGGAGTGGTCAACCTGCTGGAGCTGCTGTAGAACCAGTCTGAGTTTGTGGGTGAACATCCTTACCCCTTTGAGTAGTTGTTGGACAATCCCTCATCATGTGACCTGGTTTACCACACCCAAAGCAGTTTCCACTACCTACCATGCACTCACCTTGGTGGTTTCTACCATACTTTCTATACACTGGGTTAGTGCATCCACTAGTAACCGTACCTTGGGACTTAGAGCCAGACGTTCTATACCGTCGATCCTTCTTTAAATTAGGCATTGGGGAACTAGCAGAAGATGGAGCTGGAGCTGAATTTTTCTGGCGATATAAAAAGTGGTTTCCACCCTCTGACCTCTGTTGATAGTGGCTATAATCACATGTCCTAGCCCTCTTAGCATCTCCTTTCCTTTTCCTTAATCTTCTCATTCTCAATAAATTGAGCATAAGTAACTAACCTAGAGAAATCCATCTCCTTAATGAGCATGGTCATCTTGCATTCCTTGACCACATCATCAGACTCTCCAGATACAAACTTTCTCATACGAGCTCTAGAGTCAGCTACCATTGCCGGAGCATGCTTGGATAGCTGAGTGAACTTCAGAGCATAATCCTTTACGCTCATGTCATTCTACTTCAGGTTGATGAACTCCTGAACCTTGGCTTCCCTGAGCTCTAGTGGGAAGAACCAGTCCAGAAAAGTAGTCTTGAAAAGATCCCAAGTCACTGGTATTGCATTTGGACAATGAGATTCCTTCCATTGCTGGTACCAAGTGTAGGCCACTCCTTTCAGATGATAAGCGGCCAAGTATGCACCCTCGACTAGGGTGACACCCATAATGCTTGTCACTTTCTGAACATCCTCTAAGAGCTCTTGGGGATCCTCTTCTGGCTTAGACCCATGAAACTCTGGAGGGTTCATCCGAGTGAAGTCCCAGATTCTGGCTGCAGCAGTATTTACCTAAGGCGGAGCTGGTTCCGTAGCCTGCTGATTGACCTAGGCGGTCATGGCCTGAGCAAGAACTTGAAAAGGAGCCCTGAATTTGGCATGCATAACCTGCTCGTTCAATGGGTCTGCTGAAGATGCTGGCTGATTCCTAGCATTAGCTATTCTGGGAGGCATTTTTCTGAAATGCAAAGAGCATGAGTTAGAATAGAAGGAGATTAAATAGAGTTCATACTCAATAGCATGAGCTTGAAAAGAAAGAAGGGAAGTTATTCCTAATGACGTCTCATAGCTTCTTCCCCATAAGTGTGGCGCGCTTCACACCCATGAAGAAGACTCTACTCGATGCGGCTTTCAGAGATCCTAAGACACTTAAACCTTATGCTCTGATACCAAGTTTGTCACACCTCGAAACTACCCCCTGGACGCGACACTGTTCTTAGTGTCAAAAGTGACCCCAAGCTAACCCATGGCATGGCATAATTATACAAAATCAGAGTAAAGCATGCATTGTGCGGAATCTAAAACCATCATTATCTAAAAGCAAGGAAGAACCCAAAAGTCAGAATATATAAATCGTTTAGTGTTGACTGAAAAACAATACTAACAACTGCTGAAACTAGTCTATGTCTGAAAGCCCTCTAACTGAATAGGAGTTGCTGGGACATACCCCCAGCTAACTCTAACAAATCTGATACTAAAAGTAAATACTGAAGATATAAGCATGTCTATCATCCTCGAACTACTGAGGACTCACTATTGAACTGCTGAGTATGGACTGGAAGTCGAACTAAGCATGGTCTGGATGCTGAGCGATTGAACCTACATCATAAAATGAAGTAGCAAAAAGTATACGTCATTACTTTGAATGTACTGAGCATGTGAGATATCGGCTAAGCTGAACAACATTATAACTTAGCATAGAAAAAGATACACTGGAACATAAATGAAAGCTAAACTGGATGCAATGACCAAGTACAAATCATGAAGATATAACATGCTGAGCTGATTATAGAAATATATAAGTAAATATTGGATACATGGTCAATGCACATGTCTAACCGTGGGAGATACTATTAACTGACATTCCTCAAGCTGAGCAAACTATGGGTCCAACCTATGACCCTGGATGGAAGGGTGTTCATATCTTGCCAAGGGTATGAACAAGTCTGACGTGGATCCACTACTGATGTCCACAAGGGACAAGGAGGTACAGCCTAGTCTGACAGTTGACTAATCTAAACCTACGGTGGCGCCGTAGTTCTTGGACTTGGGGATTGCTACTAAAGGTCTTAGCCTAAACTGACAGCTAAATCTTCATCCCCTCGTCTGTACTAAGTGTACTCCTAATTGAATATAAGCAACAATGTACTGAAATGATGGATAGCTCAAAATACTGGAAATCAACTGAGAATGCAACATAAATATACTGAGGGATATGGCATTCTAATTTTGATGCATGAGCATATAACTAATCTGCCTATTAAGTTTAATTCATAAAGTACTGTAAGTATACAAACTAGGGTTTCTGAACATTATACATAGAACTATACTAATTCTCCAAGAAATATGTAGTCAATACCATAGAGGTTGTAGGAACTAAATTTCAATAAATCCTTAAGATTTTGGAACCCTAGGTCTGAACAAATTCATGGAGAAAACTAAAGACTGACTGGAATCTAGGGACCTAATGGGTGAAAGAAACCCACTATTGAAATCCCACATACTTGGTGAAGAAATCTACGGATAAATCCTTGGATTTTTGGGGATGAACTTGATGAACACCTCTGCTTGTTCTTGGGAGAAAAATGTCGCCTCTTTCTCTTTTTTTTCTTTCTAAGTTTGGAGAATTTAGGATAATAGATTTTTTAGGTAGTTTGTGACTAATTAACTAGGCTTAGAGTAGTCAAAACATCGTATCTTAGTCTTTAAAAGAGGTAGGAAAAGTCTGGAATACCCCTGGGAAATGTAAAAGAAAAACTGCCAAAACTGCAACTCAGGGATCACGACTCGAAATGACAGACCGTACTCCTAGACGACGAACCGTCAACTTAGTCGTGGTCCTACCTAAGAGTTTTAGGGGTTCTCTGGTCTCAGGAATTATGACTCCATAGGACGAACCATACTCTAGGAAGACGGTTCATCATATGACCCGTGATTCTTGGGACAAGGGCTAGGGGTCTCTATGGTTCTGGTTCCACGAGTCAACAGGATAATTCGTGGTCCTGGACTACGGCCCTAAACTGATGGTCCTCTGATTAAGGGAAACCATAAGTGATAGGACGGATCCTGGTTCCAAACAATGGTCTGTGGTCTGACTCGTGGTTCCTGAGACCTGAACTGGGCGTCTACTGGATTTGGGACTAAGGTTTGAGACGACGGACCGTGGTTTCAAACTACGATCCGTGGTCTTGAACCGTGGTTCTTGGAAACTTGAATTTTTCTAAAGTTTTTATTTTCTACTGGTTTTCTGAGCTTAGTTTGGGCGTGGAATTTCTATGGTATTACAGCTAATCCCGAGTTTAATTATCCCGGGATAACTTATTCCCAACTAAATGACCCCTAACTGGTATAAAATATACAATACAGGCCCAAAGGAAACAAGAAGAGACAAATACATACATAAGGAACCAACCCCTGACCTGGTGTCACCGGTACATGATCCTCTAAGGTACGAAAATAAGGCTATATAAAGATACACTGCCTATCAAAATACAAAAATAAAGATATTAAGTCAAGGAAGGAAGCAGTAAATCTCTTGACACTGAGAGCTCACCATGATCCAAACTGAAATAGTCCATGCTCAAGCAGAGGATTAACAGGGGTGACTCGTACTAGGCGCTGCATCAGAAAAAGATGCAAAAAAAGTGTAGTATGAGTACTAAAACATCGGGTACTCAATAGACATCATAGGCCAATCGAGCTAATAAGAAAGGATATACTACAAGAAACATGAAAGAAACTATAATCTGAAACTAACCTAGGAATCTCAAGTATTATCAGTATAAAGGTGAAGATAATAATAATAATGAAAATAATAAAACACTCAATATAGGAGTACATGGAGAATAAAGTGCAATATGGGATGATGTAGTGCAGGATGTGGCCAATGCAGAAAAGTAAAACCCAAAATGATCCCTCAGGCTGCCGGATCTCATCAACATATGCAATAAAGTAAATCTGTGAAATGGATTTGATAATATACCTCGAACCGGGTATAAGAAAAATAATACCATCTTTCCATCTCAAAAATTAGTGATAAATCAATGCAATCCTTTTTGTAATTTAAAAACTGTAGTAAAAGTGAAGAATTCCATTTAAAATCGAAACCAATGTTTTTCCTCTCAAATCATGCCATAATCCATGTATGTGTATGTATGAATATATGTGTACCATCACCAAAAAATACGAATATATATATATATATATCAAAAAAACAACCCTTCAAATAAGTCACACTAACTTGGAGTCTAGCCAATCCAACAGCCACGGCCTTGAGCCCATAATAAAATAATATAAGAAAATAATACAGAAAAAATTAAAGAGGAGATAAAGCGTAAAACCAAATAATAATAGTCTACTCTACCATAAAATCCTCATATAAGTGCAACTAAGGATTCACTAATCAAATTACACTATGGCTACAAGAAACCTAGACTAAGGTTTAATAGGAAATACTATTCTAGGGTCCCAAAAATGGTCAATTATTTAGAAAAGTAGTAAAGCCTAATTCTACCCTACAACTTAACCCTAATATTTATGAAACTTATAAAATATATTATCTAACAGAGCTAAGTCTAAAGAAAAGAAATTGTAATCTACCTTGAAGCTAAATGGAATTTACGAATAGTCACTCGAGAGTCTTCCCCTTCTACATTGCGTCGTATCATTGCCACGCTATCAAAAATATAGTCTACACGTTAATATGGGACTAATAACACCCATATCACTATTTCAAAATTCGGGACAGAAATCGAGTGAAAACTCAACCCTTGGGGCATGTTAATAAAAATAGAAATAAATTTCACAATTACGTTTCCTATTGGGTCATAAATACATGGCCGAAAGTTGGGTGCCAATGGGAAATGATTTAGGGCTTGAAACAACCCCAAGATCTCACTTTGATCAATGGAGTTTTTTGAAGAATTAAGCCATGAATTCTATGGAATTTAGGAGACAATATGCGTGGAAAGTAACGGGAAAAGACGAGGAAATCATTAGGGACTTACCATGGACAATTTGAGGTGAAGAATCCATCAATAATCAAACTCCAAGCTCAAAAGGATTATTATTTTGTGAAGAACTAAGTTGAAAAATGAAGGAGAGCATTTATATACTACCAGAGGTCCCTTCATCGCAAACGCGGGGATCTTGTTGCACTCACAGGATCACACCCAACTGGACCATTTCAATTGTTATAGTCTCCTCGCGAACACAAATAAGGACCCCAATCAGGTCCCAGTGGACCTTTCACCATGAATGTAGAGGGTCCTTCGCGAAGGCAATGGTCAAAATCACAGACCTTTGCAAATGCGAAGGCCTCCTAGCGAATACAAAGAAGGAATTATAGTTGCACCAACAACTAAAAACTAGCTAAACATCAAGTCCAAAATGACTCCAAATGGACCCTCAAGATTCATTCAGAATTCTGTGAACACAAACCAAATACGCTACCCAACTAAAAATGACATTCTGAACTCAATGAGAATCATTGAAATGACCAGTGGAGGTCATATTGATGAAAAGTTTACCAAAGTCAACACCTTTTTTAGTTTATCATAAAACTCACCCAAGTACCCAAAACAAGTCAGAAAGCCTCGGTATTCAAACCAATGGTCCCACTAGCCCAAAATTCTTATTCTGGACTAATGGCACTGATGGAATTCTCATCCTAGCCCATTTATTTAGAAGGTTGACCAAAGTCAAACATTTCAATTTTAAGAGTTTCAAAATAAGGAAACTCTTCTAAAACCCAACTAAACACCTTGATAAGTGTGCCACCCATCCCATCAAGTCATATATACAGTGTAGAAGCTACAAGAAAGGTCAAAATGGTAAAATTTACAAAAATGTGAAAATGACCATGAGGGTCATTGCAACATGCACTACTAAAAGGACTTTTGTCCTCAAAAGTTAGAGAATAGAAGGTACCTAAGGGTAAGGATATTTGGTCCGCATATCGAGCTCGGTCTCCCAAGTAGCCTCCTCGACTGGGCTATGCCTCTAGTGAACCTTAACTAATAGAATATCCTATGACCTCAACTTTCTAACCTGCCTATAAAAAATAGCAACATGCTCCTCCTCAAAAGACAAAGTCTCATCTAACTGAATTGAATCCCACTAAAGCACGTGAGACTCATCCATAACATACCGTCCTAGCATAGAAAAATGGAAAACAGGGTGAACACTGATAAGTTGGTAATCTATACACTTATTTAGCTCTTAAACATGAGTTATTGCCTTGATTTGATGTTGTTTAGAAGGATTTTATGCTTCTTCTTTTATATGCAGGCATTCTTGAGCAATGAATATAGAAGAAGATTTGAACCCAAATGGACTCTAAAAAGAAGCTCAGTCAAGAGATGATTAGGAGAAGACTTCTTCTAGGAATGTGTAACGGGACCTGTATGTCACAAAAGGGCACCTACATGTCGCAAGTGCCAACACATGAAACACATGGAATTCTGCCTAGAATTTTAGGCACCTGCATGCCGCAAGTCATTAAGGATGGTCGTAGGTGCCCGTGTAAATGGAGCCATAGGTGAAGAGTTTCACATTACCTACAAGACTTGGGACCTGCATGTCACAAGTCATAAAGGGCGACTGCAGGTGTTAGCGTAAGTGGAGTCGAAAGTAACCCAAAAGAAAAAATGGTCCAGAAAAGCTATTGCATAATTAGAAAGCTTCCAAGTCCCTTTTTGGTATTTGTTCAAGAAATTTACACTCAATTTTTTCCCAATTAGGATATTGCTCATAGAGTACACTTTGTAGTAGATTCTAGAGCTTCTTCTTCCTTAAAACTTGTGAGAAAACTCCATTGTTAACAACTCTAAGCTTAGAATTGAAGATAGTTTATGAATATGAAGGGAATGGATGATCACCCATTTGGTATATTTTCTTTTTCCTTCACTATAAGTAGCTAAATTTCTTTCTAGAGGTGTGTGTGTCACACCCTAAACTCAGGTGGTGCAACTGGCACCTAATGCCAAAAATTAGGCCAAAGATGACCCTGTTGAACTATTTGTCAATGGCGCATAGCAGCCATACACAATCAAGAAAACAAACAAGTATATCTCAATTTAAAAATCAGCCCTCGGCCGGCAAGGCCTCTGTCAACAGCTCTAGAAAGAAAACATCTACTCCCAACAATTTATAAAAAGCAATAAGCATATAGCACATAAGTCCTGTTTGGGCCGTCAAGGCCACCATGATATCTAGGAAAGCATAAATGTTATGTGGGCTATCAAGGCCACCATGGTCTCTATATAAAAACTGAAAACATGTATACATAATGTAAACTAGGCAAGTGAGCCGCTAAACTACCAACAAAACAACAACAAGGCCCAATTGGATAATAAGCTACAACTAATAAGCATACAAGGCCAAAATGGCCACCATCATAACTATGCAACCCAAATGACTAGTCCGCAAGCCTGTATGAGTACAATACTTGGTGGGACTGGGCCCCAACCTACCCAATAACTATAAACAACAAAAAGGCAAACCTTTGAGACTTTGGCAACCCATGGAAGGAAAGGAGTCCACCAACCCACTGAAAGCTCGGCTATGCTACCTGGCAGGTCTGTCTAGTAATCGCTCAGGACCTGCAGGCATGAATGCAGCTCCCCCAGGCAATGGGGTATCAGTACAAAATAATGTACCAAGCATGTAAGGAAAACTAAAAACCAAAACTGAAGTATAAGGACTGAACAAAAGGGCAGGAGTAAAACAGAAGTACAATAACTTACCTTCTTGTAATAAGATACCATCTAAAGCACATAGCAAACAATAACCTTACCTATCCCACATAAGCCCGGCAAGTACAAACAACATACAATTCACATAAGTCCTAGTAGGCGCAAATAGTCGCTAAATACCCATACTGACCCCTTACTTGGACCCCAGTGATAATCTTATCTGAACTGTTTTAATGTACATGTGTCATGATTTAGTACAACTCTGAAGCTCTGTGGTACCATGTATAGGATACCTTGTAGGTGCAGCCTGCCCGTCCGGTAGGTACGGTCTACCTGCCTTGAAGGCACGGTAATATAATGTAATTGTTACCCCATAGGTATAGCTTTCCCATCCCTTAGGTACGGTCTGCTGGCTCAAAGGCACGGTAATGTAATGTAACTAATGCAACATAGGTACATCCTACCCGGCCCATAGGTATGGCCTACCCGGCCCGAAGGCACGGTAATAGTAACCAGAATATAGGCTCTAAAACCCTGTAGTGTCTATGTCTGCTGAGGCCAAAACAAGCTCATAGGCGGCAGCTAGACAATAAAAACAACACAATAACATCATGCAATCATAGGTGACCTCAATACAATCATAACATGCTTTTCTAGGTTGCTAGGTAAGGAATAGAGTGTTGCTGATAGTTGCTATATAATGATGTGGGACAAAACTCAATAATATAAGACCACTAGTTGAATAACGATGTTAAACATGCTATACAAGCTTTGGCATTTAAGGTCATGCCTTGAAAGTGAAAAGGAAGCCTTAACATACCTTTTAACTGAAGCCCTAATAGTGTTACTATGAATCTTGGACAACCAAATGTAAGGCAACAAATGTGAGAATCAACAAGGCTGCAAGACGAGCCATAACCAATTGATAAGGCATCAATGTCACATTCGCGACCAGCCAAGTACAAATCATAAAATGAGGCTACTAACAATAATAAACAGAAGCTAAATCTAATAACAACATGCTAACCACATCTCGAAGGTGCGACAAGCTCTCGAGGTACTATTTTAAGGCGTACTTCACGTTGTTCAATCCAATAACTATCATATGTGACCCCATTAAGAATTGCACAAACTCCCCAATCCCTCCAGCACCTTACCACCATTAGTATATCACAACAATAACCAAACATAATAAGATAAAGAGGTTTTCCAAAGCCACAATATCCAAAACACCACTTCGTGGCTCGGAAAGCTGTAAAAATGATACTAAAACATGTAATTATGAAGGAGGGTCATAGGGAGAACTTTTCCTTGACAAAAGGAACTGAATTACAATTCTAAACAACCTGCCTCCTTGCAGCAACAACAAACTAAGCAACAACCAACAAGAAAATACTACAAGTCATCGGCAAGTATGACTTTTCACAACAAGAAGCTTAGAATCTTGTTTTACCAATTAGATAAGTGTACAAAATCCTTATATTACCAATACAAATCTGTAGCTACAGCACAATATGATTAATCCCCTGGAAATCTCTCTGTACACACCCCAAAAGAGAAGCACCACACAAAACACAAAGAAAACTACGTCAAGACGATGAGCTTAACGTGTAGAACAACTTTTGTGAAGCCCTTAAGCTCTAGTTGGTATAATTTAGGGGGTATTTTGGTCTAGGGAGAGGTTCAGAAATATCTCCAAGCTTGGATGAATTAATTTGGAGAGAAAGTGATTTTGCAAAGCTGAAATATCAATATATATCCATTCCATCGACTTGGGCCCACCTTGACGTGCCTACTTGTGCATTCTTACAAAAATGTGAATATCTCTCTATTCTGATATTGTATGAATGAACGATTTAGTGCATTGAAAACTAGACTCATAGACCTTCGATTGGGTATATTGGGGGCCCACTAACTTATTATAGATTGGGATAAAAAGCCACCACATTTATCCCAAATTCTAAGAGAATTCCTTACAAGAAAGTTACCATAACTTTTTCCGACTTTTATTTTGCAACTTTCTTGACTTCAAACTTTAGCATACAAGCATTGTGTAATCAAAATACCTCATAAACATACTCCCTAATACATTAAGCTCTTAGTATTACCCCTAAAGTATGAGTTAGTCTAATGTTTGAACAAGCGGGGTGTTACATCCTTCCCCCCTTAGGGACATTCATCCTCAAATGATGATAACGGGTGTGGCATCACTGGTAACAACATAAGAACACATAATGTAAAATTAATGTACCTCAAGTACTTAAATGTGGGTCTATTATCTATTGGTTTTGAACATTATCTGAAGGAGTGAACAAGTGAGGATATCTGGACTTCCTATCCTCTTCAGCTTCCCACATCATCTCCTCGATATTACGATTCTGCCATAATACTTTCACTGAAGCTATATACTTATTCCGTAATTTCCAAATTTAGCGGTCTACTATGGCAATAGGGACTTCTTCATAAGATAGTTCCTCTGATATCTATACATCTGTTGTTGGTACTAAATGCATTGGATCTCTAGTACACTTTCTAACATAGAAACATGAAAGACTGAATGAAATGCCTCTAATTCTGGAGGCAAATCTAGCTGGTAAGTAACTCTGCATATCCATTACATTATATGGTAAGGCCCAATATATCAAGGGCTCAACTTGTCTTTCCTACCAAATCGGATAACACCCTTCATCGGTGAAACCTTCAAAAAGACCCAATCATCAACATTGAACTCTAAGTCACGTAGTCTAACATCTTAATATGATTTCTAAAATCCCTGAGTTATCAAGAATCGCTCTCGAATCATCTTAACCTTTTTCATGTCCTACTATACTACGTCAGGCCTAAGCAACCCTGACTCTTCAACCTTGAACTAGCCAAAAGGGAATTGGCATTTATGCCCACATAAAGCCTTGTATGGTGCTATACCAATGCTGGAATAATAGTTGTTATGATAAGCAAACTCAATAAATGACAAGTGATCATCCCAGTTCCCTCTAAAATCTAGCACACTTGCGCGTAACATATCTTCTAGTGTTTAGATCATATATTTGGCTTGGTCATTGATGTGCCGCCAATTTACGGCACTTTTGACTCCTTTAAACTAAGAATAATCGTACATTTTCAAGCAACCGTTGTCGTTTTAATGGTTTTATGTTATATTTGTAGGAAATGGATACAAACACGGAAACGGAAGAAAATACGAGCAAAGAGACATTCTGCCTAAGAGTGATGGTCCGTCACACCTGTGACGGTCCGTCACATGTGACCGTCAAGTGGAGGAAATGTACTGCCTAGGAGTGACGGCCGCCGTGACGGTCCGTCAAGGTGTTGACGGTCCGTCACAGTGACCGTCAGGTTGAGATACACCACTGCCTAGTGGTGACGGCAAAGGCGATGGTCCGTCAAGCCAGTGACGGTCCGTCACCACAAGCCGTCAAGTTAAGGCAGAAGCGCGACGCGAAATCTGGACGTTTTTGGGTTTACTTCCTGGACTCCTATAAATACCCTATGTTAGGTTTATTTTAATTATTCACTTACCAATACATTACCCAATAGTTTTAGGAGTTTTTTGAGCAATTTTGGAGAGAGGAAACACGCTACACACGTTTTCCTCCTCCTTGAATCTTGTTCTTGATTTGTTCTTGGGATCTTTGTTTTCTTGTTCTTGGAATAATTAAAGATTGTTCTCACTACATTGTAAGGATCTCTTCTCTTTATTATGAATATGACTTTCTTTTATTCTTCTAGCATGATTAACTAAACTCCCACAACTAGGGTTGTGGGAGCCATGGCAAAAGTAGCAAGATAGGTTCCGGGTAGCGACGGGTTAAATATGTATGTTGTCACGTTGTTAATCATTCATTATTTCACGTTTTCTAGTGGTTGCAAACATTAGAACATGCCTAGGTTTAATTTGCTTGAGTAAAGAGATTAAAACCGGGAAGTTTGATTAACTACGAGGATTCGAGACTACCAACTCTCGTCTTATGATTAATGTTGTAACTAGATTAATCTACTTGATGTTTTAGGATTGAAATAAGCAAGCTCACCTTTTCAAGTTCGAGAGAATTGAAAAGGAAATTTGTCTATTTGGTTGAGAAACGTTTAGATGATACCATTAATTCAATCGCATCGTGACACGCATATAGAAAGAACCCCGTTAAGCCTAGAATCGACTTTGTTACTAACGCCATGGTAAACACTTCCCTAGTTCTCTCTCTCCTATTGATTATCATTCATACGTTAAGTGTTTGTTTTGTGTACAAAGATTGATTACAAACCCCCCCCCCTATTTACCGGAAACTATTGACCATTAGTCACGTACTTCACTAAAGGCTTAATCTTCACTATATTCTCTGTGGGATTTGACCCCAACCTTTGTTGGGTTCTATATTTGACTACAACCGCTTACGCTTCATTAATTTGAGGTGTAGTTTGGGCATTATCAAAAAGTGGCGCCGTTGCCGGGGAATACGGTTGACTATTAAGTCCGGTGTGTTTATTTGACTCTTAGTCATAATTTCCTGCTTTTACGTTTATTTGTTGTTTTTATTATTGACAGGGTACATAGTTGTGCAAGCCAAGTACCCAGAGCTTGGGTGAATCAATATTACCTTACGATCCCGAGCTCGCTAGAACATTGAGGCGAAATATGGCCGCACAACTAGAGGCAGCAAGGCTCGCTGCAGAACTGCAGGCCCAACAAAATTTGAATGTCGGTGGTCTGCAGGATGAGATCGCACGGAATGATGAGGATCTCGACTTAGATGGAGCTGGCGCTACGGGCACCATTGTTGTTCCACCGCTACCGCTCGGAGCCAAGTTCAACATCACTAGCACGATGATCCAGCTGTTGAACTTGAGAGGAGTGTTCCGAGGTGTCGCTGGGGATGATCCAAACCAGCACCTAATGAATTTCGTGGGCATATGCAAGTCGTTTGAACTGCCGGGCGTGAGTCAGACAGCGATCAGGCTCAGGTTGTTTCCGTTCTCTCTGTCTGATGAGGCAGCATTGTGGTTGACAGAGCTGACCCCCGACTCTATCGCAACGTGGGGAGAGTTGAGAGGAGCTTTCCTAGAAAGGTTCTTTCCTCCCTCTTGGATGATACAGTTGAGGGACGAGATCAGCAACTTCAGGCAGCAACCGCACGAAGCACTGCACGAGACTTGGTTGCGATTCAAAAAGAAGATAACACAATGCCCGAACCATCAGTTGACCGATAACTTTTTGATGCAGACGTTCTATCGGGCACTGAATTCGGCTACCAAGCCGACGTTAGACAACGCAGCAGGTGGTGCATTCATGGGTCTTACCTTTGTTGAGGCCACAACTACTTTGGACAGGCTCACCAAAACCAACAGGGCCTGGCACACACGAGATTCAGAGGTTGCAGCTAGAACCTATACCGTTGGTATGTCAGCAGAGCAGCGTAGGAAAGAGGAGGAGCGCGACCAAGACATGGCGCATCTGAAAACGCAGTTGGATCTCCTGACAAAGCACATGTTTTCAGGAGGCATGGAGAAGGTGAAAGTCATAGGTTCGCAAGGTAAAGCAGACGAGGTTGAATCGAATGAGGAGGCCAACTATTTGGGGGGTTTCCAGGACAATGGCCAGGAAAACCAAGGTCGGAACTATCAGCGAGACAACCACTATGAGAAAGGTGGCTACAAAGATCGCGACCAAGGAAACTGGAGGAACAACACCGATAGAGGTGGGTTGTATATACCACCTGGTAATCGGGACAAAGCTGGCAACGAGGCTGAGATGTCCAAACTTGAGAACATAATGGCGAAGATGCTGCTAAAGGTGGAATCGACTGACTCTGGATTAAAGGCAATGCGGACTGAGTTATCAAGATTGAGTTAGGTAGTGGAGTCACACTCAACCGCGATCAAGCAACTAGAGCAGCAAGTGGGTCACATCTCGGCATCTCTAAACCCAAGGAAGATAGGTACCTTGTCGAGCGACACCACTCATCCGAGGAATGACGCAAGTTGTATGGCGATCACCACAAGAAGCGGAAAATTATTACCAGAATTACATCCGGTAATTCAGACTCAAGGTGATGTTGCGGATGATGAAGAGGCGGTAGAGGAGGAAACTCCAAAGCCCGCGGAGAAAAGCAAGGAAGCTGAAAAGCTTCCAACTATGATGCCTCGGCCACCACCTCCTTTCCCCCAGTGTTTGAAGAAGAAAGCTGACAATGGTAAGTTCCTGAACTTCATGACCATACTGAAGCAGATTTCAATAAACATACCATTGGTGGAAGCGCTGGAACAAATGCCCGGTTATGCCAAGTTCATGAAGGACTTGATTACAAAGAAGAGGTCGGTAAGTTTTGAACCGGAAGACAACCTCCACCACTGCAGTGCTATTTCTTCAAGGTCGTTGGTCGAAAAGAAGGAAGATCCAGGTGCTTTCACTGTTCGCTGTACTATCGGGAAGCTCAACTTTGGAAGAGCATTATGTGATCTTGGTGCTAGTATCAACTTGATGCCGCTAGCAGTTTACAAACAATTGGGTTTGGGAGCTCCTAAACCGACATCCATGAGAGTGATGATGGCTGACCGTTCGATAAAGCGACCGGTGGGAATCTTATCTGATGTGCTAGTCAAGATTGGTAAGCTTATATTCCCGGCCGACTTTGTGATCTTGGATTGCGAAGTAGATTTTGAAGTTCCCATAATCTTGGGGCGACCATTGTTAGCCACAGCAAGAGCACTGGTCGACATGGAGAGAAACAAACTGACCTTCCGATTGAACAATGAAGTGGTCAAGTTCGATGTGTCCAAAGTGATGAAGCAACCAAGTGACATGAGGGTGGTCGCGGTCATCAATGCTATTGAGGAAGCTCCCGCAGATGTGTATCTTGAGGAGAAGGGTTGTGTTGAAACCCGAGCTGTTATGAGAGTAAGGTCGCGATCGCAAGAGGACGAGCAGGCAAAGGAAAGCGGTGAAGATAGATTAAGAAAACGAAAACACCGCAAGAGAATCTGCAAAGAAAGAGCAAAGAAATTGTCGCGGCTAGCGATGGAGCCCAAAAAGGAAGCTGGAACGCCACACTCCATTGAGTTCTCCTATTTTAGAGACCCTGGCGGTCTCCAACATCGTTCCAGAATCTGAGTCATATCGACTTCACAGGTATTCCTTTCTCTCACAGTTTTTAGCTTTCATATGGATGCATTGGGGACAATGCATGAGTCTAAGTTGAGGGTGTGGGGAAACCTGTGAGTCACCACCGAGGGTTTTTGTTGCCGTGTTTCTTTTCCCTCCGGTGTGCTATCTAGTAGAACCGGCATGGTTAGGTTGTTATTTTGTTATTTTAAATTTTTGTTTTTTTAGTGTCTATAGCAAAGCATCACGGCATTTTCTTGACTAAAAGGAGCCCCTTCTGAAAAATTTTCGGGTTTTGCACTTATGTTGAAACGATTGACTGTCTGGATCCTTGAATGTCATTGTGTGATTATGATTAGAATGAGTATGCTTAAGCCGAGCGGTTGTTTGATAGTTGGTAGTGATATAGTTTCTTGGTGCCAAGAGTGTGTGAGATTATTGTTATAAATTCTTACTCTGTGCATGCATCTAGAACTTGCCCGGTCTAGTTTGTTAAGTTCGAAGTTTGGTTGCTTAGGAAAGGATCACAGGCCCTTTTTGTGTGCAGTCCACTTAACCTAAAAGACCGTCCAAATATAAATAACCCCTTTGATCCTTATTTTGGCCCTGGTCCTTCCTTGGACATCGTGCACCTCAACGCAAGCAATCAGCCTAAGTTGAGGGTGGCTACTATAGAGGTAAACCCTGTTTTGGCCCTGGTCCTGCCATGGACATCGTGCACCTCAACGCAGGCAATCAGCCTAAGTTGAGGGTGGCTACTACAGAGGTGAATGATAAGAAAAAGAGGATGGAGAAGATTGGGTGTGAATAGAATGAAAATTTAGGTGTGTTCCTAAGAAAAGAAAAATAAAAAGAAGTGAAAAAGATCAAAAAAGTAACAAAAAGAATTCTCAAAATAAAGAGGCCGCACCTGTAGCTAGAAAGAAGGAAAAATAAAAAGGTGAATAAGGATGGATAAAGTAAAGTTGTGTGGTAATAAGACGTCGGTAAGACCAAGGAGGGCTTAGTCACTAACCCCTAAATGTATCCTACCTGCACCTAAAGCCTCATTACAATCCTAAACAAGTCCTGTAGTGATCCTGAGCGGCTTTCTGAAGAACTGAAATAGAATAGTAAGGGCAAGCCTATGGTATCGCATGTGCATTGTTTGAAATCGTTTGTGAGTGTGAGCGCTTACCAAGTCCCAAATCTTGTGTGTGGGATTTCTTTGTGGTGAGGGCACCAAGATTTCTGTATTGCCTATTGATTGTTAGGATAGCTGCGCATGTGTATGCATAATATTCTATTATATCGGAATGACATGTTTGGATCCTTGCAAGTTAGTGTTTCATACATTTGTGTGCTACGAGGGAGCTTGATTTAATGAACTGATGAATGACCATGAGTTGCTAAAGACACGAGTTTGTTTGCTTAGTTGAATCGTCGTATTATTGTTTTGTGTCATGTTGCTTGAGGACAAGCGAATGTTTTAAGTTGAGGGTGTTGATGTGCTGCCAATTTACGGCACTTTCGACTCCTTTAAACTAAGAATAATCGTACGTTTTCAAGCAACCGTTATCGTTTTGATGGTTTTATGTTATATTTGTAGGAAATGGAGACAAACACGGAAATGGAAGGAAATACAAGCAAAAAGACATTCTGCCTAAGAGTGACGGCCTGAGTGACGGTCCGTCACATGTGACCGTCAAGTGGAGGAAGTGTACTGCCTAGGAGTGACGGCCGCCGTGATGGTCCGTCAAGGTGTTGACGGTCCGTCACAGTGACCGTCAGGTTGAGCTACACCACTGCCTAGTGGTGACGGCCAAGGCGACGGTCCGTCAAGCCAGTGACGGTCCGTCACCACAAGCCGTCAAGTTAAGGCAGAAGCGCGACGCGGAATCCGGACGTTTTTGGGTTTACTTCCTGGACTCCTATAAATACCCTATGTTAGGTTTATTTTAATTATTCACTTACCAATACATTACCCAATAGTTTTAGGAGTTTTTTGAGCAATTTTGGAGAGAGGAAACACGCTACACACGTTTTCCTCCTCCTTGAATCTTGTTCTTGATTTGTTCTTGGGAACTTTGTTTTCTTGTTCTTGGAATAACTAAAGATTGTTCTCACTACATTGTAAGGATATCTTTTCTTTATTATGAATATGACTTTCTTTTATTCTTCTACAAGCATGAATAACTAAACCTCCCACAACTAGGGTTGTGGGAGCCATGGCAAAAGTAGCAATATAGATTCCGGGTAGCGTCGGGTTCAATATATATGTTGTCACATTGTTAATCATTCGTTGTGTAACGTTTTCTAGTGGTTGCAAACATTAGAACATGCCTAGGTTTAATTTGCTTGAGTAAAGAGATTAAAACCGGGAAACTTGATTAACGAGGAGGATTCGAGACTACTAACTCTCGTCTTATGATTAATGCTGTAACTAGATTAATCTACTTGATGTTTAGGATTGAAATCTAAAAGAACACCTTTTCAAGTTTGAGAGAATTGAAAAGTAAATTTGTCTATTTGGTTGAGAAACGTGTAGACGATACCGTTAATTCAATCGCATCGTGACACGCTTATAGAAAGAACCCCGTTAAGCCTAGAATCGACTTTTTACTAACGCCATGGTAAACACTTCCCTAGTTCTCTCTCTCCTATTGATTATCATTCATACGTTAAGTGTTTGTTTTATTTACAAAGATTGATTACAAAACCCCCCCTATTTACCGGAAACTATTGACCATTAGTCACGTACTTCACTAAAGGCTTAATCTTCACCATATTCTCTGTGGGATTCGACCCCAACCTTTGTTGGGTTCTATATTTGACTACGACCGCTTACGCTTCATTAATTTGAGGTGTAGTTTGGGCGTTATCAGTCATCGATCTAAGAATGAAAAGATGAATTAAGCTTAAACTGAGTGCTCAAACCCTTCTGGAAAGATCTTTAGAAATGTTGCAAACCATTCCCCTCTATTTGAAATAATTGATACTGGGATACCATGAAGTCTGACTATCTCTCTAATGTTCAACTCAGCATAAGCTTTAGCTAAAAATGTGGCCATGACTTGCAATAAATGGGCTAGTTTTATCAACCTATCAATAATCACCCAAAAAGAATCAAACTTTTATCGCCAACAAGGCAAACCTGTGACAAAACCCATATTTTTTGCCTCCCACTTTGACAATGGAATTGCTTTCTCCTGAATTAGACCACTGGGCTTCCAATATCTACCTTTACCTACTGATAATTTAGGCATTGTGCCATAAACTCAGCTTTGTCCCTCTTCATTCTCGGCCACCAATAAATCTCCTTAATATCATAATATATTTTCATGGATCATGGGTGAATAGAGTAACGAGAATGGTGTGCCCCTTCCATAATATGTTGTCTAAGCCCTGCAATATCCAAAACGCATAACTGATTGTTGAATCTGAGGTTTCCATCTCTTTCTATATCAAAGTTTAATGACTCTTGCTGCTAAGCTTTGCCTCTAAGTTTCTCTTAAATTGGGATCATCATATTGTCGTGCCTTCACCTCCACATTTAGATATGATATGGTTGTGTCCTGAACTGTGACCCCAATATTATAGGAGTTTAATAATCTAACCCCCAAACTAGCTGGCTGATGGAGCTATTGAGCTATCTCCCATTTCTTAGCTCCCAAATATGATAGACTGCCCATAGATTTATGACTGAGGGCATCTGCTACTACATTGGCTTTTCCTAGATGATATACGATATCCACATCATAATCTTTTAGCAATTCAAGCCATCGACATTGTAGAAAGTTCAACTCTTTTTGTCTAATAATATATTGGAGGCTCTTAAGATCTATTTAAATATAAACATGAACTTCATACAAGTAATGCCTCCAAATCTTTAGGGCATGAATAATTGCAGCCAACTATAGATCATGGGTCGGGTAGTTCTTCTCATTCTTCCTTAACTATCTAGAAGCATAGGCAATTATCTTTTCGTGTTGCATCAAGACATAAACCAACCTAGCACTTGAAGCATCACAATACATTGCATAGCCCTTTAGACCTTCTGGTGAGGTTAGAATAGGTGTTGAAGTCAATATATATTTTAGCTCATGGAAACTCTGCTCGTAGGCTGCAGTCCACAAAAACTTAGTTGTTTTTTAGTCATATTTGTCAAGGATGCTGAAAGAGAAGAAAATTCTTCCACAAACATTCTGTAATACCCTGTTATCCCTAAAAAGCTTCAAACTTCTATTGGGGTCGAGGGTCTAGGCCAAGTCTTCCTGGCCTCAATCTTTTGTAAGTCAACCTGAATACCAACATCTGATATAATAAGGCCCAAAATGCCATAAAATGCAATGAGAACTCATACTTTGGGAGCTTAGCATACAACCTATGATCTCAGAGTACCTGAAGTACTGCTCGGATGTGGTCTTTTTGCTCATTGTCTAAACAAGATATACCAGAATATAGTCAATATGCACAATGACAACAAGCTTAAGAATAGGCTGAAGATACTATTAATCAGGTCTATAAATACTGTTGGGGCATTCGTCAACCTGAAAGACATCACAAGAAACTCAAAATGGCCATATCTAAGCCTGAAGGTTGTCTTTGGAATATCACTATCTTGAACAAGTACATGGTTATAGCCTAAATGTAAATCAATCTTTGAGAAGTATCGGGCATGTCATGCCCCGAGACTAGACCCTAGGCATAACATGGGACCTAAGATCACAAGTAACCCCAAGCTAACCCTAAAACTGGCATATCACAAGCATACTGAATATAATTTTAAACAATCGGAAGCATAACTGAATAAAGATCATAATCTAAAAAAAGAGTTCAACTAAGAATAGAATATCTGAATAAATAGTTGTCTACAAAGCGGAACAACCCAAATGGAATGAGTCTGACTCTATATCTGAAAAGCCTCTGGGACAAGTCCCCAGCTAACTCTAAAATACTGAAAGTAAAGACAACTGACTACACAAAAAGCAAGTAAAATATATGTCCTCGGATGATGAGGACTCACCACTGTCTGTTGCTAATGTGGCACCGGGGTGAGCTAATCGCGACGCTGAAGTTGAGAACCTGAGCCTGCATCATGATAAGATGTAGCACATAGAGTATGCATCAGTACTTTGAATGTACTAAGTATGAGGGATATGCAATGCTGACTAAAAATTAAATATGCTAAAATATAGGAAAGACCGTAAACTGAACTAAACTGTAGTACATAGGCCCAAAATATAATCATGCATAAATAGCTGGAATGCAAGAGTAATCTGAAAAACATGCCAAAAGCTGAAAATAAATATAACTGAGGGCCTAATGCACTTAACTAAAACTAACAATGTGGGAGAGTCTATTAACCGACATAAACCACATGAGCTAAACGTGGAGTCCGATGTATACGCCCCATCGAGAGGACCCAATATACCTTGCCAGGGTATAAAGGCATGACTGTGGTGTGATCACTAAATCTGATGCCTAATAGAGGGGACTTATAAACCTACATTGGCACGTAGTTCTGGGATCTTAAGGGTACGCTGAACCCTAGTCCAACTAGGTGCTAATAGTACTCCCAAACTAAAGACTAATAGCTCGTTAAAACTGGAGTCCTAAGTTTTCTGAGATAGGACTAAACTAGTCTAAAATCTCTGTTCTTCTGAAATACTGTAGTACACCAAAAACTAGTTAAATTCTGCTTTTAAAGCTCATTCTAATAATCTAGAATGAATTTTGAAGGAAATGTGATACTTTAGAAAATCCTACAATTTAGGGCAAATTTCTTGATTTCTCAAGTCATGGTGAAAACTCAAGCAAATCGTTAAAACATACTGCAATCCATATAGAACAGGATATAAATCATGTGAGGATCATGAGAACTAAATTCTAGAAGGATTTGCATAATTGGGTAGGAACCCTAGTTCTTATATTTATGGAAAACACTGTAAAAAACTGAGAGTTTTGGGTATAAGGGTGAACTAAACCCTTACTAAATACCTACATACCTGGTGGATGAAAATCCCTGCAAGAAATCTAAAGTTGAGCTTGGAGGAGAGAACCCTAGGCCTGGATATTTGGAGAAGATGCTTCTTTTCTATTTTAGAATTGAACTTAGAGAATCTGACTTCTTTTGGAGGATTAGACTTAATAAAATAAGCCTAAGGATATTTATAGTCGGAGCCAAAATAGAAAAAAAAGGTCTAAAATACCCCTGAGAACTTAACTTAAAAGCTGCTGGAAAATTTGCGTCTCAGGTTCCACAGATGGGTTCTACGGCTCGTGGAAACTTCCATGGCTCGTGCAACCCTGTCGTGGTTCCTGAGCAGGAAATATGAGCTACTAGAATGACTTCCACGAATTGGGTTCACGACTCGTGGAAGCTTCCATGGATCGTGGAACCCACTCGTGGTTCCTCTGCTGAAATTTGTGTCTCCCTAAAGTTTGGTTCCACGAGTTATGTTCACGACTCATGGAAGCTTCCACGATTCATAGAACCACTCGTGGTTCCTGAAGACTTAAAGTTGGGCTACTGGAAAGGGTTTCCATGGATGGCATCTACGGTACGTGGATACTTCTATGGACCGTGATCATGAGTTGTGGTTCAAATTCAGAGGAGCAGTCCTCTGATCTTAGTTCCACGAGTCCATTCCATGACTCGTGGACTATTCCACGGCTCGTGGGAGTGACTCGTATTTCCAGTGACAGTTGGAAATTTTATTTTTTTCTGGTTTTCTGAGCTAAGTCTGGGTTTGGAAGTTCTGGGGAATTACAATATCTCTCTCTTGAGATCATGCATTCTCGAATGTAGGCTAAACAGGCTGAGTTTGGAGGGAAAGAGTTGTAATCCTTACCAACTGAGTAATAGAACTGATATATAACTGAACTGAGTTCTATGAACATGCAAATATGCTGAAATGCAAGGATAACTGAGGGAAAAAGGCACTAATACTGAATTATGCAAGATTTAACTGAAATACTGGAGAGGAACTATTACCTCAAGCTAAAACTGAAGCAAAAGGAAAGAGGTGAGGATACTTGGCCATCATGGTTGCTTCTGCTTCCCAAGTATCTCCCTCTATGGACTGATTCCTCCACAAAACCTTTACTGAGGCGACTTCTTTATTTCTCAACCTACGAACCTGACGGTCAAGAATCTCCACTGGAACCTCCTCATAGATGAGGCTATCCTTCACAGCCACACTCTCTAAGGCTACTATCGACATTGGATCACCCACAAACTTCTTCAATAAGGAAATGTGAAAGACTTGATGAACAACTGCTAACTCTACTGGCAACTCTAACTTATAAGTCACATTACCAACCCTTTTCAAAATTATGTAAGGACCTACATACCTAGGAATGAGCTTTCCCTTCTTGCCGAATCTCATCACCCCCTTCATGGGTGACACTTTCAGGAAAATCCAATCATCGATTTCAAACTCTAAGTCCCTTCTCCTCACATCTTCACACAACTTCTAATGACTCTAAGCTATTTTATATCTCTCCTTGATGAGCCAAACTTTCTCCATAGCCTCATGAACCGAATCTGGCTCGATCAAGGCTGCCTCACCTACTTTGAACCAACCAACCAAAGACCTACATCTACGCCTATAGAGTGCCTCATATGGGGCAATCTGAATACTGGAGTGGAAATTGTTATTATAGGCAAACTCTATGAGAGATAGGTGATCACCCCAACTACCTTTGAAATCGATCACGCAAGCTCTCAACATTTCCTCCAAGGTCTGAATGGGATGCTCTACCTGACTATTCGTCTGCAGATAAAATATTGTGCTAAGATTCACCTGAGTACACAGACCTTTCAGAAAGGACTTCCAGAAATGAGATGTAAACTGAAGACCCCTATCTGAGATGATAGACAAGGGAACCCCATGCAACGTGACTATCTCATTGATGTAGAGTCTGGCATAATCCTCTGTTGAATCTGTGGTCTTGACTGCCAAGATGTGAGTTAACTTAGTGATCCTATCCACGATCACCCAAATGGAGTTATGCTGTCTGCAAGTATGAGGTAATCCCGTAATAATATCCATATTGACCACTTCCCACTTCCAAGTAGGAATGTTAATCTCGTGAGTCACACCTACTTGTTTCTGATGTTCTACTTTAACCTGCTGACAGTTAGGACACTTAGCCACAAAATCTGCGATGTCCCTCTTCATGTCGTTCCACCAATAGACTTCTCATAGATCACAGTACATCTTAGTGGCACCTGGATGAATAGAATATCTGGAATTATGGTTTTCTATAAGGACCTTCTACCTCAACTCCCCCACCTTAGGAACATATAAGCGACCCTGATAACGAAGCACGCTATCTCACCCTTAGGAGAAAACCTCAACTCTCTGCTGATGAACTGCACCCTTCAGCTGAAGCAATATAGGGTTTCTATCATGTTTCTCCTTAACCTCTGCTACCAATGAAGATGTTGATCCATTCTGGACTATCACACCACCGTTTGAGGTGTCCATAAGGCAAACTCCCAAGCCGATGAACATCTTTGGCTAATTCTCTCTTCCCTTTCTCAATATGTGATATGTTACCCATAGATAGTCTACTGAGAGCATCAGCCATTACGTTAGACTTACCCGGATGGTAGAGCACATTCATATCATAATCTTTGAGGAACTCAAGCCATCTCCTCTGACGAAGATTCAACTCTTTCTGAGTGAACACATACTGGAGGCTCTTATGATCGGTGAAAACATCAACATGAACACCATACAAGTAATGTCTCCAAATATTTATGGCAAATACAACTGCTGTAAGCTCTAGGTCATGAGTCGGGTAGTTCTTCTCATGGACCTTAAGCTGTCTGGAAGCATAAGTTATGACCTTACCCTACTACATCAAAACGCACCCTAGGACAACTCTGGACATATTGCAATAAACCACATAACCATTTGACCCCTCTGGTAGAGTCAAGACAGGAGCTGTAGTCAACCTATTCTTCAGTTCTAAGAAACCTTTCTCACACTCATCTGACCACTGAAACTTGACCTTCTTCTGAGTCAACTTGGCTAAGGATGAAAATCCCTCTATGAACCTCCTGTAATAACCAGCCAACCCCAAGAAACTTCTGATGTTTGTCAGAGAGGTGGGTCTGGGCTAGACCTTTACTGCCTCAATCTTCTGAGAATCAACTTGGATGCCTTCACTAGACACCACATGACCAAGAAAAGTGAATGATTTCAACTAGAACTCACACTTACTGAACTTGGCAAATAACTGGCGGTCCTTGAGAGTCTACAGAATGACCCTCAGATTAGCTACATGCTCTTCTTCATTTTGAAAATAAACAAGGATGTCATCGATGAAAACAATGATGAAAAAGTCCAAGTACTATCTAAACACCCTATTCATTAAGTCCATGAAAGCTGCAGGAGCATTTTTTTGTCAAAAAGACATAACTACAAATTCATAATGACCATACCGAGTTCTGAAGGCTGTCTTCAGGATGTCACTACCTCTGACTCTCAGCTGATGATAGCCAGATCTAAGGTCTATCTTAGATAAACAACTAGCTCCCAAAAGTTAGTTGAACAAGTCATCAATCCTGGGGATAGGATATTTATTCTTGATTGTGACCTTGTTCAACTGACGGTAATCAATGCACATCCTGAGAGAACCATCTTTCTTATGCACGAACAATACTGGAGTGCCCCATGGAGAGATGTTGGGTCTGATGAAGCCCTTATCTAGAAGGTCCTTCAGCTGTTATTTCAATTCCTTAAGCTCAGCTTGAGCCATTCTGTAAGGAGGAATCAAAATAGGCTGGGTATCTGGAAGGAGATCTATTCCGAAGTCGATTTCCCATTCAGGAGGAACTCCAGGAAGATCTTATGGAAACACTTCTGGGAACTCATTCACCACAGACACTGACTCAAGATTTGGGGTCTCGGAGTTTGAATTGTTAACCCAAACAAGATGATAGATATACCCTTTGGAAATTATTTTTCTGGCCTTAAAGTAGGAGATGAAATGACCTACAGGCACTGAGTTACTACCCTTCCATTCTAAGACTGGTCGTTAGGAAACTGAAACCAAACGATCATAGTTCTACAATCGACTGAGGCATAACAAGAATGTAACCAATCCATGCCTAAAATGATATCAAAATCTACCATTTCTAACTCTACAAGATCTGCTGAGGCGACTTTCAGGGAAACTATGATAGGATAATTTTTGTATACCCGTCTAGCTATAACTGGGTCACCAACTGGAGTAGAGAGTGAGAAGGGTTCTGGGAGGATTTCTGGACAAGCACCGAAGTTCACTGCTATGAAAAGAGTTACAAAGGAAAGTGTAGCACTTGTGTCTAATAATACATAAACATCTAAATGGAAGACTTACAACATACCCGTGACCATATCGAGAGAATCCTCTTGGTCCTGTCGAGTCTGAAGAGCATATAATTTGTTTTGACGCTGACCACCACCTGTACCAGATGAGGCACCTTGCTGAGTGGGGCAGCCTGCTGGAGCTGATGAAGTATTAGACTGAGCTTTGTTACTTCCCTGTCCCTGCCTGGCGGAGGGGCAGTCCCTCAACCTATGACTGAGTTGGCCACAACCAAAACACCCCTCTCTGCTAGTAAGACACTCACCTAGATGGTTCTTACCACACTTTGGACATGATGGAAAAGTACGGTTACCTGTAACACTGCCATGAGACTTAGAGCCTGATGCTCCTCTTTTCTGGTCTTGTCAAGGCCTAGGAGATGGAGCACTAGCTGATGATGGCGTTAGGGCTGCGAACCTCTACTAAAACTGCAAGCGACTCCCACCGCCTGACCTCTACTGAGAATATTCATAGTTACCTGTCCTAGCCTTTTTTTTATCCTTAGCCATTTCCTTTAGCTTATCTCCCTTAACCTGCTAAGCATGGGTCATCAGTCTGGAGATATCCATATCCCCTAATAGCATAGCATTCCTACACTCTGTCTTCACCAGATCGAATACTCCAAACAAGATCTTACCCATTTGATCCCTTGGATCGGCTACCATATGCGAAGCATACCTGGAGAGGTGAGTGAACTTCAACCCGTATTCCTAGAATTTCATGGACCCCTGCCTCAAATTCATAAACTCTTGGGACTTAGCCTCCCTCAAATCTCTCGGGAAGAATCTATCCAGAAAATCTCTAGTAAAATAGTCACATGTCATAGGAGCTACATTCACACCCTTGTTGTCTTTCCATTGTGTGAACCAAATGTGAGCCACATCCTTTATTTGATAGAATGCCAACTCAACACTATTAGTACCAGTCACTTGCATCATCTCAAGAATCTTCTTGATCTCATCAATGAAATTCGGTAGGTCTTTCCCAACCTTCGACCCTAGAAACTCTAGAAGATTAATATGAACAAAATCACAAACCCTAATTATAGCTGATCCACCAGCGGGGTTCGCAGGAACTGGGACCAGCTAATTAGCCTGATTGGCAATTGTCTAAGCCAACAGCTGAATTACATTACAAAACTTTGCATTTGTAACCTCATGTTCTGGGGTGAGAGGAATTGCGTTAGCATTGCGTGTGTTAGCTTTGCAAGGAGGCATGATCTGAAATGCATAACAACAGATTACAAGGGAGAAGTTGATTCACACTCAATTGAATGATAAAGAGAGCAAAAAAGTGAAGTTTTCCTCAGAACACTTCACACCCATGAGAGAGACTCTACTTAGTACGTCTTTCAGACCTCCTAGGACTCTTGAACCTGATACTCTGATACCAAATTTGTCATGCCTCGAGACTAGACCCTAGGCGTAATACAGGACCTAGGATCATAAGTGACCCCAAGCTAACCCTGAAACTGGCATATCACAAGCATGCTGAATATAATTCTAAACAATCAGAAGCATAACTGAATAAATAGCATAATCTAAAAAAACAGTTCAACTGAGAATAGAATATCTGAACAAATAGTTATTTATAAAGTGGAACAACCCAAATAGACTTAGTCTGACTCTATATCTGAAAAGCCTCTAATACTGATGACTTGTTGGGACAAGTCCCTAGCTAACTCTAAAATACTGAAAGTAAAGACAACTGACTACTCAAAAAGAATGTAAAAGATATGTCCTCAAATGATGAGGACTTACTACTGTCTATCGTTGATGTGGCGCCAGGGTGAGCTAATCGCGAGGTTGAAGCTGAGAACCTGAGCCTGATCATGATAGGATATAGCACATAGAGTATGCATCAGTACTTTGAATGTACTGAGTATGAGGGATATGCAATGCTGACTAAAAAGTAAATATGCTAAAATATAGGAAAGATCGTAAATTGAACTAAACTATAGTACATAGGCCCAAAATATAATCATGCATAAATAGCTGGAATGCAAGAGTAATCTGAAAAACATGCCAGAAGCTGAAAGTAAATATAACTGAGGGCCTAATGCACTTAACTAAAACTAACACTATGGGAGAGTCTATTAACCGACATAAACCACGTGAGCTAAACGTGGAGTCCGATGTATACGCCTCATCGAGAGGACCTAATATACCTTGCCAGGGTATAAAGGCATGACTATGGCGTGATTACTAAATCTGATACCCAATAGAGGGGACTTATAAATCTATGTTGGCACGTAGTTCTGGTACCTTAAGGGTACACTAAACCCTAGTCCAACTCAGTGCTAACACTACTCTCAAACTAAAGACTAATAGCTCATTAAAACTGGAGTCCTAAGTTTTCTGAGATAGGACTAAAGTAGTCTAAAATCTATGTTCTTCTGAAATACTGTAGTAGACCAAAAACTAGTTAAATTCTGCTTTTAAAGCTCATACTAATAATCTAGAATGAATTTTGAAGGAAATGTGATACTTTAGAAAATCCTACAATTTAGGGCAAATTTCTTGATTTCTCAATTCATGGTGAAAACTCAAGAAAATCGTTAAAACAAATTGCATTCCATATAGAACAGGATATAAATCATGTGAGGATCATGAGAACTAAATTCTAGAAGGATTTGCATAATTGGGTAGGAAAACTAGTTCTTAAATTCATGGAAAACATTGTAAAAAGCTGAGAGTTTTGGGCATAAGGGTGAACTAAACCCTTACTGAATACCCACATACCTGGTGGATGAAAATCCCTGCAATAAATCTGAAGTTGAGCTTGGAGGAGAGAACCCTAGGCCTGGAAATTTGGAGAAGACGCTTCTTTTCTATTTTAGAATTAAACTTAGAGAATCTGACTTATTTTTGAAGATTAGACTTAATAAAATAAGCCTAAGGCTATTTATAATCGGAGCCAAAATAGAAACGAAATGTCTAAAATACTCCTGAGAACTTAACTTAAAAGCTGCTGGAAAATTCACGTCTCAGGTTCCATGGCCGGTTCTACGGCTCGTAGTTCCTGAGCTGGAAATATGAGCTACTGGAATGACTTCCACATATAGGGTTCACGACTCATGAAATCTTTCACGGGCCATGGAACCAACTCGTGGTTCTTGTGCTGAAATTTGTGGCTCCCTGATGTTTGGTTCCACGAGTTGGGTTCACAACTCGTGGAAGATTCCATGGGTCATGGAACCCATTCGTGGTTCGTAAAGACTTAATTGGGCTATTGGAAAGGGTTTCCACGGATGGCATCTATGGTCCGTGGAAACTTCTACGGACCATGATCATGAGTCGTGGTCCAACTTCAGAGGAGCAGTCCTCTAATCTTTTTTCCACGAGTCCAGTCCATGACTCATGAACTATTCCACGGCTCATGGGAGTGACTCGTGGTTCTAGTGACAGTTGGAAATTTCATTTTTTCCTGGTTTTCTGAGCTAAGTCTGGGTTTGGAAGTTTTGGGGCATTACAGGGCATCATTTAGTTGGTAAAAAAATACACCCATCAATCCTTGGTAGTTGATATTTGTTCTTTATAGTCACCTTATTTAGATTCCGGTAATCTATACACTTATGTAATGATTAAACCTTTTTCCGCACAAATAACACATGTGCACCCCATAGTAACGCACTAGGCCCGATGAAGCCCTTATCTAATAAATCTTGCAGTAGTTCATTCAATTCATTAAATTCTGTTGGTACCATTCTATATGGGAGAATTGATATCAGCTGGACCTCTAGTAATATATCAGTAGAAAAATCAATCTCCCATTCTAGGGGAATACTAGGAATTTTGTCTAGAAACGAATCTGGAAACTCATTAACTAATAGAATAAACTGAATAGTTGATGGGTTAGCATCCATATCTTAAACTAAGACAGTATGGTAAATGCAACATCTGGTGATCATTTTCCTTGCCTGATGATAGGAAATTGACTTGCCATTTAGCATCGCCGCATTACCTTTCAACTCCTGAGCTAATTTCTCTAGAACGTGAAATCTAACAGTCTTTGCTCAGCAGTCAACATTGGAATAACAAGATGACAGTCAATCCATGCCCATAATATTATCAAATCCAAGTATCTACAGTGTAAAACTCCAAAGATTCTAATCTAACATCCAAACCATTTCAATGAGTGTAATGATCATTTCCATAGTGTGGTGGGTGCTTTTGATGTGAATCATGTTCATAAGAAACTCCTATCAACAAGTTAAGTTGAAAGCACCCCAACCAAAGAAGTTTCCAAGAAAGACTAAACTAGGGTCAACTTCAAATAACCATTTCTCCTAAATTATAGGGAGTTGTGTGGCCTAGTACCCACCAAATTAAAGATCTTTGAGTCTTCTTTCTAATTCCACTGGCCATGCATTAATACGAGTCCGGAGTAAAAGGTTATGACGATTTTAGTTTTAATTGACAGTCTGGAAATCAGGTGCAAAATGACATGCGAGACGCGAAACCTCATGTGCGAATCGCACATCCAAACACACATCGGGGAAATTTTTCCAACTTTTGGGAAGCAAGTGTGAATCACATGTGACGCACGGATCCCCATGTGCAGCCGCATGTCAAATCGCATGTGGGCCGACAAGGACCTTTTTAAGTCAGTTTTAGTCCATTTTTCTTCATTCTTTTATCATTCTTTCAGACCCAAAACGTATTCTTTCCTCATATCCTCCTCCTTCATCAAGGCAAGTCCTTCTCTAAGGATTTCAAATTTTCCAAATCAAATTTCGCCATTAAATTTCAAATTATTTATAGAAATCCTAACCCTTGACCATAGGATTTCAATAAACAAATTCAAGAACTTCAAGAACATATTTCTTGACCATTCTTCATCCAAGTTAGGGTTTTTCAACTTCAGGCTCCAAATCAAAATATTTCAACAAGGGTATCGCTTTCAGGTATGTGGGTATTCATTAAAAGTATAGTTCACCGTTATGCCCAAAATTCTAGTCTTTCTTCAAATATTCATGGTTGAAGAACTAGGGTTCCTACCCAACTATGCAAATAATTCTACAATTTAGTTCTTATGATTCGCACATGATTCATATCCTGATTTATATAAATTGTAATATGTTTTTAATGATTTGCACGAGTTTTCACCATGACTTGAGAAATCAAGAAAATTAGCCCTAAATTGTAGGATTTTTTAAAGTATTAGATTTCCTTGAAATTCAACCTAGATTATCAGTATGAGTTTTAAAAGAAGAATTTAGCCAGTTTTTAGTCTACTATAACACTTCAGAAAAATAGAGATTTTAGACTAGTCTAGTCCTGACTCAGAAACTCAGTACTCGAGTTTTAAAATGAGCTATTAGAATTCAGTTTGGGAGTAGTGTTTAGCACTGAGTTGGACTAGGGTTCAGCGTACCCTTAAAGTCCCAGAACTATATGCCACCGTAGTTTATTTAGCTCCTCAGTTGGGCCTCAGAAATAGTGATTACATTAGCCATGCCTTTATACCCTGGCAAGGTATATTGGGTCCTTTTGATGAAGCGTATACATCGGACTCCACGTTAATAGACTCTCCCACAGTGTTAGTTTTAGTAAAGTGCATTAGGCCCTCAGTTATGTTTATTTCCAGCTTCTAGTATGTTTTAGATTACTCCTGCATTTCAGCTCTTTTATGCATTATTATACATTTGGGCGTATGTACTACAGTTTAGTTCATTTTATAGTTGTTTAGTATTTTAGCATATTTACATTTTAGTCAGCTTTGCATATCCCTCATACTCAGTACATTCCAAGTACTGACGCATACTCTATATGATGCATCCTATCATGATGCAGGTTTAGGTTCTCAATTTTAGCCCCGCGAGTAGTCTGTACAGGCGCAGCATAGGGATAGCCAGTGGTGAGCCTCATCATCCGAGGACATATTTCCATGCTTTTTGAGTTAGTCAGTTGTTCTTATTTTCAGTATTTAGAGTTAGCTGGGGGCTTGTCCCAGTATTTCATCAGTACTAGAGGCTTTCAGACATAGAGTCAGACTTCAGCTTATGTAGTTTAGTTGATTCTCAGACCGACTATTATTTCAGATACTTTTAGAATCTTTATTTCTTTCAGTTATGATTTCTTTAATATTCTTCCATTTGTTTAGAGTTATTTCAGAATGCTTGTGATATGCCAGATTCAGGGTTAACTTGGGGTCACTTGTGATCCTAAGTCCCGTGTTACGTCTAGGGGCTAGCCTCGAGGCGTGACAAACTTGGTATCAAAGCATCAGGTTCAAGAGTTCTAAGGTGTCTGAAAGCTGCACTAAGTAAAGTCTCTTTCATGGGTGTGAAGTGCGCCACATTTATGAGAGAGAGGCTACGAGGTGTTTTAAGAAAAACTTCACTTCTTTCATTATCTTCATCATGCGATGATGTTTAGTTCAGTTTCTCCTCTCTAATCTGTTAATTATGCATATAAGATCATGCCTCCCCATAGAGCTAATGCCTGAAATGCTAATGATAATCCTCCAGCACCAAACCATGAAGTTAGGAATGCAGAATTTTGTAATGCGATCCAATTGTTGGCTCACACTATAGCCAATCAGGCTAATCATCAGGCCCCAGTTCTTGCAAACCAAAATGGTGGATCAGCTGCATCCCGGGTTCAAGATTTTGGTCGCATGAATCCACCCGAGTTTTTAGGGTCAAAGGTTGGTGAAGACCCACATAATTTCATTGATGAGATCAAGAAGATTCTTGAGGTAATGCAAGTGGCCGGTGTAGATAGTGTTGAGTTAGCATCCTATCAACTCAAGGATGTGGCTCATATATGGTTCACTCAGTGGAAGGACAACAGGGTGTGAATGTTGCTCCTATAACATGGGATGTTTTATTGGAGCTTTTCTGGATAGCTTCTTCACGAGAGAGTCGAGAGAGGCTAAGGCCCAAGAGTTTATGAATCTGAGACACGGATCGATGTCGGTCCAAGAGTATAGGTTCAAGTTCACTCAGCTTTCCAGGTATGCCCTATCTATGGTGGCCAATTTGAGGGCACAAATGGGCAAGTTCTTGTATGGGGTATCCAATTTTGTGAAAACAGAGTGCATGAATGCTTTGGTTGAGGAAGATAAGAATAAAGAGATGGCCAGGGATAACAAAAAGGCTAGAAAAGGTAACTATGAATATTCTCAGTAGACGTCAGGCGGTAGGAATCGCTCACAGTTTCAGTAGAGGTTTGCATCCCTAACACCTTCATTAGCTAGTGCTCCGTCTACCAGGCCCCAACAGGGTCAGAAAAAGCGAGCACCAGGCTCTAAGTCTCAGGGAAGTGTTTCAGGTAACCACACTTTTCCAGCTTACCCCAAGTATGGTAGAAATCATCCAGGTTAGTGTTTTGCTGACAGAGAGGGGTGTTTTGGGTGTGGTCAGCTTGTCCTTAGGCTGAAGGAGTTCCCTTCAACTAGGCAGGGACAGAAAGATAACAGAGCTCAGTCTACCACTTCAGCAGCTCTAGCAGGTCGCACAACTCAACAGGTTACTCCTTCTGGCATAGGTAGTAGTCAGCGTCAGAACCGTCTCTATGCCATGTCTTCACGCCAGGATCATAAGAGTTCACCAGATATAGTAACTGGTATGTTATCAGTCATCTCTCTTGATGTTTATGCCTTGTTAGATCCAGGGGCTTCCCTATCTTTTGTGACCCCTTATGTTGCATGTAAATTCGGAGTCAATCTTGAATAACTCCTAGAGCTCATCCCAGTCTCTACTCTAGTTGGTGAGTCAGTTCTAGCTAAAAGGGTTTACAAAAATTACCCAATCTTGATCCTCCATAGGACCACCTCAGCAGATTTAGTAGAGTTAGATATGACCGACTTTGATTTCATTCTTGGCATGGATTGGCTACATGTCTGTTATGCCTCAGTCGACTGTAGAACCAAAGTCGTGAAATTTTAGTTTCCAAATGAGCCTGTCTTAGAATGGCAAGGTAGTCCTCCAACATCAAAAGGTTGTTTCATATCTTATTTCAAAGCTAGGAAAATGATCTAAAAGGGTTACATCTATCATATATTCCGGGTTAAGGATTTTGAGTTTGAAACCCCACCTTTCCAATCAGTTCTGGTAGTTAGTGAGTTTCCAGAGGTGTTTTCTGAAGATCTTCCTGGAGTTACTTCTGAGCGGGAGATAGACTTTGGGATAAACCTCCTTCCAGATACGCAGTCCATATCTATTCCTCCTTATAAAATGGCTCTAGCTGAGCTTAAGGAGTTGAAAGAACAGCTCAAAGACCTCCTAGATAAGGGCTTCATCAGACCCAGTATCTCTCCATAGGGTTCTCCAGTTCTCTTCGTGCATAAGAAAGATGGTTCTCTTAGGATGTGTATAGACTACCGTCAGTTGAACAAGGTCACAATTAAGAACAAGTATCCCATCCCTAGGATTGATGACTTGTTCAACCAGCTTCAGGGTGCTAGTTGCTTCTCTAAGATAGACCTCAGATCCGGTTATCATCAGCTCAGAGTCAGAGATAGTGACATCCCAAAGACACCCTTCAGAACTCGGTATGGTCACTATGAATTTGTGGTTATATCTTTTGGACTAATGAATGCTCCTTCGGCTTTTATGGACTTGATAAGCCGAGTGTTCAAGCAGTATTTAGATATGTTCGTCATCGTCTTTATAGAGTATATCCTAGTCTACTCACAGAGCAAGAAGCAGCATGCAATTCATTTGAGAGTGGTGTTGCAGACTCTCAAGGATCGCCAGTTATTTGTCAAGTTCAATAAGTGTGAGTTTTGGTTACAGTTAGTTGCTTTTCTGGGTCATGTAGTATCTAAGGAGGGTAATCAAGTGGATTCTTAGAAGATAGGGGTTGTAAAGAATTGGCCTAGACCCATTTCTTCAACAAACATTAAGAGCTTTTGGGGTCTGGCTAGTTACTACAGGAGGTTTGTTGAGGGGTTTTCATCCATAGCTTCTCTACTGGCTAGGTTGACTCAGAAAAAGGTTAAGTTCTAGTGGTCAGATGAATGCGAAAAGAACTTCTAAGAGTTGAAAACCAGGTTGACCACAGCCCCAGTTTTAACTCTACCAGAGGGATCAAATGGTTTTGTAGTATATTGTGATGCGTCCAGAGTTAGCTTAGGTTGTGTTTTGATGTAGCATGGTAAGGTCATCGCTTATGCCTTCAGACAACTTAAGGTTCATGAGAAGAATTACCCGACTCATGATCTTGAGTTAGCAACAATGGTCTTTACCTTGAATATTTGGATACACTACTTGTATGGTGTCCATGTAGATGTGTTTACTGACCACAAGAGCCTTCAGTACGTGTTCACTCAGAAAGAACTAAATCTTTGTCAGAGAAGGTGGCTAGAGCTTCTCAAGGACTATGACATGAGTGTGCTTTACCACCATGGTAAGGACAATGTAGTAGCTGATGCACTTAGCAGATTGTCCATCGGTAGTGTGTCACAGGTTGAGGAAGGAAAGAAGGAATTAGCCAAGGATGTTCACAGGATTGCTCGTTTAGGGGTTCGCCTCACAAATTCTTTAGAAGATGGTGTCATTGTTCAGAATGGGTTAGAGTCTTCATTGGTAGCCGAGGTGAAGGAAAAGCAGTATAGTGATCCCATCTTACTTCAGCTGAAGGGTGTTGTCCAGCAGCAAATAGTGGAGGTTTTCTCCCAAGGGGGAGATGGTGTTCTTCATTACCAGGGTGGGTTTTGCATTCCTAATGTAAGTGACTTGAGGCAGCAGATTTTGACTGAGGCTTATAGCTCCAGGTATTCCATCCATCTTGGTGCCACCAAGATGTACCGTGACCTACGGGAAGTCTATTGGTGAAATGGTATGAATAGGGACATTGCTGATTTTATGGCTAAGTGCCCCAACTGTCAGCAAGTGAAGGTAGAACATGAGAGACCAGGTGGTATGAGTCAGGAGAAGGACATTCTTACTTAGAAGTGGGAGGTGATCAATATGGACTTTATCACAGGATTACCTCGTACTCGCAAGCAGCACAATTCTATTTGGGTGATTGTAGATAGGATGACGAAGTCAGCCCACTTCTTGGCTGTCAAGACTGCCAATTCAGTAGAGGACTATGCCAGACTCTACATCCTAGATATAGTCAGGTTTCATGGAGTTCCTTTATCCATCATCTCAGATAGGGGTACTCAGTTCACATCTCAGTTTTGGAGATTATTTCAGAAGGGTTTTGGTACTCATGTTAATCTTAGCACAAGTTTTCACCCGCAGACAAATGGACAGGCAAAGCGTACCATTCAAACCTTAGAAGATATGTTGAGGGCTTGTGTTATCGACTTTAAGGGTGATTGGGATGAGCACTTGCCGCTTATAGAGTTTGCCTACAATAACAGTTTTCACTCTAGCATTCAGATGGCCCCGTATGAGGCACTTTATGGGCGGAGATGTAGATCACCTATAGGTTGGTTTGAGGTAGATGAAGCAGCTTTAATAGGGACAGATTCAGTCCATGAGACCATGGAGAAAGTTCAACTCATTAGGGAGAGGTTGAAGGCAGCTAAGAGTAATCAGAAATCTTATGCAGATGTGAGGAGAAGGGACTTAGAATTCGAGGTTGATAATTGGGTATTCTTAAAGGTTTCACCCATGAAGGGCGTGATGAGGTTTGGTAAGAAGGGTAAGCTTAGTCCCCGCTATGTAGGCCTTTATAGGATTCTTAAGAGAGTTGGTAAGGTGGCTTATAAGTTAGAATTGCCCGCAGACTTAGCATCAGTGCACCCCGTCTTTCACATATCCTATTTGAATAAGTGCATTGGTGATCCAACCTTAGTTGTGCCACTAGAAAGCGTGGGTGTGAAGGATTGTCTCTCTTATGAAGAGATCCCAGTTCAAATTCTTGATCATCAGGTGTGAAGGTTGAGGAACAAAGAATTTGCTTCTGTGAAAGTCCTTTGGAGGAACAACGCCATTGAGGGAGATACTTGGGAAGCAGAGACAGTTATGATGACCAATTGCCCTCACCTATTCCCTTCCGATTCAGCTTCAGCTTGAGGTAGTAGTTCCTCTCCAATTTCTCAGCTTATTCTCATGCGTATTTCAATCTCAATATCATGTTCCATCAGCTATTCATGAATTTTAGAATTCTTTCATGTACTTAGAAACTATGTCAGCTAGAAATTTGCTTTTAGTACTCAATGGTGGTATGGCAGCTCTTTCCCTATCCCCTCTGCCTAGTTAGTCTTCATTCGAGGACGAATGATCCCAAGAGGAGGATATTGTAACACTCCAAAGATTCTAATCTAAGACCCAAACCATTTCAATGAGTGTAGTGATCATTTCCATTGTGTGGTGGGTGCTTTTGATATGAATCATTTTCATAAGAAACTCCTGTCAACAAGTTAAGTTGAAAGAACCCCAACCAAAGAAGTTTTCATGAAAGACTAAACTTGGGTCAAATTCAAACAACAATTACTCCTAGAATATAGGGAGTTAAGTGGCCTAGTACCCACCAAATTAAAGGTCTTTGAGTCTTCTTTCCAACGATACTAACCGTGCATTAATACAAGTCCAAAGTAAAATGTTATGACCATTTTAGTATTAACAGACAGTCTGGAAATCAGGTGCGAAATGAAATGCGAGATGCGAAACCTCATATGCAAATCGCACGTCCAAACGCACATCGGGGAAATTTTTCCAACTTTCTGGAAGCAAGTACGAATCACATGTGACGCATGGATCCCACCGTGCGGCCGCATGTCAAATCGCATGTGAGCCAACGAGGACCTTTTTAAGTCAATTTTGGTCCATTTTTCTTCATTCTTTTATCATTCTTTCAGACCCAGAACGTATTTTGTCTCCTTATATCCTCCTCCTTTATCAAGGAAAGTCCTTCTCTAAGGATTTCAAATTTTCCAAATCAAATTCCGCCATCAAATTTCAAATTATTGATAGAAATCCTAACCCTTGACCATAGGATTTCAAGAAACGAATTCAAGAACTTCAAGAAGAGATTTCTTGATCATTCTTCATCCAAGTTAGGGTTCTTCAACTTCAGGCTCCAAATCAAAAGTTTTCAACAAGGGTCTCGCTTTCAGGTATGTGGGTATTCAGTAAGGGTTTAGTTCACCCTTATGCCTAAAATTCTAGTCTTTCTTCAAATATTTATGGTTTAAGAACTGGGGTTCCTACCCAACTATGCAAATCATTCTAGAATATAGTTCTTATGATTCTCACATGATTTATATCCTGCTTTATAAAAATTGTAATATGTTTTTAATGATTTGCACGAGTTTTCACCATGACTTAAGAAATCAAGAAAATTAGCCCTATAATGTAGTATTTTCTAAAGTATTAGATTTCTTTCAAATTCAACCTAGATTATCAGTATGGGTTTTAAAAGAAAAATTTAGCCAATTTTTAGTCTACTACAACATTTTAGAAAAATAGAGTTTTCAGACTAGTCTAGTCCTGACTCAGAAACTCAGGACTCCAGTTTTAAAATGAGCTATTAGTATTCAGTTTGGAAGTAGTTTTTAGCACCAAGTTAGACCAGGGTTCAGCATACCCTTAAAGTCCCAGAACTATGTGCCACCATAGGTTTTTTATCCCCTCAGTTGGGCCTCAGAAATAGTGATCACATCAGCCATGCCTTTATACCCTGGCAATATATATTGGGTCCTCTCGATGGGGTGTATACATCGGACTACACATTTGGCTCACATGGTTTATGTCGGTTAATAGACTCTCCCACAGTTTTAGTTTTAGTAAAGTGCATTAGGCCCTCAGTTATGTTTATTTCCAGCTTCTAGTATGTTCTAGATTACTCCTGCATTTCAGCTCATTTATGCATGATTATACATTTGGGTCTATGTACTATAGTTTAGTTCATTTTACAGCTCTTCAGTTTTTTAGCATATTTACATTTCAGTCAGCTTTGCATATCCCTCATGCTCAGTACATTCCAAGTATTGATGCATACTCTATATGCTGCATCCTATCATGATGCAGGTTCAGGTTCTTAGATTCAGCCCTGCGAGTAGTCTGTACAGGCGCAGCGTAGGGACAGCCTGTGGTGAGTCCTCATCATTCGAGGACATATTTCCATGCTTTTTGAGTTAGTCAGTTGTTCTTATTTTTAGTATCTAGAGTTATCTGGGGGCTTTTCCCAGCAAATCATCAGTATTAGAGGCTTTCAGACATAGATTCAGACTTCACCTTATGTAGTTCAGTTGATTCTCAGACCGACTTTTATTTCAGATACTTTTAGAATCTTTATTCCTTTCAATTATGATTTCTTTAATATGCTTTCGTTTATTTAGAGTTATTTCAGAATACTTGTGATATGCCAGTTCAGGGTTAGCTTGGGGTCACTTATGATCCTAATTACGTCTAGGGTCTAGCCTCGGGGCATGAAAAACTTGGTATCAGAGCATCAGGTTCAAGAGTCCTAGGGTGTCTGAAAGCTGCACTAAGTAGAGTCTTTTTTATGGGTGTGAAGTGCACCACACTTATGAGAGAGAGGCTACGAGGTGTTTTAAGAAAAACTTCACTTCTTTTATTATCTTTAACGCGTGATGATGTTTAGTTCAATTTCTCCTCTCTAATCTATTCATTATGCATTTCAGATCATGCCTCCCCGCAGAGCTAACACCCAAAATGCTAACGCTAATCCTCCAGCCCCAAACCATGAGGTTATAAATGCAGAATTACGTAATGCGATACAGTTGTTGGCTCAGACTGTAGCCAATCAGGCTAATCAGCAGGCCCCAGTTACTGCAAACCAAAATAGTGGATCAGCTGCATCCCAGGTTTGAGATTTTGTTCGCATGAATCCACCAGAGTTTTTAGGGTCAAAGTTTGCTGAAGACCCACAGAATTTCATTGATGAGATCAAGAAGATTCTTGAGGTAATGCAAGTGACTGGTGTGGATAGTGTTGAGTTAGCATCCTATCAACTCAAGGATGTGGCTCATATATGGTTCATTGGGGCAGACACAACAAAAAGGGCATTGCTATGGCTCTGGTACTATACATAACTTCTCTGCAAGTAATGGGATAACATACGATAATGTGGAGCCTGGATCTATCATTACATAAACACAGTGGGAGCAACCACCCAATATACCTATCACAACATCTAACTATGACTATGAATACTGATGACTTGTAGTGAATATACTCAATTTTGGCCACTGTCGGAACTAGATTCTCCCTCTTGGCATCGACCTCTACCTGATAAAATCTGGGAACCACGCTCTACATGATATACTGAGAAATATGATCATCTTGCTAATTTGTCTATCTTTCGTGAACCTTGTTGGTCCCTAAATGAATAATAACTTATATATGACCATCTTTGCCACAAAAATAGCACGTTGTATAGCCCTGATGGCATCTCCTGACATGTGTTTATTGTATGTATCACAATGTGGCACAATTGATCAAAATTGCTCTAGGACCCTTTGTTGTTGTAAGCTTGATGCTCGTGAGCTCTCACCCAAACTTGACCACCCCCGGTGATCAAACCTAATACCCTAGGACATCTGTTGTGGGGGTGTAGATGGTCTCCCTAAATCCCAACATTTGGAGCAACCTTGGGCCTCTGTCTGAAACCCATGGGCCTAGCCCTATTCTGCTGCCCTCTCTCAACTTTCTCAGTCATATACTGCTAATTCCAAAGCACCTCTATGTCCTGTGCACCAGCATGAATCCACAAAATACACATATCGTCATTATGTGTTGTTTGAGTACAAGCCTAATAACAATCGTATGTCAGAGAACTCAACCCTTATGACTCAGCTCTATTACACGATTTGAGCAAGAAAAAAGGTAACTTCTCTGAACAATGTCTGTAGCTTCCTGCTTATAAAATGTGGTGCACAACATACTTATAAACAAAACTCTGCTAGTCACGGCTTGTAGACTCCCTAGGATACGATGTTGCTCTGATACCAAGGTTTTCATGCCCTAAACTCAGGGGGCGCAATTGGCACCTAATGCAAAAATTTAGGCCAAAGCTGACTCTGCTGAACTATTTACCAATGGTGCGTAGCAGCCACACACAATCAAAAAAACAAACAAGTATATCTCGGCTTAAAAAATCAGCCCTCGGCCGGCAAGGCCTCTATCAACAGCTCTAGAAAGAAAACAGCTACTCCCAACAATTCATAAAAAGCAATAAGCGTATAGCACATAAGTCTTGTTTGGGCCATCAAGGCCACCATGATATCTAGGAAATCATAAATGCTATGTGGGCTATCAAGGCTACCATGATCTCTATATAAAAACTGAAAACATGTATACACAATGTAAACTAGGCAAGTGAGCTGCTAAACTGCCAACAAAACAACAACAAGGCCCAATTGTCTAACAAGATACAACTAATAAACATACAAGGCCAAATGGCCACCATCGTATCTATGCAACCCAACTGACTAGTCTGCAATCCTCTATGAGTACAATACTTGGTGGGACAGGGCCCCAACCTACCCAATAACTATAAACAGCAAAAAAGGCAAACCTTTGAGACTCTGGCGACCTTTCGAACTGAATTCCAATCTAAACAAACTTCCTCCTTGCAGCAATAACAAACGAAGCAACAACCAACAAGAAAATACTACAACTCATTGGCAAGTATGACTTTTCACAACTAGAAGCTTAGAATCTCACTTTAACAAATAGATTAGGTTATGAAATCCTTACCTTACCAATAAAACACCATTCTACAGCCCAATATAATTAATCCCCTGGAAATCTCACTATCCACACCCCAAAAGAGAAGCACCACACAAAACACGGAGAAAACTACGTCAAGACGATGAGTTTAACGTGTAGAACAACTTTTGTGAAGCCCCTAAGCTCTAGTTGGCAAACTTTCGAGAGTATTTTGGTCTAGGGAGAGGTTTAGAAATTTCTCCAAGCTTGGAAGAAGTAATTTGGAGAGAAAGTGATTTTTCAAAGCTGAAATATCAATATATATCCATCCCACCGACTTGGGCCCACCTTGACGTGCCTGCTTGTACAGTCTTATAAAAATATGAATATCTCCCTATTTTGATGTCGTATGAATGAGGGCTTAGTATGTTAGAAAATAGACTCGTAGACCTTCGATTTAGTATATTGGGAGCCCACTAACTCTTTATAGATTGGGAGAAAAACCCCATCACATTTAACCTAAATTCTAAGAGAATTCCTTAAAGCAAAGTTACCATAACTTTTTCCGAATTTTATTTTGCAACTTTCTTGACTTCAAACCTTAACATACAAGCATTGTGCAATTTAAATACCTCATAAACATACTCCCTAATTGATTAAGCTTTTAGTCTTACCCCAAAAGTAAGAGTTAGTCTAACGTTCAAACAAGCGGGGTGTTATAGTGTACAATAATAGGTATTTGAAATTAGGATTGAGTATTAATTATTTGTCTTTTAATTGATTATTATGTGTGGGTCTAGTGAATCCTTCAAGTTTTAATTAAATAATTATTAGTTGCAAACATTAATTTAGTTTTCTAATTATGTTCTTGTTTGTGAAAGAAGTTCTATAATTGAGTAAGGATTCTAGTAAGGATTTGGGAATTCTATTAATAGTTGAGGCTAGAAATAGCTCTACTTAAGAATTTCTCATCTAAGAGTGAGACTAGAAATAGCTCAACTCACTTAAGCCATTTGGTTGATTTGTTGCTAAGCTTTGAGTTTTGATAGAATGCAACGCTTATACATGTTTGGTTGATTGAGAAACAATTGAACATATCTTTAACAAAGGCTACCCGTACTCTAATTGAGAATAAGCTAAGTAGTTAATCCCAATTTCAATGTATGACCCCAGCAGAACCACACCCCTAGTCTCTCCATCCTTGATAGTTAACAATTGTGTTCCTTGTTGTCTTGTATACTAAGTTAAATACTTGTTTAAACTCATCCCTCATTTACTTTTATTTGTTTATATAACACGCATGCTCTTGCAAATTAATTTATGAGTCTTGGTAAATATCTACTCCAATCCTCGTGGATTCGACACCGACTCTTGTTGGGTAATTATTTTGTGATGACTGTAGCCACCTTCTTAACTGGAGAGTTAGTTTGGACGTTATCAAAAAATGGTGCACGAGATTGGCTTTTGATTGCCATCATTTCTTTAGTGATTAGTATAAGTTTTGCATCTTGTTTTCTTTTTTACATTTTTTGTTGTTTTGTGTTATGAGCAGGTTAATCATGAGCTAAGCTAGAGAACAAGGTGGCATTCATGGTTTAATGGATGTGAAGGATGAGCTTGTAGCACATGGTGTAGCGGGTGCCATTTTCTTACCTCTCACTATTGGTAATGTGGTCTTCCATGTGACAAGCACTCTGCTACATTTGATTCAAATGAAGGGATTGTTTGGTGGACTTTCAAATGAGGATGCTAATCAGCGTATTCAGAATTTTGTTGAAATTTGCCAGCCCTTTAACATCCGTAATATTAGTCAAGAGTCAATCCAACTAAGACTATTTCGATTCTCTCACAGAAGAGGCGACCGCTTAGTTAGAATAGCTACCCGAGGGCTCTATCACCTCATGCAATAGTTTAATTGAGGTCTTTTTAGACCGGTTCTTCCCATCTTTGAGGATGTTACCATTACGTGATGAAATCACAAACTTCCATCAATTTCTAGATGAACATTTTCATGAGGTTTGGTTGAGGTTCAAGAAAAAGATGTCATTGTGTCCAAACCACGGACTATCGGATGGAGTGCTCTTGCAAAGCTTCTACCAATCACTTGACTCCATGAACAAGTTCATAGCAAACAATATTGCCGGAGGTTCAATCATGGACTACACATTTGGACTTAAAAAGGCTTTTTTGGTCAGAACAACCAAGACAAATAGATCCTGGCACACGAGGGAGGCCGAGGTAACATCGGGTGTCACCTCCGCTATCATGACCAATGAAATGAGAATAAAAGAGAAAGAAAGGGATGAGGCTATGGCTAAGATGATGACTCAATTTGAATTACTAGCCAAACATATGATGGGTGCCAGATTCAAAAGTATGGATGCCATTGGAGTTCATACAGCCAAGGCCCATGTTGAAGATAGTGCTTATACATCGGTTGAGGAGGAAGCTTATTTTGTGTCAAATCAAATGGCGGGCTCTCGCTCTAGCTACTAAGGTGCCAATCAAGGCTCTAGGTGACCAAGGGATGAGAATCAAGGTTGGAACAAAGAGAGAGGTGTCCTTTAGAGGGGTGATCGAGATAGATACCATGATGGCCTATGGAGAGATCGTGAAAGAGAGGGTTATCGATACAATCACCAAAGTACAAATCCATATGTGCCTCCTTCTAAGGTCGATGCCGTTCTAATTCAAGCAGAAGTTATTGAACCTGTTAGTTCAAAGATTGAAGACACATTGGACCGTGTTCTGAAGAAAGTAGAGTCCATGGATAATGGGGTTAGAGATTTGAAGAGTGATGTTTCCAACCTTACCCAAACCGTGAGCTTTCACTTAGCCTCAATCAAGCATCTCGAGGTTCAAATGAACAAATTATGGCTCAACTCAACCCAAGGATGAAGGAAACACTTCCAGGTGACACTATCCCTAACTCAAAGAATAATGGCCATATTATGGCTATTGTCACGCAAAGTGGGAAGATGTTTGATAGCGTAAGTAGTGCAACCAAAGAAGTAGTGTTTGAGAAAAAATGTGATAAGAAGCCAGAGGTTGGGGTGAAGCCTAGTGCACTCACGTTGATTGATGATGAGAAGAATGAGGATGTAATGGATGAAAATCCAAGTAGACAAAAGGAAAGGGTCGAGTCACCTCCCCAAGTAGTAATTGATATAGAAGAAGAAAAAGAGGAACAAGTTTCAAGTGAGCCAAAGCCATTGCCTAATTTTCCTCCCCCGTATCCTCAAAGATTGATCAAGAAAAAGGAGGACAATTAGTTCAAGAAATTCCTGGACTTGTTTAGTAAGCTATCGGTAAACATTCCCTTGGTAGACGCCTTGCTACAGATGTCGGGCTATGCTAAGTTCATGAAGGATCTTTTAAAGAATAAAAGAGTGATTGATGGGGCACGGTTGAGGTATCACATCATTGTAGTGCAATTATGGCAAGCAATTTGGCCCCAAAGAGAGAAGAACCAGGTGCCTTTATTATTCCTTGCACTATTAGGGTGTACTTGTTTGACAAGTCTTTATGGGACCTTGGGGCTAGCATCAATTTGATGCCCCTTATGATTTTCAAGAAGTTGGGCTTAGGATATCCTAAGATGACTGCAATGAGGCTATTGATAGCTGATAGGTCGATAAAGTGATTGGTTTGTATTCTCTTTGATGTGTTGGTAAAGGTAGAAAAATTCATACTTTTGGTGGATTTCGTGGTTTTGGATTGTGACATGGACTTGGAGGTGCCTATAATTTTAGGGTGCCCATTTTTGGCCACCAGAAGAGCTCTCGTAGATGTTGAGTTGATAGAACTCAAATTCCATGTAACACCCCAGAAATTCTAAGCCAAGATCTGAATTGTTCTTCATATGTTGTTAGACCCAAACTCGATAAATTTTCTATGTATCTATGTATTAATATCAATTCTTAAGTTTTAGAGGTGTATTATATATGAATTAAAGTCATAAATAACCTCTAGCTCAAAGTTGAATTGAAAGTCTTTCTACCGATTTTGTTTTCATGTAAGTTCTAACTAGGGTCAACTTCAAACAATCATTGCTCCTAGAATATAAAGAGTTAGATGGCCTAGTACCCAACAAATTAAATTTATTTGGATTTTCTTTCCAACTCCACTGACCTCTCATTAATCCAATCCCGGAGTAAAAAGTTATGAGCATTTTAGTGAAGCACTATCATCTATCAAAAACTCGACGGGTGTGGGAAGGGCTGGCGGGCATGGGAATTCCAATAGTTGTCCTCGATGCCCATGGTGACCATGATGGCCCATGGTGGCCAGGCATGGAAACTAACCAGTGAACCTATTTGACCCGCATAAGCTTGACAGTTGGGTCCGACGGCTCATGGGCCACCCGACGGCCCGTGGAAAGCGCCGTCTGATGACTTTTCTGTATTTTTTTCAGCAATTAAGTTGGAGGTAGTTTGTTCCTTTCCTTATCTCAGGCCTTTCCCCACATATTTTAAATACCCAAAAGGGGTTATTTCTCCTATTATCATCTATTTATCTCAGAGAAAAGCTCTCAAGGCTCTATGGTAAGACACCTAGGGTTTCAAGCAAGCAAGAGCATAGAAGCTCAAATGAGGAAGTCTCTCAAGGGTTTTCCTTCATATTTCTTCTCCAAGTTTTCATCCCCCAGTTCCATCCCTAGAAATTCTTCAGTAATCAGTTATGTGGGTATTCAATGAGGACCTCCTTTCACCCTCATGCCCAAAGTTCAGCTTTCAGTTATGATTTCTACAAATCTATAATTCTAGGGTTCATACCAAACTATACATGTTTTACAGAATTGAACTCCTTATGACTTAATATGTTCCCGTTCATGTTGTAAGAGTTATTGTATGAAGTTTTACAGATATTTTCTTAAAATCCCTCGAATTTAAATAAAATAGACTTAGCCTGGATTCACAGTATCTTCTGCATGAGTTAGCTTTCTTTTCAAGAACTTAACATGAAATTATAGTATTTTCACATGAATTAAATTTCTTCAAAATTTAGCATAATCTACTAGCACTCAGTTTTAAAGCATGAAATCAGTCAGTTTTTATCCTACAGCTTTTCAAAAAAATAGAATGCATTTAGTCTTAGAATTATGTTGCATTTTTAGATGTTATCAATATTTGATTTATCCAATATTTCAGTTGCATTCATTGCCTTACATTCAGTTGGGAGTAGGCTTAGCACCGAGAAAACGAAGGGATGAAGGCTCAGCTATCAGATTAAGCTGAGACCTTTAGTAGAATTCCCTAAGTCCCAGAACTAAGGCATCATGGTTGGTATCAAAGGGGTCAGCTGTCAGATTAGGTTGGGCACCCTTGTCCTTTGTAGACATCAGTTTAGTGGATCCATGTCAGATTTGTTTGTACCCTTGGCAACGTATGAACACCCTTCCATCCAGGGTTATAGGTTAGCCCCATAGTTAGCTCAGCTTGGGGTATATCGGTTAGTAATAGCTCCCACAGTTCAAATTCATTTTGCATGACCTTGTATTCAGTTATTCAGTTCAGTTCAGTTCAGTATTATACAGTTGCATGTTTATATACTTATTCATTGTATCAGCTTATATCCTTCAGCATGCTTAGTAGAAGAAACTCCCTTAATGATTTACTTTAGACATGACTTTTAGCATGACTCGTGGTTTTCAGCTCAATTGCATTATTTCATGATTTACAGACATAATTCATCTTTTCAGTCTATGGATCCTTAGGTAACAGTTTTGCTTATCTTAAAATATCATGATTTCACAGTTACAGTTCAGAAACATGATTTACACCCTCTTTAGTAAAAGAGCTTATATTCTACAGTTTGACTTATGCATATTCAGACATGTATACTTAGTCCAATTTTCAGTCATGCTTTCAGTATATACATGTTTTCTCATGATTTCAAAGTTAGTGCATTATCTCACATGCTCAGTACATTCCATAGTACTGATCGCATACCTTTCTTGTGTTGCATCATTTCATGATGTAGATTTCAGTGCTAGCTCCCAGGATCATGGTCAGACAGATCGCAGCTTTTAGTCAGTAGAGGAGGAGTTCTCCTTATTCAGGAACTCCAGTCTGTAGTAGTCATAGCAGTTTATTTTCAGTTCTTATATATTTATTAGAGATAGTTGGGGGTCATGTCCCGGCTAACTGTAGTCAGTGTTAATAGAGGCTTCATAGACAAAAAGTCAGTCAGTTAGTGGTATCAGTTTCAAATGACTTTGTATCTTAGTTTATGAAAGTTCATTATGTTATTATATATTTTTATTAGCAGCTCAGCACATTTTAGCTTCTACATTAACTTTTTGTCTATATCTCAGTAGTATTCTAGGCCATGGGTTAGTTTGGGGTCACTTGTGACTCTAAGCACTGTGTCATGTCTAGGGTGTAGGATTGGAGAGTGACATTTTGGTTAGGAAAATAAGAAGTCACATTTAATGTTTGTCAACCAATGAAACCCCGGATGAATATTGGGTCGTATCTGTTATTGCTACCAAGGATGAGCCTGTTGAAAATCCTTGTGAAGAAGAGATTGGAGGTGAACCACCAAGTAAGTAGCTCATTCTATCTGATGGTCGAGAGAAGAGGGACCCCAAAGATATCATCATGCCTAAGCCATCAAAATTGGTGGAAGTGTATATTAGTCCTCATGACACTCCACTACTACTCACATCCAATGGGTTGAATGCTTGTCAAAGGGACAAGTTGGTGACTCTTTTTAAAAGAAACATACAGAGCTTAGGATGGTATTGTGCTAATCGTATTGGCATGGCTCCGAATAAGAATTTATCCTTGAGGTACTATTGTCGTTCCATGACGTAAAATAAAACACTTCTTGGAAGGTAACCCAAGTGTTTTTTGATTTATTTACTTCACTATTTTGTTGTTTTTGGATTGTTTTAGGAATGCATGGAGATTGAAAAGTGGCTAAGTGCTAAAAAGTTCCCGAAATAGGACATGCATCCCACCTGCGAGTCACATATACCAACTTGCAGCACACATGTGGAATCACCCTTTGGAGACAGTGTACCTGAAAGAAGATGAAAATTGTTAGGCATCTATTGAACTACGTGCAAATCTCATTTGGGGACCTATGGCACGTATGTGCTACCACAGGTCCAAAGAAGTGAACTCGGCATAAAAAGGATGAGAATCATAACCTGTGCTACCACATGCAAGACGCAGGTGGTCACCTGTAAAATGCATGTGGTGTCACAGGCGGAGGTATGAGTTTAAAAAAATTTGACCTTCCTGTTGACCTTGAGCCGACCTGGAAGTTGACCCGCGTCTCCCCCTCTTCTTTAACCCTTCAACCCATCTTTTTCTCTTCTTTCACCATTACAAACTCCTCTAACCTCTATAATCTCTCCCACAATCTCTGTCAAATCTCAAAACTCCTTCCCCATATTCCACTCTTTTTCTTCTCCATCGTACCATATCACTACATCACCGCCATTGTCGTAAATTTTCTGGCGAGATTTTTGGGTCTCCATTATTGCACTTCAAAAACCTTCAACTTTCACTCCCTTAACTTGTGGTATGCTCCTCTACATTAAATCTATATTTTAATTGCTTTGGGTGAATTTCTAGTGAATCGTGCTATTTTAAATCTACCATTGCCTTATTATGCTTGAGATTAGATTTTGAAATTCAATTTTTGATCTTTTTGTTGTTATGGATTGGGAAAAATTGGTAAATATTGCTTTTTATGATTATGCAAGTTGTTTGTGATGTTTTTAGCCTAATATTTTGAGTTTGGGGTAAAGTCTGAGTAATGCATGGTTTGGTCTATGATAAATTGAGGGACGTCATTCTTAAGGGCAAATCACCGTTGCTTTGGGTTTTGATTGATATATTGTTGTGTTAGGCTAAAATTGTTGTCCATTGTGTTATTGAGTAGTTTTATGGATTATCATTTGTTTGGTGAGTGCTTTAGTTAAGTGGAAGTGATAATTGCAGCATTTTGATGTGATTTTCTTGATAGAGCATATGGCTCGATATTTCACGATGATGGATGGGGTAACGTCCTTCTTTAGGGAAGTCATTGAGCATATGTTACTTGGTCATATTGTGGTCTTGGTGTAACACCCCCAAAATACTAAACTAATACCCGAACCATTTCCATGAGTATAATGATAATTTTCCTAGTGTGGTGAGTGTTTTGGATGCGAATCATGTTCATAAGAAACTCCTATTATCAAGTTAAGTCGCAAGCACCTCACCAAAATAAGCTTCCATGTAAGTCTAAACTAGAGTCAACTTCAATCGATCATTCCTCCCAAAATATAAAGAGTTAGGTGTCCTAGTACCCACCAAATTAAATGTTTTTGAGTCTTCTTTCCAACGCCACTGACCGCGCATTAACTCGAGTCTGTAGTAAAAGGTTATAGGCCGTTTACTGCAGTGCTGCCAGTGATGACGGATGGGAATGATGAACCGTCATTTTAAACGACGGTCTATACTTTGACTCGTCGTAGTTGTACTGAACCTTAAAATTTTCATTCTCAAAACCATTGTTTCGTTCACGACCCATAGACCAAAACCACGATCAGTAGAGTGACCCGTGGTTTATCAAAATTTAGCTTTTTGGTCCGGTTTCCACGAATGACTTGATGGGTCATCGTGCTGAACAACGGTCCGTCCTATGACCCATAGAATGACCTTAAGAGAGGTACCAAGTCCTCTAAATTCTACGAGTGGATTGATGGCTCGTCAACCTATTCCACGACCCGTCCTTCCATCCGTAGTTTCTGAGGATCAGAGGATCCTTATTTTCCTAAAGTCAAAACCACTGGTCACAGGATGGCTCGTCGTTCAGAATCACAGACCATAGAGTGACTCGTGGAATGGATTTTTAGTAGACTCCCAGAAGTGGTTCGTGAAACCATGGCTTCCTTTGATGGTCCATCCTTTTGGATGACGGACCGTGGGCCAACTCGTGGTCCTTGAGATTGACTTTTTCTAGCTTTTTCCAAGCTTAAGTTCAGGGGTATTTTTGTAATTTTCCACTCTTTTACCTCCTATACTAAGTCGTTTTAAGCCTATTTAAGAGGGTTTTTATTTCCACTTGACCTAAGTTCTCCCCCATTCTTTCAATCAACTTCCAAAAGAAGAAAAGGAGTTCCATCTTCTCAAGCTTCAAGTTAGGGTTTCAAGCTCCAAGACTCAAACTCCAAGTTCAAGTCTCCTAAGTCTTTTCAATTCAAGTGGGTTAGCTTCAATCAAGGTATCTGGGTATTCAATAAGGGATTTCTTCACCCTTATGCCCAAAATCCCAATCTTCTAAGTTGAACTCATGGATTTTTAAGTTAGGGTTCTTACCTAATTCTTATGGGTCCTTCTAAAATTATTTCCTCATGATTCTTCGATGGATTCTAACTCTAAATTGCAGGATTTTTGCATGAGTTTTTATGAGTGGTTTCTTATTCATGATTTTAAGGCAAATCCTTGTCCAATTTATGAAACTTGGGTTCTTACCCAAATTGGGAAAAAGTTATGGGTTTTGTTTTAAAGCTTCAATTCATGATTTCTCATCTATTACCCATGCTTTAATTGATGTCTTGTAAGTGTTCTCAAAAGCCCATATGTTAAGCATGAAAGTTGATTTCTACAATGAATCCATGAATTTGATGTTTCCAAGAGAAATTTGGCATGATTAGATATCATGGCCTTTATGTATTTATGAAATTGCATGCAAGATTCTTCAAGTATGACTTTTGAAAGAAAAGTATGTTTTAAGCTATGGCTAAGCTAAGTCTTCAGATTATGAATTTGAATTGCATGGCATAAGATATGTCTTTTTTGCTTTTCAAACATCTTTGACATCAGATATGTCATCAGTATGAACAGTTTTGACATCAGATATGTCATCAGTATGAACAGTTTTGGTATCAGATATGCCCAGTATTATATGAGCTATGTGTATATTTTGGGAGTAGTATTAGCATCGAGTCGGACAGGGTGAGAGTACCCAAGAAGGTACCAGAACTACGTGCCTCCATAGGTATTAAGTCCCCTCTGTTGAGCATCAGTATTTAGTGATCACGCCATAGTAATGCCTTTATACCCTGGCAAGGTATATTGGGTCCTCTCGATGGGGCGAATACATCGAATTCCATGTAGCTCACATGGTCTATGTCGGTTAGAGAACCTCCAACAGAAAATAGTTTATGCTTTTAAAACTTGCATTTGACGCTTATTCAGATTTCAGACTTATTACTTATGATTATGTTTTAGCTTATAGTAAGTTTAGAGTCATTGCGCTCAGTTTTATCTTTAAAGGCATGATTTCAGTTATTTAAGTATACTTATCATGTTTTCATCATGTTCATGCATTGCTCACATACTTAGTACATTCCATAGTACTAACGCATATTGTGTTGCATCCTTTTATGATGCAGATTCAGGCACCCCTTCCCAGCTTTATGGCTAGAGTTCCCGGCCACTCACGATCAGCTTTTGTGTGTCCTCATAGTTCGAGGACTAGACTTTATTCTATATTTTCTATGCTTCCTTTCCTTCCAGATTGTTGAGTTAGTTGGGGTATTGTCCCATCAACTCCTTATGCTAGTTTTAGAGGCTTTTCAGACATAGTGTTATTGGGTTTTGTTGGATGATTGTACCTCTTGATTCGACTTTATATTTATGATATTATGAGTCTTTATCTATGATTGCTTCTGCTTATCTTTTGTTATGCTTGAGAATGCTATGACCAAGGGTTAGCTTGGGATCCTTATGGTCCCAAGTCCCGTGTTACGTCTAGAGGGTAACCTCAAGGCGTGACAAACTTGGTATCAGAGCCTCAGGTTCAAGAGTCCTAAGATGTCTGAAAGACGCATCGAGTAGAATCTCTTTCATGGTTGTGAATCATGCCACACCTATGAGGGGGAGGCTATGAGATATTTTAGGAAAAACTTCACTTCTTTGTGTTCAATATCGTGCGATAGGGTTTGACTCTACTTACCCTTCTAATCTATTCCATACGCATTTCAGATAATGTCTCCGTGAAGAAACCCCACGAGAAATGCTAATCCAACCACTCTAGTTCAGGAGGTTACGAATGCAGAATTTTGTGAAGCTATCTGCATGTTGGCTCAAGCCATGACAACTCAGTTGAATGAGAAAGAGAAACTAAAGAACAGAAAGAGGAAAAACCAGAAGACCGTATCATGGAACCAATCATCTTCTCAGCAGAGGTCATCCGGACCAACCCCATCTCGAGTTAGCACACCTTCCTTCGATTCTCAGTCTTGTCACCATAAGGCTCCAAATACCTTGAGGTACCCTCGCTGTAGTAGATGCGGTAAGTTTCATCTAGGTGAATGTCTTCTAGTCAAGGAGGGGTGTTTTAGGTGTATTCTGTTAGGCCATAGGATCAGTAATTTCCCCTTATCTAAGCGGAGCAACTGTGGTGTTCAGCTCCAAAACCAATTCCTTTCATTTCCTAGCTAGCCGAGTCAGAGTATTCCTCCAGAAGTTGAATCAGGTACGTTAATAGATTTTCTTCCTGTATGCATCCATAGTCCCCTGACCCCTACTCTTGTTTAGTTATGAGTTGTCTTGACCAAGAACTAAGTGGGAATAGGGGGTTGAGGCCTAGACTTTTAGAAGAAGGAGTCTTACACTATAGAAGAAAGTGGGTATTCGTGCTAGATTCTAGAGTAGTGTATATTCTGTTAGGGTAAAACGATCATAGTTCCTTTGAGAGGATGGTGAGAGGTCCATAGACTTAGGAGGGTGACATGAACCTAAGGGGGAGATGGTATAATGTAGAATCAGTCATATTTTGGAGGCTCAGGTAGTGATGCTTGTGGGTGTTAGAACAAAGTCAAGAGGGGAGGCAGAAGCTTATTTCCATCTTAGCGTCTTAAGTATACTTCTGCCATTATGATACCTTTTGCATGCCTTGTGTGTCAGCGCCATGGTCCTATTTCAGATTCACGCTCAGATTCTAAAATGGCAAGTAATCGCTTCAGACAACGACTCTGCTCTTATCCTGCGATTCTATAAATTTTAGCTTTATGCCCTAAGGTTTGTTATCTATGTAAACTCATGTATCTCAGTTCATTCAGTCCTATTTACTCAGTTCAATCCTCAGACATGCCTTAATGGAAAATCAAATCATATTACGTCATGTATATGCTCAGACCTGATTCTTCAAATGGTTCGCGCTTATGATTTCCTTGATCTAAAGCCCTTTTAACTTTTCCTTTGATAACGAGGGATGGTGATCCCCACCATTCATTCCTTACGTGCCCAGTATGTGAAATACTCATGCCTACTACGCTCAACTCTCCAAGCCTCACCTTGAGTGGCTTGATCACGCTAAGTGTAAGTCTAGATTAATCTGTAATCCTTCATTCGTGACGCTCCTACTCCTTCTCCTTTCTTTCAATGATTCTTGGTTTTGTTGTTGTAAGTGTTAGGGAAGAAGGACTTGTAGTAGCTAGCTGGGAGGTAACAAATTCCTTTTTCCTTATTAGTGTACTTTTTCCACCTTGACTTCTAGGTGTGGGTGAATTATGAGGTAAGGATTATTCGTGGAATTTTAGGATGCCCCTCTATAGAAGTTCTTGAATCTGTGACTCCTAGTTATGATAAGGGAGAGGAGAGAAGTCTTAAATAGGGTAAGCTATGAAACCATAAGGTGACCGTAGTTATAGGCTTGAATATCGTGATGGGATACATGTGGATATTTGTTTTGCGCAACTAGTGAAACTTTGGTTGGAAGCCCTAGGTTAGTTGGTTATTGTGATGAGAGGGGATACTATCCTTGGAAGACCTTCTAGATGCAAGAGAGATCTAGTTGAGATAGGTTTGAACATGGGGAATCCGTTAGTTAGACTCATACCTTAGTACCTTTATGTGCGTTGTTGAGGTTGTTAGTTGTGATTGGTAGGGGTGGTATTTAGAAGATAATGGTTTTCTCGTATATCTACTCCTCTCAGTTGGTGTTCCTTTTGGTTAACTGCGATCTCTAAAGTATGTTTGTTCCTTATGAATTTTATCTAAGTTTCTACTCTTATCCCAGACCAGTTATCACGTTGGGTATCTAGTTCTTGTCCCATGAGTTGTTCTTACATTCCCAACATGCATACATGTCTCATGGATCCAGCTTAGTTTTGATCAGAAGTCGGTTACCACGATAGTACTTCATCTTTTACAACTCAGTTGAAGGAGCTACTTGGGAAGAAGAATCATCCATGAAGGCCAAGTACCCTCATCTTCTTCTTTTTGATACAGTTTCAGCTTGAGGAAGTAGTTCCATCCTTAGTATGTCCCTCTGATTCTATTCCAGCTGTTTCTCTCATGATCCTAGCATGTATTCACATTTTTGAAATTGATTAAGCCATGTTTTAAGTTCAAAAGTTCAGTTTCATGTTTATTCTTTAGTTTTCATGTTTCATTTTTGGTTGGGCTATTTTCTCTCTAGAGTCCCCTTGCTTAGTCTTCATTCGAGGATGAATGATCCCAAGGGGGAGATATTGTAACACCCCCAAAATACTAAACTAATACCCGAACCTTTTCCATAAGTGTAATGATTATTTTCCAAGTGTGTTAAGTGTGCGAATCATGTTCATAAGAAACTCCTATTATCAAGTTAAGTCGAAAGCACCTCACCAAAGTAACCTTTCATGTAAGTCTAAACTAGAGTTAATTTCAATCGATCATTCCTCCCAAAATATAAAGGGTTAGGTGGCCTAAAACCCACCAAACTAAAGGTTTTTGAGTCTTCTTTCCAATGCCACCGACCGCGTATTAATCTGAGTCAGGAGTAAAAAGTTATGGGCAATTTACTGCAGTGCTGCCAGTGATGACGGATGGGAATGACGAACCATCGTTTTAAACGACGGTCCGTACTTTGACTCGTCGTTGCTGTACTGAACCTTAAAATTTTCATTCTCAAAATCACTGGTTGGTTCACGACCTGTAGACCAAAACCATGGTCAGTAGAGTGACCCATGGTTTATCAAAATTTAGCTTTTCGGCCTGGTTTCCACGAATGACTTGACGGTTCGTCGTGTTGAACAACGGTCTATCCTATGACCCGTAGAATCACCTTCAGAGAGGTACCAAGTCCTCTAAATTCCACGAGTGGGTTGATGACTAGTCAACCTATTCCACGAACCATCCTTCCATCCGTAGTTTCTGAGGATCAGAGGATCCTTATTTTCCTAAAGACAAAAACACGAGTCACAAGATGGCCCGTCGTTCAGAATCGAGGACCGTAGAGTGACTAATGGAATGGATTTACAGTAGACTCCCAGAAGTGGTTCATGAAACCACGGCTTCCTTTGACGGTCCGTCCTTTTGGATGACGGACCGTGGACCAACTCGTGGTCCCTGAGACCAATTTTTTCTAGCTTTTTCCAAGCTTAAGTCCAGGGGTATTTTTGTAATTTCTCACTCTATTAACTCCTATACTAAGTCGTTTTAAGCCTATTTAAGAGGGTTTTTATTTCCACTTGACCTAAGTTCTCCCCCATTCTTTCAATCAACTTCCAAAAGAAGAAAAGGAGTTCCATCTTCTCAAGCTTCAAGTTAGGGTTTCAAGCTCCAAGACTCAAACTCCAAGTTCAAGTCTACTAAGTCTTTTCAATTCAAGTGGGTTAGCTTCAATCAAGGTATCTGGGTATTCAATAAGGGATTCCTTCACCCTTATGCCCAAAATCCCAATCTTCTAAGTTGAACTCATGGATTTCTAAGTTAGGGTTCTTACCTAATTCTTATGGGTCCTTCTAAAATTATTTCCTCATGATTCTTCGATGGATTCTAACTCTAAATTGCAGGATTTTTGCATGAGTTTTTATGAGTGGTTTCTTATTCATGATTTTAAGGCAAATCCTTGTCCAATTTATGAAACTTGGGTTCTTACCCAAATTGGGAAAAAGTTATGGGTTTTGTTTTAAAGCTTCAATTCATGATTTCTCATCTATTACCCATGCTTTAATTGATGTCTTGTAAGTGTTCTCAAAAGCCCATATGTTAAGCATGAAATTTGATTTCTAGCATGAATCCATGAATTTGATGTTTCCAAGAGAAATTTGGCATGATTAGATATCATGGCCTTTATGTATTTATGAAATTGCATGCAAGATTCTTCAAGTATGACTTTTGAAAGAAAAGTATGTTTTAAGCTATGGCTAAGCTAAGTCTTCAGATTATGAATTTGAATTGCATGGCATAAGATATGTCTTTTTGCTTTTCAAACATCTTTGACATCAGATATGTCATCAGTATGAACAGTTTTGACATCAGATATGTCATCAGTATGAACAGTTTTGGCATCAGATATGCCCAGTATTATATGAGCTATGTGTATATTTTGGGAGTAGTATTAGCATCGAGTCGGACAGGGTGAGAGTACCCAAGAAGGTACCAGAACTACATTCCTCCATAGGTATTAAGTCGCCTCTGTTGAGCATCAGTATTTAGTGATCACGCCACAGTAATGCCTTTATACCTTGGCAAGGTATATTGGGTCCTCCCGATGGGGCGAATACATCGAATTCCATGTAGCTCACATGGTCTATGTCGGTTAGAGAACCTCCCACAGAAAATAGTTTATGCTTTTAAAACTTGCATTTGACGCTTATTCAGATTTCAGACTTATTACTTATGATTATGTTTCAGCTTATAGTAAGTTTAGAGTCATTGCGCTCAGTTTTATTTTTAAAGGCATGATTTCAGTTATTTAAGTATACTTATCATGTTTTCATCATGTTCATGCATTGCTCACATACTTAGTACATTCCATAGTACTAATGCATATTGTGCATCATCCTTTTATGATTCAGATTCAGGCACCCCTTCCTAGCTACGTGGCTAGAGTTTCTGGTCACCCACGATCAGCTTTGGTGAGTCCTCATAGTTCGAGGACTAGACTTTATTCTTGATTTTCTATGCTTCCTTTCCTTCCAGATTGTTGAGTTAGTTGGGGTATTGTCCCATCAACTCCTTATGCTAGCTTTAGAGGCTTTTCAGACATAGGGTTGTTGGGTTCCATTGGATGATTGTACCTCTTGATTCGACTTTATATTTATGATATTCTGAGTCTTTATCTATGATTTCTTCCGCTTATATTTTGTTATGCTTGAGAATTCTATGACCAAGGGTTAGCTTAGGATCCTTGTGGTCCCAAATCCCGTGTTACGTCTAGGGGGTAACCTCGGGGCGTGACACTTGGTTACGATTGTTATATTTTTCAAGGAAGTTTGAGTACCCATTGAACTTAGAAATTGGTCACCTATTTGCATTAGCATGCCTTGATGTTGTTTGAATGTGATTCATACCGATAAAACTGAAGACACTTCAAAATCATAAGTCGTATTTAGATAGTCATCATGTTTACAATACAAAGCCACACTTTTCCTACAAAAAGATTCAAAACGCACAGGTTTGTTTATAAATAAGTTAATGAGAAAAAATAGAAAAACAAAAAAATCAAATACATACATTCTTGTGATCATGTCTTTATCGAAAAAATTTGAGAACTCAAGTCCAAGTCCAGGATCAACACTTAATGTAATACTTGACTTCAGCGGGGATCTGCCTTTAACATGCTTTACCAATACTGAAACCAACTCGCTAAGACCAGATCCAATAATAAGAGGTGACTGTTGCGCTGGACCAGGACTTCTATTCCTGATCACCCGCTGTACTATAAGGGTCTTTTCATCATCACATATTGTAACACCCCAGAATTCAAATCAGTTCTTAAACTTTGAATTCTAAAAAATTTTAAAGTTCCCAGAGATCACGGACAGGATCACGGTCCATCATTCTGGACCACGGCCCGTGGTCTGATCCGTGGTTTGAGCACCTATTTTGCTTCCTCCTAGTCTATGAGTCATAATACAGACTGTGGTTTAGAACCATGACCCGGCCTGCGACTCATGGTCCTAATGATCAGAGGACCCTCAATGAAGGGTCCTGAAAACTACAGTTCTATTGATGGCCCGTCATCTCATTTCACGGGCCGTCCTGTTGGTCATGATTCCTGAGGATCAGAGCATCCTCACTTTCCTAAGTTAAAACTATGGTTCAGTTGACGACTTATCATTTGGAACCAGGGGTTATCCTACCATCCGTAGTACTTGAGTATCAGAGAACCCTCACTTTCCCAGGTAAAAATCGCGGGTCACTTTCATGGGCTGTCATTCCTATCTACTATCCGTAGACCCATCTGTGATACCTGAAGCCGAGTCACTTCAGCAATTTTTCAAGTTTATTTCCTTGGGGTATTTTTGTAATTTTCCACCTTTTTAACTCCTAAGTGAGGTCATTTTGGACTCTTTTAGTAGGGTTTCATCCCTAATTAACCTAAGTCTTTTCCCAAACTCTCATTCAAGTTCTAAAAAGGGAAAAGATTTCCATTCCACCAAGATTCAAGATCCAAGCTAAGGGTTCATCTTCAAGCCAGGAAAGCTTCAATTCACGTATATGGGTATTCAATAAGGGATCCTATCACCCTTATTCCCAAAACCCCCAATTTTTATATGGATTTTCATGAATTTCAAATTAGGATTCTTACCCAATTCTCATGGGCTTTTCTATAAATTATTTTCTCATGATTCTACCATGAAATCTAATTCTAAATTGCATGATTTTGTATGGGTTTTTACAAGTGAATTCTTACTTTATGAATTGAAGGCTTAGTCTAGCCAATCTTGCATGCATGGATTAATTTAAGTAAATTTGCATATTTTATAGCATGACCTCATGAATTTCAAACAATTGCATGCCTAGTTCCTATATTTTTATGAAAGTGCAAGTGATTATGAAACTGAACTAGTGTCATGCAAACTTTCAAGTTATGAATTATCATGGAAGATAAGACACCCGATGTGCCATCAATGCTCCTGAATTATTTTTTAAGACAAAGTTTGTGAGTAGTATGGAGATTCGGGTTATGAACATATTTATGAATAAGATTTGACATCTAGATATGTCACATGTATGTGAGCCTCATGTTATATTTTGGGAGTAGTATTTAGTACCTAGCAATGAGGGTTCTAGATAACCCAAGTCCAAAACTATGTTGGCACCATAGGTTGCCCTCTGTGGCTTATGACAGGATCCTTATGACATGGTTCTAACCTTGGCCGGTTAGGATAACCTTTTTCAGTGTGGGTGCATGACATTGGACTTCATGTAGCTCATCATGGTTTATGTCGGTTAAGAAAAACTCCCGTATGAATGTTTTAGAGTTATGATGTTATATGATATTCTATTTTAAAGCTTGACTCCTATTTCATGTCTTATGCTTAAACTACGACATTTACTTATGATTTCTCTTATTATGCATGAACTCAGTTTTAAGTACGTTTTAAAGAATGTTTTATCATATTGTTGCATAGACTCGCATACTCGGTACATCCTATAGTACTGTTGTATATTTTGTGTTTCATCCTATTATGATACAAATTCAGGCTCCCACTCTCAGGCTCGTGGCAAGAGGTCACAGGCTATCCAGTTTGATTTGGTGAATCCTCATCTTTTGTGGACTAGTATGATTCTTAGTTAGTAGGTTCCTTTATTTCAGTACTTAGAGTTAGCTGGGGTCTTTTCCCAGCAACTCGTATGTCAGTTTTAGAGGCTTTTTAGACATAGCTAGATATTTTGTATTTTATTTCTGATTTTACCACTCTTAGACCTTTATCTTATGTTTAGTTGGATTGCCTACTTCCATTATTTATAATTTCACTATGTTTGTCATTTTATTGTTTACGTTATGCTATGACCAAAGGATTAGTTTGAGGTCACTTGTGATCCTAAGTCCCATGTTATATTTAGGGGTAGCCTCGAGGTATGACAAACTTGGTATCAGAGCATCAGGTTCAAGAGTCCTAGGATATTTGAAAGCTGCATAAAGTAAAGTCTCTTTCATGGGTATGAAGCGCGCCACACTTATGAGGGTGAAGCTATGAGATGTTCTAGGAAAACCTTTACTTCTTTCATGATCAATATCATGTGATAGAGTTTAACTATATTACTCCTCTAATCTAATCTTTATGCATTTCAAATTATATCTCCTCATCATGCCATGCCTCGCTAAGCCAATGCCCGAAATGCTAATCCTTCTATTTCAGATAATGAGGTCACTAATACGGAGTTCAGGACCGCTATTCAGATGTTAGCTCATGCAATGGCCAACCAGGCCAATCCCCCAGCACTTGTTCCTGCTAACCCTCAATATGGGGTAGTTGCAGCCAGAGTTCGAGACTTCATTCGCATAAACCCACCTGAGTTCTTGGGTTCTAAGGTTGGTGAGGATCCATAAAATTTCATGGATGAGTTGAAGAAGATTTTGGAGGTGATGCAAGTTGTCGGTGTGGATGGTGTTGAACTAGCTTCCTATCAGCTCAAAGATGTGGCTCACATTTGGTATACTCAATGGAAGGATGCTAGGGATAGAGATGTGGTCACTATGACTTGGGAGTGCTTCGAGAGAGAGTTTTTTAATCGGTTCTTCCCTAGGGAGTTGAGGGAGGCTAAGGCCAAAGAGTTCAAGAATTTGAGGCAAGGATCTACGTCAGTTTAGGAATATAGATTGAGGTTCACCCAGTTTTCTCGATATGCTCTTTCTATGGTGGCTGATCTGAGGGATCGGATGAGCAAGTTCATTTATGGGGTGTCAGACTTAGTGAAAAAGGAGTGCAGGTCCACTATGCTTTTAGGGGATATGGCTATCTCTAGGCTTATGACCCATGCCCATAAGATTGATGGAGATAAGTTGAAGGAAATGGCAAGGGAGAACAAGAGGTCTAGATCAGAGGGTTTGGGTTTTAGCCATCAAAGGTACAGAGGTGGACACCATTCTTTATTTCAGAAGAGGTCATCAGGTCCCATGCATTCTTCAGCTAGTGCTCCTACTCAGGCCCCTAGTCCTAGGCATGACCAGTCAGGTAGAGGATCGGGTTCGCAGTCTCAGGGGAGTGTTGCAAAGGGGCCTTCCTACTCTGTTTACAACAAATGTGGGAAGAATCACCCGAGAGAGTGTCGTTATGGCACAGATGGATGCTTTGGTTATGGACAGGTAGGACACATGATTAGGATTGCCCTTCAGCCAAGAAGGGACATGGAGGTGGCAGGACTAAGTCTACTTCAGTAGCCCCAGTGGGCCGTCCAGACTATCAGGGTGTTGCTTCTGTTTTGGGTGGTGGTCAGTGCCAAAACCATCTCTATGCTATATTATCTCACCAAGATCAGGAGAGTTCTCTAGATATTGTCACTGGTATGTTGAAAGTCTTCTCTTTTGATGTTTACGCTTTACTAGACCCCGGAGCCTCTTTGTCTTTTGTGACCTCTTTATTGCTTGCAAATTCAAAATTAGTCCTGAACAGCTCTTAGAACCCTTTTTTGTTTCCACTCCTGTTGGTGAGTCTGTCCTAGCCAAGAGAATTTATAGAAATTGCCCTATCTCAGTCCTTCATAGAGTCACTTCAGCCAATCTAGTAGAGTTGGAGATGACTGATTTTGATGTTATTCTTTGTATGGATTGGTTGTATACATGTTATGCCTCGGTTGAGTCGTACTAGAGTAGTCATCTTCAAGTTTCCAAATGAACCTGTCTTAGAGTGGCAAGGTAGTCCTCCATCTTCAAAGGGTCATTTCATATCTTATCTCAAGGCTAGGAAGATGATTTCTAAGGGTTATGTCTATCATATATTTTGGGTTATGGACATGGAGTCCAAAACCCCACCTCTCTAGTCAGTTCCTATTGTAAATGAGTTTTTTTAAGTGTTTTTCGAGGATTTTCTCGGAGTCCCTCCCGAGCGGGAGATTGACTTTGGGATAGACCTTCTCCCAGATATGCAGCCTATATATATTCCTCCTTATAGAATGGCTCTAGTGGAGCTTAAGGAACTAAAATATCAGTTGAAAGACCTTTTTTATAAGGGTTATATCAGGCCCATCATCTCTCCATGGGGTGATCCCATTCTATTTGTGCGTAAGAAGGATGGTTCTCTCAGAATGTGTATTGACTATCGTCAGTTGAACAAGGCCACGATCAAGAATAAGTATCCTATTCATAGGATTGATGATTTGTTCGATCAGCTTCAGGGTGCCAGCTATTTCTCCAAGATTGACCTTAGATTTGGTTATCATCAACTCCGTGTTTGAGAGTGTGACATTCCAAAGATAGCCTTTAGAACTCGGTATGGTCATTATGAATTTTTGGTTATGTCTTTTAGACTAATGAATGCTCCTATAGCCTTTATGGACTTGATGAACCATGTGTTAAAATAGTACTTGGATATATTTGCGATTGTTTTCATTGATGATATTCTTATGTACTCTCGAAGTGAGATTGAGCATGCAGAACATTTGAGAGTTGTGTTACAAACTCTCAAGGATCGTCAATTATTTGCTAAGTTCAGCAAGTGTGAATTCTGGATGCAGTCTATTGCTTTTTAGGGTCATATTATGACTAGAAATGGTATTCGAGTTGATTCGCAGAAAATAGAGGCAGTGAAGAACTAGCCCAAACCCACTTCCCCGTCTGATATTAGGAGCTTTTTGGGTTTGGCTGGTTACTACAGGAGATTTGTGGAAGGGTTTTCTTCCATAGCTGTCCCATTGACCAAGTTGACTCAAAAGAAAGTGAAATTCCAGTGGTCTGATTTGTGTGAGAAGAACTTTCAGGAATTGAAGACTAGGTTGACCACAGCCCCAGTTTTGGCTCTACCCGAGGTCTTAGATGGCTTTGTTGTGTATTGTGATGCTTCTAGGGTTGGTTTGGATTGTGTTTTGATGTAGTGTGGTAAGGTGATTGCTTATGCTTCTAGACAGCTTAAGATTCATGAGAAGAATTACCCAACTCATGATCTTGAGTTAGCGCTGGTAGTTTTTTCTTTGATGATTTGGAAACACTACTTGTATGGTGTCCATGTGGACTAATCTTGGGCGTATTTACACACCTAAGTGTCATTATCTATGCATTTTTAGCTTAGTTTTGAGGATAACTTGATGAGTTATTAAGGTATATATTATGTATGTCTGTATTGGGTTATAAAGTACATGTTTAAAGTGTTTGAGATGCATTTGGAACAAGTCAAGAGTCAGAATGATCAAATAGAGTTTAGACGAGAAAACTAGTGTTGCTAGCTTGAGCTATACGTATTCTAGTGTTCTTTTATGAACTCTATTATGTTGTATGGACTAATTTGTGTTATGAATTGTTATAGGATACCATTGGAGGATCTATGGAAGCTAAATTAAGCCTACAAACAAGCCACAAGAAGTGGGGAATCAAGGAACAAGTGCACGAGGAGAAGAGAGCAAAAATCGGGAGAACTCCCATGTTTTGGAGGGGGCCTTGCGCCGCAGCCCCCAAGGAATGGGAGGAGGCCCTGCCTCACTCCTTCCAAGGCATGGTATGAGGCCCTTCCTCTCACACCCCAATGCAAAGGTCTACTGGTTTGGCCACGCGTCCAACTACGTGATGCAACCCCCCTAAAACATCCAAAATTGGGTTTTTTAACTTGGTTTAAGTAGGGGCAAAGTTGTAAATGCATGTATCTTATGGGGAAGACTATGGACGACCTAAAACACTATATAAGGAGTACTTATCCATATTTACATTCATCTTTGGAAGAAGACACGAATTGGAGAGTAAAGGAGACATCAAGGAGCTCAAACTAGGGTTCTTTGTTCTTTAACTTTTCTTTCTTGTAGTTTTACTTTATGAATTCATCAATGGTGATTTGGTTGTATGACTATGAGTGGATAAACACCCTATTTTTAGGGTTTGGATGAGCTGTAAAATTTTGCAGAACGGTCTTGCTTTTTCCCATTGCGGCCTCCACATGATTAGATTGACCAGTTGACAGAGTAGAAGTTGAATCCTGATCTTGGAACTCGGATTCTTCTTTCTTGATATCGGAGTGATGTTTCAATGCGGATTACACTCCTGTCTTCTTAGAGGGAGCATGTTCTAGTTGGTCACTGGAGTTCCACATAGATGAGCAACTCACGAATAAAGGAGCAAAAGATTGACCTTCTTTTCCATGGCCACCTTTCTTCGAGAAACTTAGCATCCTCTTTGAAACCGGTGCTGACGAAGCTTTAGACCAAATATACGGAAAACCTCTATGCTACGATTATACAACATGATTATTTGATTATGGTTTTATAGTTGGTTTATACGTTTATCATGTCATGTGATGGTTCTTGCATTCTTGTTTTACTATTCTAAAGCGTCATGAACTTTAGGATAAATCTAAGTCTCAACACGAATTGACCGTAGGAGTGGAGGGACAAAATGAAGAATGCAGGGAGTGTGGATCGGTGTCTTTAACTGTTAGATATTAACTGTAAAGGATGATTTGCAGTTAAGATAGCGATATACCTAAATGCCCAACTTGTTTAAGGAAATGGGAAGATAGTTTAATGCATCTGAATTAAAGACTCACATCCCTCTCAACAATGTAGTTGTGAGATTAATTTGGGCAGATGACTTAGAGGATGACCATTCCCAAGTTGTAATATCAACCCTGTGGATCAACAATCACGATAAACACCAACACCGGCTAGAAACCATAGTTATGCATGAATGAGAAGTAAATGCCTCAACCCTGGATCTCTCTATATATTGGTTACACTCCGAATTTCATATCGTTGTTATTTCTAGTCTTTAGTTTATAAAAGCAAAACTCAAACTCTTTTCGGTTACGAATTGCACTTGTTTAACTTCAATAGTAACAATTAAGTTGGATTTTCTGCTAAACACCAAGTCCATGTGGGATTGATATTTGGCTCGCAAGAGCCACTTTATTACTTGCACGACCACTTACACTTGCATGTGCACTTGGGAACGATAAGTTTTTGGCTCCATTGTAACACCTCGGAATTCAAACCAGCTAACCAAGTTAAAATCTCAGAAAAATCTCAAGTTTCCAGAGATGACAAGTCAGTCGAGGGTTCGTGGTTTGAAACCATGGTCCATCCTGTGTACTCATTATCCAAGTTCTAGAAGACTTCTTAAGCTGTCCCAGAAATGATTAGTCAAGGTATGGTCCATCCTTCGGGATGACGGGCCGTCATCCCCAGTCGTAATCCCTGAAAGTTTAGAAAGTCTAAATCCCTCAAGGCAAACCACGAATCGATAGGATGGTCCGTTATTTGGAAGTATGGACCATGGTGTGACCCGTGGAATGCAATTCCAGTAGCTCCAATAAGTGTTAGTAGAAAACCACGGATCATGTTGACGGTCCGTTCTTTGAGATGACGGACCGTAGACCAACTCGTGATCCTTGAAGGTCAATTTTTCTAGCTTTTTCTAAATTATGTCCCAGGGGTACTTTAGTCATTACCTACTCTTTTAACTCCTAAATAATGTCATTTTGACTATTTCAAGAATGGTTTTTACCCTCATTAGCCTAAGTTTCTTCTCATTACTTCATTCCCCTCCCATAAAGAAAAATTCTTCTCCAAGCTTCAAGTCTCAAGCTCCAAGTTCAAGCCTCCTAAGTCTTTCCAATTCAAGTGGGTTATCTTCAATCAAGGTATGTGGGTATTCAACAATGGTTTTCTTTCACCCTTGTTCCTAAAACCCCCAACTCTTATGTTAAATTATGAGCTTGTGAAATTAGGGTTTTGATCTAAATTGGGGAAAACTTGTGAAAGCAGTTTCTATGCTTAAATCCATGGTTTCTTATTGCCTAATCATGATTTGATTATGATTTCTTCATTGATTTTAAAAGCCCAAGCTCTAAAGTTGATTTCTAGTATGATTTCATTAAATTGCATGTTTTCAAGAGAAATTTGACATGATTAGATATCATGACCTTATGTATTTTATGAAATTGCACGCCTAATTATTCAAGTATGAATTTAGAAAGGAAAGTCATGATTTGAATTATGGTTATGCTAATTCTTTAGATGTATGAGTCGAATTGCATGGCATTTAGATATGTCTTATTGCTTTTCAATAGTTTTGACATCATATATGTCACAAGTTATGATCAGTTTTGGCATCAGATATACCCCAGTATTATATGAGCTATAAGTATGTTTTGGGAGTAGTATTTAGCACCGAGTTGGACAGGGTGAGAGTACCCTTAGTCCCAAAACTACGTTCCCCTGTAGGTTTATAAGTCCCCTCTATTGGGCATCAGCTAGTGATCACGCTACAGTCATGCCTTTATACCCTGGTAAGGTATATTGGGTCCTCTTGATGGGGCGTATACATCAGATTCCATGTAGCTCACATGGTCTATGTCGGTTAGAGAACCTCCCACAGAAATAGTTTATGCTTTAAAAATGTACTTGACTCTTATTCAGATTTCAGACTCTTGTTTATGATCATGTTTCAAGCTTATGGTGTTTTATAGGTTCATTTGCATCCATTTTTACTTTTAAAGTATGATTTTGATTGTTAAATCATACTCTGCATGTTTTAAATTGTTTATCATGTTCATGCATCGCTCATATACTCGGTACATCCTATAGTACTGATGCATCTCTTGTGCTGCATCCTTTGATGATGCAGATTCAGGTGTCCCATCCCAGGCACGTGGCAAGAGCTTCCAGGCCACTCTACCTGTCAGTTGTTGGTGAGTCCTCTTAGGTCAAGGACTAGTCATGTTATTAGCTTGTGTTAGCTTTTCATTTCCGTACTTCGAGTTAGCTAGGGTCTTGTCTTAGCAACTTTTATGTCATAAGTATAGGCTTTTTAGACATAGATAGTATTTGAGTCATTTTGGATCTTGTATGCCTATTTGACTCAATTATCCATTTATGCTATTCCGACTTTATCTATTATGCTTCCGCTTATCTTTTGTTATGCTTGAGAATGCTATGACCAAGGATTAGCTTGGGGAACTTATGGTCCCAAGTCTCGTGTTACGTCTAGGGGGTAACCTCGGGGCGTGACAGCCATTGTTGGGGACTTGAGAATTAGCAACCTTCTAATTCCTAGTTTTACTATTTCGTTTGATAAGTGCTAACAGCTTGGTCTTAGTCACTGAATTTATAGGCACAATTGTGGATCTTGAGCAAGTTTAACAAGGCGAGACCATTCCTGCAACAATGGCTGAGGAACCACCAACCCGCAGGATAGTGCGTAAAGTGACAATCCCACTCGCAACTAATGTGACCTCCTGTATTCGAAAACCAGTCACAGGAGGTAGATTTGAGCTAAACAAGCAGGCAGTTTACAGCGTTGTCACATGAAGACCCACAGGTTCATCTCCAAAACTTTCTGGAGATCAGTGACACATTCATCCCCGCGGGAGTATCCACAGACTATGTGAGGCTCACACTTTACCCATTCTTACTGTTGGGAGAAGCAAAGAAATGGTTGAAGGCAGAACCTTCAAATTCAATCACAACTTGGGATGACTTCGCAAAGAAGTTCCTCACTCGATTCTTTCCTTCGGGCAAAACTACAAAGTTGAGGAATGAAATCCTAAGTTTCAAGCAAAAGCCAGATGAGAATCTCTATCATGCATGGGAGAGATTCAAGTCTCTTCTCAGGGATTGAACACCTCACCAGCAGAATAATGAGGTATTAGCTCACACTTTTGTTGAAAGTCTTGACCATAACACAAAAATTTTGCTAGATTCAGCGGCAGGTGGTCAAGCTCTGGAGAAAACCTATAATAAGCTATATACTCTCCTCAATCATATTGCACCAGGTAATCCAAATGGCATGGTGATATGTCCAGAAATATGGTGAAGAAGCCTGCAGGTATGATTGAGGTAGATAGTGTCACAACATTAGAGGAACAGTTGGCCAGTTTTTAGACTCAGATGATGGCTCAGTTCAACAAGTTGAGTGTGGCTCAACCTCAGGCTCCGGTAAATGGAGTTCATTAGATTCAGACTTAGTGTGAAACATGTGGTGTTAGTGGTCATTTGGCAAACTTGTGTGGACCAAATCTGGAGTCGGTAAACTTTGTGGGCAATGCACAAAAAGGCAATCAAAACTATGGTAATGCCTACAATCGCAACTGGCAGAGTCAGCCCACTTACTCTTGGGGACTAATCAGGCTCAATCGTAGCAGTTTCAACAACAACAAGGTATTCAGAGCAACACTCAGGCCAGCAATATAGAAGAGACCTTGAAAAAGATTCTGGCCAACCAAGAACAAATAGCTATTGAGATCAAAAATTAGCAATTGGCTCAAAAGAATTTAGAGACGCAGATGGGTAAGTTAGCTCAGGCACAGAACACGAGATCTAAAGGGGGTTTGCCTAGTGATATAGAAAAGCAAGTGATGGCAATCACCTTGAGGAGTGGTAGAGATTTGATTGACGCACCTCCAAAGAAAAATCATGAGGTGCAAGAAGAGTTGATCACTGCCAAACAGACATAAAAGTAGACTGAGTACAAAGAAGCTGACAAAAAAGGAAAGTCTGAGTATGCTAATAAAAAGCCAATTGAGCAAACTCAAGACAGACCACCACCATCATTCCCTTAAAAGCTTATAAAAGCCAAAGGGGATACTTATTTCAAGAAGTTCTTTGACATGTTCAGAGAACTTTACATTAACCTTTCTTTGTTAGATGTTTTGTAGGGAATGCCCAAGTATGCTAAATACTTGAAGGATGTTATCATGCTTCGAGCCCACACCTTAGATGTAACACAAGACCTGAGACCATAAGTGATCCCAAGATAACCCTTCTTACTGGCATAATTCATGAGAAGCTAAATAGAAATAGATAAACAAAGAATATTATGCGGAAGCTGAAACATATGATGAGCTCTTGAAGAGTATTGTAATAAACTGAAGTTTTATAAACTGAAATACAACTCATTTGAAAAATGATACAACTGATTGACTGACTTTCTATGAAGCCTCTACTAACACTGACTATGGTTAGCCGGGACATGACCCCCAACTATCTTTAATCAATGTATAACAACTTATATAACCGCTATAACTACTAACTGACTGGATTTCGCAGAAAAGGATAACTCATTCCTTCTTAACTAGAAGTTGCGATCTGTTTGACCATGATCCTGGAAGCTAGCACTAAAACCTATATCATCAAAAGGATACGGCACAAAAAGGTATGCGATCAGTACTTTGAATGTACTGAGCATGTGAGATAATGCACTAACTTTGAAAACATGAGAAAACATGTATATACAAGAAACATAACTAAAAGTTGGATTAACTATGGATATTTGAGAATGCATAAGTCAAGGCTATAAAACATGGGCTCTTCTACTGAAGAGTATAAAATGTTTCTGAGTTGAAAATTGTGTGGTACATAGAATATGAGATAACTAAGCATGCTGAAAATATTGATGAGCTATTTAAAAACTATAAATTAAATCTATAGTACTCAGCCCCAAACATAATATGCACAATATCTGAAGTGGAAGGATATTCTGGAAAATGTAATTGAAAAGTTGTAAAACTGAACTGAGGGTCTAGTACATAACTACTGATTCTAATTTTGTGGGAGAGTCTATTAACCGACATAAACCATATGAGCTAAACATGGAGTCCGATGTATACCCCCCATCGAGAGGACCCAATATACCTTGCAAGGGTATAGAGGTATGACTGGCGTGATCACTATTTCTGATGCCCAATTAAGGGGCTAAATAACCTATGGTGGCACGTGGTTCTGGGACTTGAGGGTATGCTAAACTCTACTCCAACTCGATGCTAAATACTACTCCCAAACTAAATACTGATAGCTCATTTAAAACTAAAGTTTTGGAATGTTGTGTCAGAACCTAATTAATCTAGATGATTTCTGAAAGACTGTATAACTGAAAACTATTCATAAAGTATGTGGACATATTTAGATGTCATACTAATCATGAAACTTACTAAATTCATAATCATTGATAGCATATCTGAAAGTCTATATTTAAAAATATATTCTTGTAAAACATACTGAAGGTAAGCTGAAGCCTGCTAAATCATGAGAAGTTTTAAAGAAAATCTATTGACTGAAAACTAGCTAATTTCATGCTTAGAACTGAATGCTAGTACTCTAGGTTAAATTCTGAAGAAAACCAATTCTCATGAAAGTACTACAATTTTATGCTAAATTCTTGATTTCTTAAAGTTCTTGTGAAAGCTCATGGAAGTCATTGAAAACATGGTACAAATCTTCTAAAATAGGATACAAATTATGTAAAAATCATAAGGACTGAATTTTGTAAAATTTAGCATGATTCAGTAAGAACCCTAGTTTCTAACATCATGAAACTTGAAGTAGAAGACTGAGGTTTTGGGCATAAAGGCGAACTAAACCCTTACTGAATACCCACATACCTGGTTGTAGAAGATTCTTGAATTGAAACTGAGGTTTGAAGCTTTGGAGAAGAACCCTAGTCCTGAGAGAACACTCTTCTTTCTTTTCTTTTCTAACTTAGGATTTCTAATTGAGAGAATGACGGAACTTAGTCGTAACTCCCTTTAAATCCCACTTAAAAGAGGCTAAAATGACTAAAAATTGGAATTAAAAGTAAGGTGGAAAAAATCTAAAATACCCCTGAGAAAACTAAGTAAAACTGCTAAAAAAACTCCTCGTCGAGTTCCACGAACATGAACCACGGCTCGTGGAATGAACCACTATCCGTGGATGGAAGTCGTGGTTCTCAGACTACTTTTCAGGCTTCTGGACTATTTCCACGAGTTGGTTTCATGACCCGTGGATCATTCCATGACCCGTGGAACCCCCTCGTGGTTTTCAGGTGAAAAATCAATTTTCAAGACTGATTTCCACGAGTGCAATCCATGGTCCGTGGTTTGATCCACGAGTCGTGGATTCCTCTCGTGGTTTCTGTCTGTCAATTTGACAGACAGACATATTTTAGTAACACATTGATAACATTTTACTCCAGACTCGTATTAATGTGTGGTTGGTGGCATTAGAAATAAGATTCAAATACCTTTAATTTGGTGGGTACTAGGCCACCTAACACTTCATATTCTAGGAGTTATGATCGTTTGAAGTTGACCCTTGAAAAATCTTACACTAAAACTCAATCGGTGAAGAAGCTTTCAACTCAACTTTGAGCTAGAGGTTCTTTATGACCCTAATTCATATCTAATACACTTTCCACACATAAGTATTGATCTCAACACCTATTTACCATTTGAAATCATCTGGTTTAGATCTCACAACATATGAAAATGGTCTGGATCTTAGCTTAGAATTTTTGGGGTGTTACAATATCTCCCCCTTGGGATCATTCATCCTCGAATGAAGTCTTACTAAGCTGAGATGGTCGGGAAAGAGATGCAATCCCACCAACTGAGTTTTAAAAGCTGAAGTACTAATATCAAAATAGATTTCTGATTGAAATATAAACTGAGCTGAATTCATAAGGCATATATGCATACTGAGGGCATGAAAACAACTGATGGTACATGAAACTGAATATATAACCTGATATCTGGTCTAGATTAAGGGTAGGGATTTAGCTGAAACTCATAAAGAACAACTGCATTTCTTTAGAAATCTCATTTAACTGAGAGGAACATGAATTTGAGAGGAATAACTATTTGAGAAAACTATTCTTTTCCATACTAAACTTAGTGCCAAGGACTGAACTAAACATAGAGCCTTCTAGCCTTAGAAATGATTACCGACAAGTCTGAATTCTCATATGAGAAGTATACTATCTTCCTAGCTAAAGCTACTGGACATAAGGCATGAGCATCCTGAATAGGGAGTAAGAATAAGACTATTCCTTCCTTAAATAGTACAGTCGACCACCTTTAATGTTAGGCACATACTTTAACTACACTAACTCCAATGAATACCACACTTACCATCTGCAACTAAAATTTTCATCAGTGCACATGTAGATGCTGAGGTATGAGCCTATTTACCTTCTTTCACCATGTTCAAGCCTATCTTGGATAAATCTTTTGCATCTAGAGTTATCTCTTACGAATGGTATTCCTTCTTATCACGAAAATCAGCTAACCTTGAGTTCTAATCAATGGGTCACTAGTCTCACAAAGCAAAGTCCCATATGTATCTCATCATAACATTCAAGCCTATAAATATGATCACCTCATGGTTTTGTAGCTCACACTATCCAAGACTTATCTCCATTTCCCTAGCATATCTAGAAACTGTAACTTCACAAAATTCTACAAAAGGGATACTCTAAAATTTCTCACCTAAATATTTCACATAAATATTCCTTACCTCATTTTTCGTCCATACTTACAAGCTAAGGTGGAACCAGTTTACCAAAAAGGGAACATCTAGAACTTCTCATCTATGCTACTACTTAGCTTCCTCTACTAATAGCTATGACAGTATAAACCAATATCACTGAAGGAATAGAGTGGGAGCATGAGCATCACATATGAAAGATAATTGATCAGTTTTGACTTACACTTAGCGTGGTATAGCCACTCAAGGTGGGGTCTGAGAATTCAAGTGCAAAGGCCTGAGTGTCTTACATACTGGACATATAAAGCATGATTAGAGTAAAGAAATCATAAGCACAAACTGTTCAAAAAACCTGGTCTGAGCATATATATGATGTAGCATGGTTTTATTAGCCATTAAGGCATATCTTGAGGACTAGACTGAGTACATAGAACTGAGAATACTGTGAGACATAAAATTACACATATAATGAGTCTCACTGGCATAAAACTGGGATTCATAGAATCATAGAGTAAGACTAGAATCACTATCTTGAGCAAATTCTATTTGTTCTAAGAGTTGATCATGAACGTGAATATGTATGGAGTGTATAAACTTAGCCACGAGTATGAGACAAATATGTCTGAGTATAGTGTTGTCTTGACTAAAGTGCTAAGAAATCCGCTGGAATAAGAATGGATTGATATTCCAGCGTAGCTGTTTCTAGAATTTTATACTAGTTGAGTCGCAAGACTCAACTTGGTTCTTCATTCTATCATTTCCCCCTTATCTCAAACGTCACCCCTATAAGTCTTTGGATCTCTCGCTTAACTAGGCTATAATCAGTTAACTCTTGTAAGGTCGGGGTATCACTGTACTCCTAGTCACTAAACTCTCTTTGATATTCTATAATTGAATATGCTAAGCCCTTTCTAGGTCTTCTGCTAATGCATCTCTTAGCTTCCTCTTTACCCTTAAGGCAATCACTAGAGGACTCATACTCTTACTGGCGCACCTAACCACTTCTTCTGACACTTATCAATCGGACCTTAGCTTATCGCATCTCTAAGATTACATCTACCAAGAATGAACTAAATTAAAACCACACTATGGGACTCAACATCATCTCTCTATAATCTTCTAAATTCATCTCTAAGAATGCCATATGATATACACCTATCCTTCCTCTACATACAACCATGGAACCTACACAAAACTTATTAATCTTTCCTTAACGCCAAGAAACTTATCACCCCAATACTCACCTAGTTGATACATGACTATGGCTACATACTTCAGTCCATCACTATCCCAATCTAATAACTACTATACTTATAACTTCATACACCTAGCTCTGGGGTCATTTTGCTACTTATGGCCCATAACATCTTACTTCACATTATCTCATGAGTAACTATACTACCCAAGCGCATAGAGAACCATACTTTTTAGATAATGTATTATTCGTAGTAAAGTTTCTGGAAGAGGGTCTGAGAGCACACTCTACTATAGGCTTAACTGCACAAGTAAAAAAATGGTATATATCTTTGGATCGGTAGACTTTAACACACTAGTGGGCTCCTCTCAAGCTCTTGTGCAGTCTCTCAACTTTCTGATGACTCTACCTGAGAGCATATCACTGATAGGAATCTAAACTTTACTATTTCCACCACCTTGAAGATGAGGCATGATTGGTGAAATTGGAGCCACGCACGAATCTGCATAAGTTTCTAAAGGAACAGTTCTACTGCACGATTTGGAGTATGAAAGAATGGAAACATTTCCTAAATGCCTTATAGCCTCCTGATTATAAGTGTGGTGCACAACACACTCATAATCAAGACTCGACTAGACACAGCTTCACAGACACCCTAGGACACTTGAACTCTATGCTCTGATACCAAGTTTGTCACGCCTCGATCCTATACCCTAGATGTAACATAGAACTTGAGACCACAAGTGATCCCAGGATAACCCTTCTTGTTGGCATAATTCATGAGCAACTAAATAGAAATAGATAAACTGAAGAATATTATGCAGAAGCTGAAACATATGATGAGCTCTTGAAGAGTACTAAAATAAACTGAAGTTTATAAACTGAAATACAACTCATTTGAAAAATAATACAATTGACTGACTGACTATCTATGAAGCCTCTACTAACACTGACTATGGTTAGCCGGGGCATGACCTCCAACTATCTTTAATCAATATATAACAACTGAAATAACTGCTATAACTACTAACTAACTAGAGTTCCCATAAAAGGAGAACTCATTCCTTGCTGACAAGAAGCTGCGATCTGTCTGACCATGATCCTGGGAGCTAGCACTAAAACCTGCATCATTAAAATAATGCAGCACAAAAAGGTATGCGATCAGTACTTTAAAGGTACTGAGCAAGGTACTGAGCATGTGAGATAATGCACTAACTTTGAAAACATGAGAAAACATGTATATACTAGAAACATAACTGAAAGCTGGACTAAGTATGGATATTTGAGAATGCATAAGTCAACACTATAAAACATGGGCTCTTTTACTGAAGAGAATAAAATATTTCTGAGTTATAAATTATGTGGTACATAGAATATGAGATAAATAAGCATGATGAAAATATTGATGAGTTGTTTAAAACTATAAATTGAATCTGTAGTACTCAGGCCAAACATAATATGCAAAAAATCTGAAGTGTAAGGATATTCTAGAAAATGTAATTGAAAAGTTGTAAAACTGAACTGAGGGCCTAGTACATAACTACTGAGTCTAATTCTGTGGGAGAGTCTATTAACCGACATAAACCATATGAGCTAAACATGGAGTCCGATGTATACCCCCCATCGAGAGGACCCAATATACCTTGCAAGGGTATAGAGGTATGACTGGCGTGATCACTATTTCTGATTCCCAATTAAGGGGCTAAATAACCTATGGTGGCACGTGGTTCTGGGACTTGAGGGTATGCTAAACTCTACTCCAACTCGATGCTAAATACTACTCCCAAACTAAATACTGATAGCTCATTTAAAACTAAAGTTTTGGAATGTTGTGTCAGAACCTAATTAATCTAGATGATTTCTGAAAGACTGTATAACTGAAAACTATTCATAAAGTATGTGGACATATTTAGATGTCATACTAATCATGAAACTTACTAAATTCATAATCATTGATAGCATATCTGAAAGTCTATATTTAAAAATATATTCTTGTAAAACATACTGAAGGTAAGCTGAAACCTGCTAAATCATGAGAAGTTTTAAAGAAAATCTATAGACTGAAAACTAGCTAATTTCATGCTTAGAACTGAATGCTAGTACTCTAGGTTAAATTCTGAAGAAAACCAATTCTCATGAAAGTACTACAATTTTAGGCTAAAGTCTTGATTTCTTAAAGTTCTTGTGAAAGCTCATGGAAGTCATTGAAAACATGGTACAAATTTTTTAAAATAGGATATAAATCATGTAGAAATCATAAGACTAAATTTTGTAGAATTTAGCATGATTTCGTAAGAACCCTAGTTTCTAACATCATGAAACTTGAAATAGAAGACTGAGGTTTTGGGAATAAGGGCGAACTAAACCCTTACTGAATACCCATATACCTAGTTGTAGAAGATTCTTAAACCAAAACTGAGGTTTGAAGATTTGGAGAAGAATTCTAGGCCGGAGAGAACGCTTTCTTTCTTTTCTTTTATGACTTAGGATTTCTAATTGAGAGAATGAGGGAACTTAGTCGTAACTCTCTATTAATCCCACTTAAAAGAGGCTAAAATGACTTAAAATTGGAATTAAAAGCATGGTGGGAAAAGTATAAAATAGCCTTGAGAAAACTAAGTAAAACTGCTGAAAAACCTCTTTGTTGTGTTCCACGGACATGAACCACGGCCCGTGGAATGAACCACGATCCGTGGATGGAAGTCGTGGTTCTCAGACCACTTTTTAGGTTTTTGGACTGTTTCCACAAGTTGGTTTCATGACCCATGGATCATTCCATGACCTGTGGAACCCCCTCATGGTTTTCAGGTGAAAAATCAATTTTCAAGACTGATTTCCACGAGTGCAATCCACGGTTCGTGGTTTGATCCACGAGTCATGGATTTCTCTCGTGGTTTATGTCTGTCAGTTTGATAGATAGACATATTTTAGTTAAACATTGATAACCTTTTACTCCGGACTCATATTAATGCACGATTAGTGGCATTACAAAGAAGATTCAAAGACCTTTAATTTGGTGGGTACTAGGCCACCTAACACTTTATATTCTAGGAGTTATGATCGTTTGAAGTTGACCCTTGAAAAATCTTACACTAAAACTCAATCGGTAAGGAAGCTTTCTACTCAACTTTGAGCTAGAGGTTCTTTATAACCCTAATTTATATCTTATGCACTTCCCACAGATAAGTATTGATCTCAACACCTATTTACCATTTGAAATCATCTGGTTTGGATCTCACAATATATAAAAATAGTCTGGATCTTAGCGTAGAATTTTTGGGGTGTTATAGATGTGGTGGCAAATAAGATAAGGCTTGCAGATATTAAGATGGTGGCACTTACTGAAGAGTGCAATTCAGTGGTTATGAGCAAGATACCCAAAAATCTCAAGGTCCCATGGATTTTCACCCTCCCTATACAAATTGGTGAAAGTGATATTATCCAAGACTTGAGTGATTTGGGGGCAAGCATCAACTTGATGCCCCTCTCAGTATTTACTACTCTTGGGTTGGGAAAGCCAAGGCTTGCATCAGTTGTGCTATAGATGGCAGACAGAACTAGAGTAGTTCTCGAAGGAATTATTGAGGATGTTCTCATCAAGGTTGGTAAGTTCATTATTCTTGCTGACTTTATTGTTCTTAACTATGATACAGATGATAGGGTACCAATCATATTGGGATGTCCATTCTTGTCTACCGGTGGAGCATTGATTGATGTTAGAGAGGGCACGCTGAAAATGATATTAAATGATGAAGAGGTGGTCTTCAGAGTGCACAAAGCTCTCAACACACCCTCACACTACAAAGATATATGCATGATCACAGTGATGGAAGTGGATAAGTGTGGGGTGGAGAAGACAAAATTACTAACTACCTTTTCAGACTCTCTCATGGAGTTGCCCAAGTTGACAAATAAGCCTGAACCTACAAGACATGAATGGAATCCTAAAAAGGTAGGTGCAAAAAAGGTTGCATACCTCAATAGTGAGCACACAAGGGGAAAAAAAAGAAGCAGAAGATGGGCCCTGAGTAGGAGGAAGATAATGAGAGAATGGGAATGAGAGTTGTGAGGTGATTCATATCGCGACAATAAATCAGGTGCTGCTTGGGAAGCAACCCAAGTTAAGGTAATATTTTTATTCTTGTTAGTTTTTATTTAGTATCACCTTTGGTTTTGTTTTTGCGTGACAAGTTGAAGGGAAGTGTGAGTACCTGAGATCTTAGATAAGGAGCATAGAGAATACTAAGTGTGGGATCCTACGGACTGCTTTGATGAACTTGATGCTACTAGCTAGGCCTAGAGGCCTCAGGGAGTGTTTCTATCTTTACTTTTAATTTATACTTTGGGGACAAAGTATAGTTTTAAGTATAGGGTGGGAATCTTCCGAGTTGGTTAGGGTGAAGTGCGCTATCGGATTTCTATTTTTATCTATTTTGATTAAATTGAAAAAAATTACAAAAAGATTTCATCTTTGTTTGTTTTGTTTTGTGTTTGGTTTGTTTAGTAGAAGCACACTTCAACCACCCCTTGATTTTTCTTTTCAGTTCTTTTCTGAGAGAGCCCTTTGAACCCAGTATCTTTTTTGATCTTTAGGAGTAAATTTAAAAAAATTGTCATTAGGAATAAATAGAGATGCTCTTGTTAGAGGCTACACATGACTACTTGTTGCAAGTTGATGTTTAATTCTATGGCATGATTGGAAAATTGAATGACTATTGTGAGACACCTAGGTTCTTTTATTTGACTCTTGTGTGATGTTGGCTTAAATTTGAATTCTTGCAATTGCATGGTCGAGAATCTATATGTGTCCTTTTTTATTTGAACATGTGCCAAGTGTAAGTGAGGTTTTTGTTATTCCATGTTGCATTTTGGTGTCTAAAACTTGCCCCGTGTGTTTGCAAAGCAAAATAAAGAATATTGAGTTTAGGAGATGATAAAGGCATTTCTTTGATAGCCATGTTTACTCTATTTATCTACCCCTTGTGCATGACCTTAGCTATCCTAGTTGAGCCTTTATCCTATTCTTTGATAGCCTCATATATAGCTGATTCCTTTTCTTTCAATTGCCAATAATTTGATCCCAAACTCCTAAGTGCTTTAGTTGAGAAATTAAGATGTTAAGGAGTGTAAAATTGAAGAAGGAAAAAGTGAAGTGAAGCCCCAATGAAATAACTTTTGGTGTGTTGAAAAGGCTTATGTATTGTTGGTAGGGAGTAATGTAATAAAAAGATAAATTGATCAAAATAAGTGAATCATGTATTGATAGAAAATACTCTCTACTAAAGATGTTTAAGCTAGCTTAAAATGATGGGGCCAAACAAAAGAAAGTTGGGAAGATAATAATGGTGTAAAATAGGTTGGTTGGAGATGATTTTTGATGTAAAATGTGATGTATTAAAGCGCTTAGGGAAGATAGTCACTATTCTTGACCAAATAGTTCCTACCCATCCCTTAGTCTACATTACAATCCTTAAAGTCCTACTTGATCTTGAGCTTTGACATTATGATATTAGTGGAGTACTACACTACGGGCAATCCTATGGTTCATCTTATGTGACCTGTGAATTCTTTGTGAGAGTGAGCGAAATTTGATTCTTACACCCATTCTTGTAATAATTTGCATAGGTGTGAGTGAATATCGGTAATTCTCTTATGGTGAGGGCGCTTGTTTGATGATATATAGGTGATTTATATGATCTCTTTGTTGAGTAATATGCATGAGTTTTCCAACTGAGTAGAGTCAATTCTTGAGGCTAGGTAGTCTTGTAGTAGTATTCATGTGATTCTAGTTGTACTATGGCATGCCGAATGTAGAACTTGCTATTCATGTGGTCCTTGTAGTTCTAGCATGAGTGTCTTAGTTTTAATAGGGATGTTGGACTATTCCTTGATTGTGATTAATGTAAAGAGTTGTTCGAGGACGAACAAGGCTTTAAGTGTGAGGTGGTGATCTGAGGCGTATATACACACCTAAGTGTCATTATCTATGCGTTTAGCTTAGTTTTGAGGATAAATTGATGATTTATTGAGGTATATATTGTGTATGTGTGTATTTGGTTACTAAATTACATGTTTAAAGTGTTTTATATGCATTTGGAACAAGTCAAGAGTCAAAATGATCAAATAAAGTTTAGACGAGAAAATTAGTGTTGCTAGCTTGAGCTATGCGTATTCTAGTGTACTTTGATGATCTCTATTATGTTGTATGGACTAATTTGTGTTATGAATTGTTATAGGATACCATTTGAGGATCAATGGAAGCTAAATGAAGCCTACAAATAAGCCACAAGAAGTGGAGAATCAAGGAACAAGTGCATGAGGAGAAGAGAGCAAAAATATGGCGAATACCCACGTTTTGGAGGGGGCCTTGCGCCGTAGCCCCCAAGGCATGGGAGGAGGCACTGCATAATTCCTTCCAAGGCATGGTAGGAGGCCCTTCCTCGCACACCCCAATTCAAGGGGATACTGGTTTGGCCACGCGGCAATCCACGCGACGCAACCCCCCTAAAACGTCCAAAATTGGGTTTTTAAACTTGGTTTAAGTGAGGGCAAAGTTGTAAGTAAATATATATCTTATGGGGCATATTATGGACGACCTAAAACACTATATAAGGAGTAATTAGCCAAATTTACAATCATATTTGGAAGAAGACACGAATTGGAGAGCAAAGGATACATCAAGGAGCTCAAACTAGGGTTCTTTGTTCTTTAACTTTTCTTTCTTGTAGTTTTACTTTATGAATTCATCAATGGTGATTTGTTGTATGACTATGAGTGGATAAACTCCCTCTTTATAGGGTTGAGGCTACAAAATGATTGCTTGATTATGGTTATATAGTTTGAAGAACTGTGATTCGCACAAGCGGAAAAAATGCATCTTTTTGCCTTCGAAAGAAGATAAAGAAGATATTAAGTGTAGAGAAAACGGAATTTCCACAATAAATGCAAATCCCTCTGATATCATTTGAGAATACAAACTAGTTTATACGTTTATCATGTCATGTGATGGTTCTTGCGTTCTTGTTTTACTATTCTAAAGCATCATAAACTGTAGGATAAATCTAAGTCTCAACACGAATTGACCATAGGAGTGGAGGGACATAATCAAGAACTTAGGGAGTATGGATCATGTCTTTAACTGTTAGATATTAATTGTAATGGATGATTTGCAGTTAGGATAGCGATATACCTAAACGCCCTACTTTGTTAAGGAAACAGGAAGATAGTTTAATGCATTCAAATTAAGGACTCACATCCCCGCTCAATGATGTAGTTGTAAGATTAATATGGGTATATGACTTAGAGGATGTCCATTCCAAAGTTGTAATATCAACCCCGTGGATGAACAATCACGATAAACACCAACACCGGCTAGAAACCATAGTTATGCATGAATGAGAAGTAAATGCCTCAATCCTGGATCTCTCTATATATTGTTTACACTCTGAATTTCATATCATTGTTATTTCTAGTCTTTAGTTTATAAAAGCAAAACTCAAACTCTTTTAGGTTACAAATCGCATTTGTTTAACTTCAATAGTAACAATTAAGTTGGATCATCTGCTAAACACCAAATCCCTCTGGGATCGATATTCGGCTTGCAAGAGCCACTTTATTACTTGCACGATCATGTACACTTGTATGTGCACATGGGAGCAACATGGATGTATTTACCAATCATAAGAGCCTTCAGTATGTGTTCACTCAAAAGGAATTGAATCTTCGTCAAAGGAGATGGCTTTAACTTCTTAAGGATTATAATATGAGTGTACTTTACCATTCGGATAATTCCAATGTAGTGGCTGATGCAGTTAGTCAGTTGTCTATGGGTAGTGTGTCTTTGGTTAAGGACGAAAAGAAGGAGTTGGCCAAGGATGTTCATAGGCTTGCTCGAATGGGAGTTTGCCTTACAGATTCAGCAGATGGTAGTGTTATTTTTCAGAATGGGTCTGAATCATCTTTGGTAGTTGAGGTGAAGGAGAACTAAGACAGTGATCCAATTTTGCATCAATTGGAGGATACCCGTGGCGTACACCAGATCAATTAAGGACATGTATGAGGGGGCCAAGACTCGCGTTAGAACTGTGGGAGGAGATTCGGAGCACTTTCCCGTGTTGATGGGGTTGCACCAGGGATCGACCCTTAGCCCGTTTCTATTTGCCTTGGTAATGGATGTATTGACGCGGCAAATACAAGGTGAGGGGCCATGGTGCATGTTATTTGCGGATGATGTAGTTTTGGTGGACGAGACTCGCGGAGGAGTTAATGCTAAGTTGGAGGTTTGGAGACAGACCCTCGAGTCGAAGGGGTTTAGGTTGAGCAGGACCAAGACTGAATATATAGAGTGCAAGTTCAGTGAGGCGACTCAGGAGGATGACGTAGAAGTGAAGCTGGATACACAGGTCATCCAAAAGAAAGGGAGTTTCAAGTATCTTGGGTCTATTATCCAAGGAAGTGGAGAGATTGATGAGGATGTCACCCATCGTATTGGTGTTGGGTGGATGAAATGGAGGCTCGCATCTGGAGTCTTGTGCGATAAGAAGGTGCCTACTAAACTGAAAGGCAAATTCTACAGAGTGGTGGTCCGACCAGCTTTGTTGTATGGAGTTGAGTGTTGGCCAGTAAAGAAAGCCCATATTCAAAAGATGAAGGTGGCGGAGATGAGGATGTTGCGATGGATGTGCGGGTTTACTAGGAAAGATAGGATTAGGAATGAGGATATTCGAGATAAGGTGGGTGTGGCGTCGGTGGAAGATAAGATGCGGGAAGCGAGGTTGAGATAGTTCGGCCATGTGAGGAGGAGAGGCACGGATGCTCCAGTGCGGAGGTGTGAGAGGTTGGCTATGGATGGTTACAGGAGAGGACGAGGTAGACCAAAAAAATATTGGGGAGAGGTGATTCGACAAGACATGGCGCAGTTGCAGCTTACCGAGGACATGACCCTAGATAGGAAGGTGTGGAGGACGCGGATTAGGGTAGAAGAGTAGTAGGTAGAAGTGGATGTAGGCTAGTAGGTAGGAGTGTTTTTCCTAGTGTCCCGACTAGTAATCGTAGTGTCACGCTTATAGTTTCTTGTTCTTGGATTCCTCGTGGTAGTATTGTGTGGCAGTGCTCTGTTTCTATCTGTCTGTCTGTTGTTTGTTACTACATATTGCTTCCTACCGTCTCTTGTTTCTTCTATCTTATTTTTATCATGTATCATTGATTATGCCCTTTTTTTTTTGTGTGTGTGTCTTGAGCCGAGGGTCTATCGGAAACAGCCTCTCTACCTCACCTCTGAGGTAGTGGTATGGTCTGCGTACACTCTACCCTCCCCAGACCCCACGCTGTGGGAATACACTGGGTATGTTGTTGTTGTTGTTGTTGTTGTTGAAGGATGCAGTCCTCCAGCAGAGGGTAGAGGTTTTCTCCTAAGGTGGAGATGGTGTACTTCGATATCAGGGATGATTGTGTGTACCGGATGTGGATGGTTTGAGATAGCAGATTTTAACTGAGGCTCACAGTTCCAGGTATTTGATTCACTCTGATGCCACCAAGATGTACCGCGACCTACGATAAGTCTATTGGTGGAATGGCATGAAGAGGGACATAGCATATTTTATGGCTAAGTATCCCAATTGTCAACATGTGGAGGTAGAACATTAGCAACCGGGTGGCATGACTCTAGATATTGATCTTCCTACTTAAAAGTGGGAAGCGATCAATATGGACTTTATTACAGGCTTACCTCGTACTGGCAGCATGATTCTATTTGTGTGATTGTTGACAGGATGACTAAGTCATTCCACTTCTTCACTTCCAAGACTACCGATTTAGAATAGGATTATGCCAGACTCTACATTCGTGAGATAGTCCAATTACATGGTGTTCCATTTTCTATCATCTAAGATAGGGGTACTCAGTTCGCATCCCAGTTTTGGAGGTTGTTTTAGGGAGGTCCTGGTACTCAGGTTAAACTTAGCATAGCTTTTCACCCACAGACGGATGGCCAGGCCGAGCTTACTATTCAGACCTTAGAGGATATATTGAAAGCTTGCGTGATTGATTTCAAAGGTAATTAGGATGATCACTTACCTCTCATTGAGTTTGCCTACAATAATAGCTTCCATTCTAGCCTCCAGATGGCTCCTTATGAAGCACTTTATGGTTGGAGGTGTAGATTTTCTATTGGTTGGTTTGAGGTAGGTGAAGTAGCTTTGATTGGCCCAGATTCAGTTTATGAGACTATGGAGAAAGTTTAGATTATTAGGGAGAGGTTTAAAATTGCTCAAAGTCGATAAAACTCATATGCAGATGTGAGGAGGAGAGAATTGGAGTTTGAGGTTGATGATTGGGTATTTCTGAAAGTGTCACCCATGAAGGGTGTGATGAGATTTGGTAATAAAGGGAAACTTTATCCCTTCTATGTAGGTCCCTATATGATTCTAAGGAGAGTTGGTAGTGTTGCTTATGAGTTGGAGTTGCCAACTGATCTAGAAGCGGTCTATCCAGTTTTCCATGTTTTCTTATTGAAGAAATGTGTTGGCGATCCAAACTTGATTGTACTTTTAGAGGATGTGGGTGTGAAGGATAACCTTACTTATGAAGAAGTTCTTGTTGAGATTCTTGATCGGCAGATTCGAAGGTTGAGGAACAAATAAGTTGCTTCGGTGAAAGTCCTTTGGAGGAACCAACTAGTTGAGGGAGCTACTTGGGAAGCAGAAGCAGCCATGAAAGCCAAGTACCCTCATCTCTTTCCTTCCAATCCAGTTTCAGCTTGAGGTAATAGTTTCCTCCTTAGTATGTCCCTCCGATTCTACTAAATCAGTTTTCCTCATGATCCTAGCATGTACTCTTATTTTTGGAGTTAGTTCAATCATGTTTTTAAGTTGGAACTCAGTATTCATGCTTATTCTTCAATTTTCATGTTTTGTTGGTTGGTATTGTTATTTTTCTCTCAGTTTTCCTTAGTCTTCATTTGAGGAAGAATGATCCCAAGGGAGAGATATTGTAACACCCCAGAATTCAAATCATCTTTTAAACTTGGATTTTTGAAAATTTCTAAGGTTCCCAGAGATCATGGACAGGATCACGGTCTGTCATTCTGGACTATGACCCATGGCTTGATCCGTGGTTTGAGTGCATATTTTGATTTCTCCCAGTTTACGAGTCACTATATGGACCATGGTTTAGAACCATGACCCGTCCTACGACTTGTGGTCCTGATGATCAGAGGACCCTCCATGAAGGGTCCTGAAAACTATGATTTTATTGATGGCCCATCATCTCATTCTATGGGCCATCCTATTGGTCGTGATTCCTGAGGATCAGAGGATCCTCACTTTCCTAAGTTAGAACTGCGATTCAGTTGACGATCCATCATTTGGAACCATGGATTGTCCTGTCATCCGTAGTTCTTGAGGATCAAAGGACCCTCACTTTCCTAGGTAAAAACCATGGGTCACTTCCACGGGACGTCATTCCCATATATGGTCCGTAGACCCATCCGTGATACCTGAAGCCGAGTCACTTCAGCAATTTTTCAAGTTTATTTCCCTGGGGTATTTTTGTAATTTCCCACCCTTTTAACTCCTAAGTGAGGTTATTTTGGACTCTTTTAGTAGGGTTTAATCCCTTATTATCTAACTCTTCTCCTAAACTCTCATTCAAGTTCTAAAAAGGGAAAAGGTGTCCATTCCTCCAAGCTTCAAGCTCCAAGCTAAGGGTTCATCTTCAAGCCTACATTCTTCTCATCCTAGGTTAAGAAAGCTTCACTTCAGGTATGTGGGTATTCAATAAGGGATCCTTTCACCCTTATGCCCAAACCTCTCAATTTTTATATGGATTTTCATGAATTTCAAATTAGGGTTTTTACCCAATTCTCATGGGCTTTTCTATAAATTGTTTTCTCATGATTCTACCATGAAATCTAATTCTAAATTGCATGATTTTGTATGGGTTTTTGCAAGTGAATTCTTACTTCATAAATTGAAGGCTTAGTCTAGACAATCTTGCATGCATAGATTTATTTAAGTAAATTAGCATATTTTATAGCATGATCTCATGAATTTCAAACAATTGCATTCCTAGTTCCTATATTTTTATGAGAGTGCATCTGATTATGAAACTGAACTAGTGTCGTGCAAGCTTTCAAGTTATGAATTATCATGTAAGCTAAGACACCCGATATGCCATCAATGCGCATGAATCATTTTCTAAAATAAGTTTTGTGAGTAGTATGGAGATTCGGGTTATGAACATGTTTATGAACAAGATTTGACATCTAGATATGTCACATGTATGTGAGCCTCATGTTATATTTTTGGAGTAGTATTTAGCATCGAGTGATAAGGGTTCTAGATAACCCAAGTTTAAAACTACGTTGCCACCGTAGGTTTCCCTCTATGGCTAATGACAAGATCCTTATGACATGGTTCTAACATTGGCTGGTTAGGATAACCTTCTTAAGTGCGGGTGCATGACACTGTACTCCATGTAGCACATCATGGTTTATGTCAGTTAAGAGAAACTCCTATATGTATGTTTTCAAGTTATGATGTTATATGATATTCTATTTTGAAGCTTAACTCCTATTTCATGTTTTATGCTTAAACTACGACATTTACTTATGATTTCTCTTATTATGCATGAACTCAGTTTTAAGTACATTTTCAAGCACGTTTTATCATATTGTTGCATAGACTCACATACTTGGTACATCCTATAGTACTGACGTATATTTTGTGTTATATCCTATTATGATACAGATTCAGGCTCCCATTCTCAGGCTCATGGCAAGAGGTCACAGGCTATCTAGTTTGATTTGGTGAGTCCTCATCTTTCAAGGACTAGTATGATTCTTAGTTAGTAGGTTCCTTTATTTCAGTACTTAGAGTTAGTTGGGGTCTTGTCCCAGCAACTCGTATGTCAATTTTAGAGGCATTTCATACATAGCTAGATATTTTGTATTTGATTTCAAATTTTACCACTCTTAGACCTTTATCTTATGTTTAGTTGGATTGCCTACTTCCATTATTTATACTTTCGCTATGTTTGTCATTTTGTTGTTTACGTTATGCTAAGATCAAAGGGTTAGCTTGGGGTCACTTGTGATCCTAAGTCCCGTACTACGTCTAGGAGGTAGCCTCGGGGTGTGACATATATCTCCACTACTGTAGTGCCTACTGGAATGAAAAACTCAGCAGAATAATATTCACACACTGTAACACTCATTTCTGTAGAAGATGCAGCAACTTCATGATCAATAACAATATTCGTGACCCTCGGCAGTAACATTCAATGCAACCTGGTCAATTTGAGGCTCATCAGTGATATTTTTTGAAGGCAGAACAACAACATTTGCATTAACATCTCTCAAAACCACATCACTAGTAGGCTTAACAACACATGTTGATTGGTCTACAACATCTTCTGTATGTGCACCACCATCTCCTATGGTTTGAGCATTGGCAGATATATTGACATCATTTTTTCCAACATCAATAGTAGCTTGTGTGATTGCTGATATTTCAGACTCACTCATATCAACAAAAAAATCATCAGTCAACAACATATTAGTATTCAAATTCAAGTCAGAATCTTGCTCTTTTGCAGCTGCAACTACTTTGTTTCCTGTAATAATCTTTGGTAATGGCAACAACTGCAGATTCATGCATAGAAATAAAAAAATCAAATTGAGAATCTTGTTCATTCATACTCATAACTTTAGGAGTGCTCTCACCAACATCTACATCTGTCATGCCCCGAGGCTACCCCTAGATGTAACACGGGACCAGGGACCACAAGTGCCCCAAGCTAACCCTTAGTCATAGCATAATGCAGGTATATCAAATAAGTATAGCGGAAGCATAATAGAAACTAGATAACTCAATCCATAAGATAAAATCAAGATAAACATGATTTGAAGAAGACCCTAATATAGTCTATGTCTAAAAAACCTCTAAGCTGTCAAATAGAGTTGATGGGACAAGACCCCCAACTAACTTGAAAATCTGAAGGAAGATAGATAATATAACTAGGGTAATACTAGTCCTCGAAGAATGAGGACTCACCAACAGAATCTGGATACCCGGCTTCGTCTAGCCACGAGCCTGATGAGGAGTACCTGAACCTGCATCATCAAGAGGATGCAGCGTAAGATATGCATCAGTACTATAGGATGTACTGAATATGTGAGATAGACAGGAATCCAAGATAAACATGTTAAATAAACTTGTAAAGCTGAAATCATGCTATAAGTGTAAAACTGAAATGCAAGAGACTCAATGCAATGCCAAAGCAAGATATACAAAATATCATAAGTAATCATAAAAATTCTAAAGTCTAAAGGCAAAGAGTCAATGCATTTTAAGACCTGATACTATTTCTGTGGGAGGTTCTCTAACCGACGTAGACCATGTAATCAACATGGAATCCGATGTATACACCCCATCGAAAGGACCCAATATACCTTGTCAGGGTATAAAGGCATAGTTGTGGTGTGATGACTGAATCTGATGCCCAACTGAGGGGATTTAGAACCTACGAGGGCACGTAGTTCTGGGACTAAGGGTACTCTTACCCTATCTAACTCGGTGCTAAATATTACTCATAAAATAATATGTATAGCTCATATAATACTGATGCATATCTGGATGCAGAACTTATCATAACGAATGACATATCTAATGTCAAATCTGTTCATAAAGCATAGAGACATATCTGATATCATACAAATTTATATCATGAGTCTTAAAGCTTTGCAAAACAATAATTCAAGATATACTTTCCTTTCTAAAATCATAGCTTGAAGAATTAGGCATGCAATTTCATGAAAACTGAGGTCATGCTATCTAAACATACCAATTTTACTTAAAGACATGCAATTCGAAGGAATCGTGCTAAAATTCATACTTAACATATGGGCCTTTGAAAACACTTATAAAACTTTAATTAAAGCATGGGTAATAGATGAGAAATCATGAATTGAGGCTTTAAAACAAAACCCATAACTTTTCCCCAATTTTGGTAAGAAACCCTAATTTCATAAATTGCTAAATCAAAGTAAAGATTTGGGGATTTGGGCTTAAGGGTGAGAGGAAACCCTTAATGAATACCCACATACCTTGATTGATTCTAACCCAACTGAAATTGAAAAGAAAATGAGGCTTGAACTTGGAGCTTGAGACTTGGAACTTGAGAGAGTTACTTTCCTCTTTTGGTAGATGAATGAGGTAATGAGAAGGGACTTAGGCTAATAGGTTTAGAAATTATGCTAAGAATGGCCAAAATGACCTCACTTAGGAGTTAAAAGGGTGGGTAATGACTAAAATACCCCTGGAACTTATTTAAGAAAAAGCTGAAAAGAATTGACTTTCAGGAATCACATATGGATTCCACGAGTCGTAGAACAAACCACAGCTCATGGTTTTCACTCATGGTTCCTGGCCACAGTGTCAGGCTGCAGAAGGCAAACCATGAGTCAACAGGATGACTCGTCAACTGGACTACGCCCATAGACCTGAGCCGTAGTTCTAGGCTCAGCATTCAAGCTGCATATGAGGAACTACGAGTCAATAGGATGGGCCGTAGAATGAACTACGGTCCATAGACCTGAGTCGTAGTTCCTAGGGAAAGTACTGATCTATGGTTTAGGTTCCACGAGTTGACAATACGGTCTGTGGTCCAAACTACGATCCATAGAATCAACACGTGGTTCTCAGACCAGAAGTTGAACTGCAGGAGTCAAACCATGGTTTCATTCCATGACTCATGGAACCACAAAGCCAAAGCAACAGTAGTATTTATATCATTCATGGGTGCGGCTAACTCCCTACCGTGGTTTGGACTTGTACTCCTGGAAACATGAAATTTTTTAGAGGTTTAAACTTAGAAAGCTTGTTTGATTTTTGGGGTGTTACAATAAGTCCCCCTTGGGATCATTCGTCCTCGAATGAAGACTGAACAAGGGAAAACTGAAGAGGAAACAGCCCAAGCAATCAACAACACACAAAATCTGAAGAACAAACATGAAAATTCAGCTTGCAACTTAAAACATGACTGAATCAACTTCGGAAAAAAAACATGCATGCATACTAAGATCATGAGGGTAGTTTGATGGAATAGAATAGGATAGACATACTAATGAGAAAACTATAACCTCAAGCGGAAACTGGATCAGAATGAAAGAGATGAGGGTACTTGGCTTTCATGGCTGATTCTGCTTCCCAAGTAGCTCCCTCAACAAGCTGATTTCTCCAAAGAACTTTTACCGAAGCGACTTCTTTGTTTCTCAGCCTCCAAATCTGATGATCAAGGATCTCTACGAGAACCTCCTTATAAGTGAGACTATCCTTCACACCCACATCCTCCAAAGGAACAATCAAGGTCGGATCACCAACACACTTCTTCAACAAGGAAATATGGAAAACTAAATGAACCGCTTCTAATTTTGTTGGAAAATCCAACTCATAAGCAACGCTACCAACTCTTCTTAGATTTCGATAGGGACCTACAAAATGGGGACTAAGCTTCCCTTTCTTGCTAAATCTCATCACACCCTTTATGGGTGACACCTTCAGAAAAACCCAATCATTAACTTCAAATTCCAATTCCCTTCTCCTCACATCCACATATGATTTTTGTCGACTCTGAGTGGTCTTCAACCTCTCCCTAATAAGTTGAACCTTCTCCATAGTCTCATGAACCGAATATGAGCCAATCAAGGCTGCCTCATGTACCTCAAACCAACCAATAAGAGACCTATACCTCTGACCATAAAGTGCCTCATAAGGAGCCATCTGGATGCTAGAATGAAAGTTGTTGTTGTAGGCAAACTCAATAAGAGGTAACTGATCATCCCAATTACCTTTGAAATCAATCACACAAGCTCTCAATATATCCTCCAAAGTTTGAATAGTATGCTCTACCTGGCCATCCGTCTTTGGGTGAAAAGTTGTGCTAAGCTTCACCTGAGTACCAAGACCTCCCTGAAATGATCTCCAAAATTGGGATGTAAACTGAGTACCTCTATCTGAAATGATGGACAATAGAACACCATGCAATCGGACTATCTCCCAGATGTAGATCCTGGCATAACCATCTGCTGAATCCGTAGTACTAACAGCCAAGAAGTGGGATGACTTAGTCATCTGATCGATAATCACCCAAATGGAATCATGTTGCCTTAGAGTACCAGGCAAACCAGTAATGAAGTCCATATTGATCGCTTCTGTAACACCCCAAAAATCTTAAGCTAATATCCAAACCTTTTCCATGAGTGTAATGATCATTTCCCTAGTGTGGTGAGTACTTTGGATGCGAATCATGTTCATAAGAAACTCATATCATCAAGTTAAGTTGCAAGCACCTCACCCAAGTAAGTTTTCATTTAAGACTAAATTAGGGTCAACTTCAATCGATCATTTCTCCTAAAATATAAAGAGTTAGGAGGACTAGTACCCACCAAGTTAATAATTTTTGAGTCTCCTTTCCAAAACCACCGACCGTGCATTAATCCGAGTCCAGAGTAAAAGGTTATGGGCAATTTACTGCAGCACTGTTAGTGACTATGAACATAGATGACGAACCATGGTTCTGAACCACGGTCCATACAGTGACTCGTGATTTCTGACTTGAACCTTAAAATTTTCATCTTCAAAACCAGTGGTTGGTTCACGACCCGTAGATCAAAACCACAGTCCGTAGAGTGACCCATGGATTATCAAAATTCAGCTTTTCTTCCCTAGATTTCATGAGTGACTTAACGAGTCATCATTCTGAATGAAGGACCATCCTGTAACTCGTGGAATGGAATTCCAATAGACTCTCAAAGGTGGATCCTAAAACCACGAACCAGATGATGGTCCATCATTTACTTTAATGGTCCGTAGACTGACTCGTGGTCCCTGAAGCCGATTCATTTTATCAGTTTTTCCAAGTTAAGTCCAGGGGTATTTTTGTAATTTTCCACTCTTTTTACTCCTATACTAAGTCATTTTAAGCCTATTTAGGAAGGTTTTTATTCCCACTTGGCCTAAGTTCTCTCCCATTCTTTCAATCAACTTCCAAAAGAAGAAAAGGAGTTCCATCTTCTCAAGCTTCAAGTTAGGGTTTCAAGCTCCAAGACTCAAGCTCCAAGTTCAAGCCTTCTCTTCTGTTCAATTTCAAGTGGGTTAGCTTCAATAAAGGTATGTGGGTATTTAACAATGAGTTCCTTTCACCCTTGTGCCCAAAACCCCAAATTCCTATTTTGAATTTCATGAACTTTAAAATTAGGGTTCTTACCCAATTCTTATGGGTTTTGCTATAAATTGCCTCTTCATGATTTTATTATGAAATTACTACTAAATTGCATGATTTTGCATGGGTTTTTGCATATGAACTCCTATTTTTATTTGAAGGCTAATTGTGGTAAATCCTACATGCATGGTTTGATTTAAGAAAAATTGAGAAATTGATAACATGTATTCTCATGAATTTTTTTTCAAGCAAGTGCATGCCTAGTTCCTATGTTCTATGAAAATCTATGTTATTATGAAATTGAACTAGTGCCATGCAAATTTCTAAGTTATGAACTATTATGCAAGACAAGACAACCGATGTACTATCAATGCTCATGAATCATTTTCTAAAACCAAGGTTCGTGAGTAATATGAAGATCCGGGGTATGAACATGTTTATGAATAAGTTTTGATATCTATATATGTCACATGTATGTGATCCTCATGCTATATATATATATATATATATATATATATATATTTATATATATATATATATATATATATGTTTTAGGAGTAGTATTTAGCATCGAGTTGGACTGGGTGAGGGTACCCTTAGGCCCAGAACAACGTGCCACCGTAGGTGCCCTCTGTGGCTTATGACACGATCCTCGTATGACATGGTTCTAACTTTGGCCAGTTAGGACAGCCTTTTTCAATGTGGGTGCATGACACTAGACTCTAAGTAGCTCAGCATGGTTTAATATCGGTTAAGAGAAACTCCTGCATGTTTATTTTCAAGCTAATAAGTTATATGATACTCTACTTTGAATCCTGACTTTATTTCATGTTTTATGCCTTATATCTTGATATTTTCTTATGCTATCTCTCTGCATACACGAACTCATTTCAAGCATGTTTTAAATATATTTTATCATGATTATGCATATCTCACATACTCAGTACATTCCATAGTACTGACTACATACTTCTTTGTGATGCATCCTATTATGATGTAGATTTCGTAGCCCGCTCCCCAATCTGTGGCTAGTAGATCAGCAGCACATCCAGTCAGCTTGGTGAGTCCTCTTCCTTTAAAGACTTGGAGTTTAGTTTCATTTCAGTATTTAGATTGTGTATTCAGTATTTCAGTATTTAGAGTTAGCTGGGGGCTTGTCCCAGCAACTCGCCAGTAGTGGAGGCTTCTGACATAGAGGGAGGCTTCAGACATAAAGTCAGACATTCAGCTGTATTTAGATTTTCATCCTTAGACTTTTACTTATATAAACATGTTGAGTTGCTCATTACTTCAGTTAAGCTTCCGTTATTATGTTTTGTTCAGTTTTTAAGTCATGCTTATGCCAGAGGGTTATCTTGAGATCACTTATGATATTGGGTCCCGTATTACGTCCAGGGGGTAGGCTCGGGGCATGACAAACTTGGTATTAGAGCATCAGGTTTCAAGAGTCCTAGGGTGTCTAAAAGCCGCATCAAGTAGAGTCTCTTTCATGGGTGTGAAGCATGCCACACTTATGAGAGGGAGGCTACGAGGTATTTTAGGAAAAACTTCACTTTTTCATGTTCACTATCGTGCGATAGAGTTTGACTCTACTTACCCTTCTAATCCATTCCTCGCGCATTTTAGACAATGTCTCCGCAAAGAAACCCCATGAGGAATGCTAATCCAACCACTCCAGATCACGAGGTTACGAATGCAGAATTTCGTGAAGCCATCTATATGTTGGCTCAAGCCATGACAGCTCAGTTGAATGAGAAAGAGAAACTAAAGAAGAGGAAGAGGAAGAACAAGAAGACCAGAACATGGAACCAATCGTCTTCTCAGCAGAGGTCATCCGGACCAACCCCATCTTCAGTTAGCACACCGGCCCTTAATTCTCAGTCTTGTCATTATAGGGCTCCGAATACATTGAGATACCCTCGTTGTAGTAGATGTGGTAAGTTTCATCTAGGTGAGTGACTTGCTAGCAAAGGAGGGTGCTTTGGGTGTAGTCAGTTAGTTCATAGGATCAGGGATTGCCTCTCAACTAAGCGGAACAACTGTGGTGTTTAGCTCCAAAATCGATTCCCTTCATTTCCTAGCCAGTCGGGTCAGAGTATTCCTCCAGAAGTTGAATCAGGTCTGTCACTAGATTTTCTTCCTTTATGTACCATAGCCCCCAGACCCCTATTCTTGTTTGGTTGTGAGTTGTCTTGACCTAGAACAGAGTGGGGATAAGAGGGTTGAGGCCTAGACTTTTAGGTGTAGGAGGGTCTTAGACTATAGAAGGAAGTGGGTATTCATGCTAGATTCTAGAGTAGTGTATGTCCTGTTAGTATAAAACGATCATAGTTCCTTTGATAGGTTGGTGAGAGGTCTATAGACTTAGGAGGGTCGAAATGGTGGGATATAGAATCGGTCATATTTTAGAGGCTCAGTTAGCGATGCTTGTGGGTGTTAGAACAAAGTCAAGAGGGGAGGCAGAAGCTTATTTCCATCCTAGCGTCCTAAGTGTACTTCTGCCATTATGATACCTTTTGCATGCCTTGTGTGTCAGCTCCATGGTCCTATTTCAGATTCACGCTCATGTTCAGATTCTAGAATGACAAGTGATTGCTTCAAACAACGACTCTACTCTTATCCTGTGATTCTATAAATCCCAGCTTTATGCCCTAAGGGTTGGTGTCTATGTAAACTCATGTCTCTCGATATGCTTGGTTCTATTTGATCAGTTCATTCTTCAGACATGCCTTAATGGAAAATCAAATCATGTTACCTTATGTATATGCTCTGACCTGATTCTTGAAATGGTTTGCGCTTATGATTTCCTTGCTCTAAAGACCATGACCTTTGCCTTTGATAACGAGGGGTGGTGATCCCGACCATTCGTGCCTTACCTGCCCAGTATGTAAAATACTCATGCCTATTGTGCTCAACTCCCCAAGCCTCACCTTGAGTGGCTTGATCACGCTAAGTGTAAGTCAAGATCAATCTGTAATCCTTCATTTGTGACACTCCTACTCCTGCTCTTTTCTATTAATAATTCTGGTTTATGTTGTTATAAGCATTAGGGGAGAAGGCCTTGTAGTAGCCTAGCTGAGAGGTAGCAGATTCATTTTCCTTGTTTGTGTACTTGTTCCATCTTGACTTCTAGGTGTGGGTGAATTATGAGATAAGGATTATTCATGTGAAATAGATAGATGAGGAATTTTAGTATGTCCCTTTGTAGAAGTTCTTGAATTTGTGACTCCTAGTTATGATAGGGAAGAGAAGAGAAGTCTTAAATAGGTTAAGCTACGAAACCATAAGGTGACCATAGTTATAAGCTTGAATATCGTGATGGGATTCATGTGGATACTTGTTTTGTGCAACTAGTGACCCTTTGGTTGGGAGCCCTTGATTAGTTGGTTGTTGTGATAAGAGGGGATACTATCCTTAGAAGACGTTCTTGATGCAAGAGATCTGGTCGAGATAGGTTAAACATGGAGAATTTGGTAGTTAGACTCAGACCTTAGTACCTTTATGTATGTTGTTGAGGTTGTTAGTTGCAAATGGTAGGAGTGGTATTTAGAAGAGAATAGTTTTCTCGTATATCTACTTCTCTCAGTTTGGTGTCCCTTTTGGTTAACTGCGATTTCTAGAGTATGTTTGTTCTTCATGAGTTTTAGCTGAGTTCCTACTCTCATCTCAGACCAGTTATCATGTTGGATATCTAGTTCCTGTCCTATTGGTTGTTCTTATACTCTCAGCATGCATACGTGTCTCATGAATCCAGCTTAGTTTTTATTTCAATCAGAAGTTGGTTACCACGATAGTACTTCAACTTTTACAACTCAGTTGAAGGAGATACTTAGGAAGCAGAATCATCCATGAAGGCCAAGTACCCTCACCCTTCTCCTTACAATCCGGTTTCAGCTTGAGGTAGTAGATCCATCCTTAGTATGTCCCTCAGATTCTATTCTGGCAGTTTCTCTCATGATCCTAGCATGTATTCATGTTTTTTGGAGTTAGTTCCATTAAGTTTCGAGAGGAGAAGTCAGTTTTCATTCTTATTCTTCGGTTTACATGTTTTGTTTTTGGCTGGGTTGTTTTCTCTCTAGAGTTCCTTTGAAACAAAAATTCTAAGCTATTATCCAAACCTTTTCCATGAGTGTAATGATCATTTCCCTAGTGTGGTGAGTGCTTTGGATGCGAATCATGTTCATACGAAACTCCTATCATCAAGTTAAGTTGCAAGCACCTCATCCAAGTAAGTTTTCATGTAAGACTAAATTAGGGTCAAATTCAATCGATCATTTCTCCTAAAATATAAAGAGTTAGGAGGCCTACTACCTACCAAATTAATGTGTTTTGGAGTCTTCATTCCAACACTACAAACCACGCATTAATCCGAGTCCAGAGTAAAAAGTTATGGGTAATTTACTGCAGCACTGTTAGTGACTACGGACAGGGATGACGAACCGTGGTTCTGAACCACGGTCCATACTGTGACTCGTGATTTCTTACCCGAACCTTAAAATTTTCATCTTCAAAACCACTTATTGGTTCACAACCTGTAGATCAAAACCACAGTCTGTAGAGTGACCCATGGTTTTTCAAAATTCATCTTTTCTTTCCTAGATTCCATGAGTGACTTGACGGGTCATCATTCTGAATGATGGACCATCCTATAACTCGTGGAATGGAATGCCAGTAGAATCTCAGAAGTGGATCCTAAAACAACGAACCAGATGACGGACTGTCATTTACTTTGATGGTCCGTAGACTGACTCGTGGTCCCTGAAGCCAAGCCATTTTATCATATTTTCCAAGTTTAAGTCCAGGAGTATTTTATAATTTTCCATTCTTTTAACTCCTATACTAAGTCGTTTTAAGCCTAGTTAGGAGGGTTTTTATTTCCACTTGGCCTATGTTCTCTCCCATTCTTTCAATCAACTTCCAAAGAAGAAAAGGAGTTCCATCTTCTCAAGCTTCAAGTTAGGGTTTCAAGCTCCAAGTTCCATCCTCCTCTTCTTTTCAATTTCAAGTGGGTTAGCTTCAATCAAGGTATGTGGGTATTTATCAATGAGTTTCTTTCACCCTTGTGCTCAAATCTCCAAATTCCTTTTGAGTGTTCACATACTGAAGACTCTTATGATCTATGAATACATCCACATGCACACCATACAAGTAGTGTCTCTAAATCTTTAAAGCAAAGACCACGGCTGCTAACTCAAGATCATGAGTAGGGTAGTTCTTCTCATGACTCTTAAGCTTTCTGAAGCATAAGTAATCACTTTACCACGCTGCATCAAAACACAACCCAATTCAATTCTAGAAGCATCACAATATACAACAAAGTCATCCGAACCCTCGGGTAGGGTCAATACCGGCGTTGTGGTCAACTTAGTCTTCAATTCCTGAAAGTTCTTCTCACAAAGGTCAGACCACTGAAACTTAACCTTTTTCTGAGTCAATCGAGTCAAAGGGGGAGCAATAGAAGAAAACCCCTCCATAAATCTCCTGTAATAACCAGCCAAACCCAAAAAGCTCCTAATATCATACGGGGAAGTGGGTCTAGGCCAGTTCTTCACTGCCTCAATCTTTTGAGAATCAACTCGAATACCATCTCTAGTCACAATATGACCCAGAAAAGAAACAGACTGTATCCAAAACTCACACTTGCTAAACTTAGCAAATAACTGCTGGTCCTTGAGAGTTTGCAACACAACCCTCAAATGGTCCGCATGCTCCTCCTCACTCCGAGAGTAGATAAGAATATCATCAATGAAAACAATCAAAAACATATCCAAATACTGTTTGAACACATGGTTCATCAAATCCATAAAGGCTGCAAGAGAATTTGTTAGACCAAAAGACATAACCACAAATTCATAATGACCATACCGAGTTTAGAAGGCTATCTTTGGAATATCACACTCTCTAACACGAAGCTGATGATAACCAGATCTAAGGTCAATCTTGAAGAAGAAACTAGCACCCTGAAGCTGATTGAACAAGTCATCAATCCTAGGAATGGGATACTTATTCTTAATTGTGACCTTGTTCAACTGACGGTAGTCAATACACATCCTAAGGGAACCATCCTTCTTTCGCACAAACAAAACTGGGGCACCCCATGGAGAAATGCTAGGCCTGATAAAACCCTTACCAAGAAGATCCTTCAACTGATCCTTTAACTCTTTAAGTTCCGCTGGAGCCATTCTATAGGGAGGAATAGAGATAGGATTCGTATTTGAAAGAAGATCTATTCCAAAGTCGATCTCCCGCTCAGGAGGGACTCCGTGTAAATCTTCAAGAAACATTTATGGGAAATCATTCACAATAAGAACAGACTGAAGGGGTGGGGTTTCAGACTCCGTGTCCATAACCCAAACTATATGATAAACAAAACCCTTAGAGATCATTTTCCTAGCCTTGAGATAATATATAAAGCGACCCTTCGAGGATGGAGGACTACCCTGCCACTTTAAGACAGGCTCATTTGGAAACTTGAAACTGACGACTCGAGTACAAAAATCGACCGAGGTATAACAAGCATACAACCAATCCATACCAAGAATAACATCAAAATCAGTCATCTCCAACTCTACCAGATCCGCTGAAGTGACTCTATGAAGGACTGAGATAGGGAAATTTCGATAGATTTTTTTTGCTAGGACTGACTCACCAACAGGAGTAGAAACACAAAAGGGTTCTAAAAGCAATTCATGACAAATTTCGAACTTGCATGCTACATAAAGGGTCACAAAAGATAAAGAGACACCGTGGTCCAACAAAGCATACACATCTAGAGAGAAAACTTTCAACATACCAGTAACAAAGTCTGGTGAACTCTCCTGGTCCTGTCGATAGGACATAGAATAAAGACGGTTCTAGCACTGGCTACCAAAACTAGAAGCAGTGCCTTGCTGGGCTGGTCGACCCCCTGGAGCTTCTGGGGAAGACTGAGTCCTGCTACCACTCTGTCCCTTCTTAGCTGAAGGGAAATCTCAAATCCTATGACCAACCTGACCACATCTATAACAACCCTCTCTACCGTCTAGACACTTACTGGGATAATTCTTTTCACACTTGGTGCAAAAGGGGTAAGAAGGCCTCTTTCACCACTCCCCTACGAATAAGAGCCTGCACCCCTACCAGGCTGATCATGATGAGACTCTGAGGCCTGAGAAGGAACACAAGCGGTAGAATGCATCGGTCCTGATGACCTTTTCTAAAATAAAGATCGATGTCCGCCTTCTGACTTCTGATGGCTTAATCCCAAACTTTCAAATCTGAATCTTTTGTTCTCCCTAGCCATATCCCTAAGCTTGTCTCCCTCGATCTGGTGAGGATGAGTCATAAGTCTGAAGATACTTATGTCACTCAACAGCATAGAAGATCTACCCTCCTTCTTCACCAAATCTGAGACTCCATAGATATACTTGCTCATCTGATCCTATGGGTCAGCCACCATAGCAGGAGCATACCTGGAAAGCTGAGTGAACCTCAACCCATACTCCTGAACAGTCATGGATCCCTGTCTCAAGTTCACAAACTCCTCGGCCTTCGCTTGCCTTAACTCCCTCGGGAAGAACCGGTCAAGGAAAGCCCTCTTAAAACACTCCCAAGTCATAGGGACTACATCCCTAGCCCTAGATTCCTTCTATTACGTGAACCATATATGAGCTACATCCTTGAGTTGATACGATGCTAGCTCGACACTATCAACACCACCCACTTTCATCAAATCAAAGACTTTCTTTACTTCATCAATAAAATTTAGTGGATCCTCATTCACCTTCGAACCCCAGAACTCTGGTGGGTTCATACGGATAAAATTGCGAACTCAGGCTGTTATCCCACCTTGAGGGTGGACAGGGATAGGAGCCGGCTGGTTGGCTTGAGCGTCCATGGTCTAGGCTAGCATATGGATGGCGTTCTTGAACTCCTCATTCGTGACCTCGGGGGATAGAACTGGAGGAGCAGCATTTCGAGTGGCTCAGTGAGGTATAGCACGTCGAGGCATTATCTGAAAGGTACAAGGAAAGGATTAGAGGGATATTAAAGTTAAACTTTATCGCATAATATGATCATGAAAGAAGCAGATTTTTTCTAAGACATCTTATAGCTTCCCTCTCATAAGTGTGGAGCTCTTCACACACATGAAAGAGAATCTACTCGATGCGACTGTCAGACATCCTAGGACTCTTGAACTTGAGACTCTGATACCAAGTTTGTCACGCCCTGAGGCTACCCTCTAGACGTAATATGGGACCTGGGACAACAAGTGCCCCAAACTAATCCTTGGTGATAGCATAACTCAGGTATATCAAATAAGCATAGCAGAAGCATAATAGAAACTAGATAACTCAATCCATAAGATAAAATCAAGATGAATATAATTCGAAGAAGACCCGAATGCTGTCTATGTCTAAAAAGCCTCTAAACTATCAAATAGAGTTGATGGGACAAAAACCCCAACTAACTCGAAAATCTAAAGAAAGATAGACAACATAACTAGGGTAATACTAGTCCTCGAAGAATGAGGACTCACCAACAGAATCTGGATACCCGGCTTCATCTAGCCATGAGCCTAATGAGGAGTACCTGAACCTGCATCATTAAGAGGAGTCAGCAGAAGATATGCGTCAGTATTATAGGATGTACTAAATATGTGAGATAGACAGGAATCCAAGATAAACATGCTAAATAAACTTGTAAAGCTGAAATCATGCTATAAGTGTAAAACTGAAATGCAAGAGACTCAATGCAATGCCAAAGCAAGATATACAAAATATCATAAGTAATCATAAAAATTCTGAAGTCTGAAGGCAAAGAGTCAATGCATTTTAAAACCTGATATTGTTTCTGTGGAGGTTCTCTAACCGACATAGACCATGTGAGCTACATGGAATCCAATGTATACGCCCCATCGAAAGGACCCAATATACCTTGACAGGGTATAAAGGCATGACTGTGGCGTGATCACTGAATCTGATGCCCAACTGAGGGGACTTAGAACCTACAGGAGAACGTAGTTCTGGGACTAAGGGTATTCTCACCTTTACCAACTTGGTGCTAAATACTAATCCCAAAATAATATGTATAGCTCATATAATACTGATGCATATCTGGATGCACAACTGATCATAACTAATAACATATCTAATGTCAAATTTGTTCATAAAGCATACAAACATATCTGATGTCATACAAATTCATATTATGAGTCTTAAAGCTTTGCAAAATCATAATTTAAGATATACTTTCCTTTCTAAAATCATAGCTTAAAGTATTAAGCATGCAATTTCATGAAAACTGAGGTCATGCTATCTAAACATACCAATTTTACTTGAAGAGATGAAATTCGAAAGAATCATGCTAAAATTCATACTTAACATATGGGCTTTTGAAAACACTTATAAAAGTTCAATTAAAGCATGGGTAATAGATGATAAATCATGAATTGAGGCTTTAAAACAAAACCCATAACTTTTCCCCAATTTAGGTAAGAAACCCTAATTTCATAAATTGTTAAATCAAAGTAAAAATTTGGGGATTTGGGCTTAAGGGTGAGAGGAAACCCTTAATTAATACTCACATACCTTGATTGATGCTAACCCAGCTGAAATTGAAAATAAAAGGAGGCTTGAACTTATAGCTTGAGACTTGGAGCTTGAGAGAGTTACTTTCCTCTTTTGGTAGATGAATGAGGTAATGAGAAGGGACTTAGGCTAATAGGTTTAGAAATCATGCTAAGAATGGCCAAAACGATCTCACTTAGGAGTTAAAAGGGTGGGTAATAACTGAAATACCTCTGGGACTTAATTAAGAAAAAGCTGAAAAGAATAAACTTTCAGGAATCACGGATGGATTCCACGAGTCATAGACCAAACCATGGCTCGTGGTTTCCACTCATGGTTCCTGGCCACAGAGTCAGGTTGCAGAAGGCAAACCACGAGTCAACAGAATGACTCGTCAACTGGACTACAGCCCATAGACCTGAGTCGTAGTTCTAGGCTCAGCATTCAAGCTGCAGATGAGGAACTACGAGTCAACAGGACGGGCCGTAGAATGAACTACGGTCCGTAGACCTGAGTCGTAGTTCCTGGGGAAAGTACTGATCTCTGGTTTAGGTTCTACGAGTAGACAGCACGATCCGTGGTCCAAACTATGATCCATAGAATCAACCCGTGGTTCTCAGACCAGAAGTTGAACTGCAGGAGTCAAACCATGGTTCCATTCCATGACTCGTGGTTCTAACCACGGTCCGTGGTTTGGACCTAAAATTCCTGGAAACATGAAATTTTTCAAAGTTTTAAACTTAGAAAGCTGGTTCTTATCACCACCCACACCAACTTCACAAAATATAGGAGAGAAATCCAGAATAATATTACACTGAGTTTTTGTACCATCTGCATCATCTTTATTCAAATTTGTAGCAGCACCATCTCCAGAGTAACCATCTTTCTTTTTCCCCTATAAAAGTTGTGTACAAAATGACAATTACTACAATACATAAACACAAAAGTAAACTCCATATTAAAAAACATACCAAAGAGTACATGATACCAAAACAGTATATGATACTCAAGTGGTATATCACAGACAGTTTTAACATATATGACTTTTTTACCTCTACTTTCTTGGTCAAATCAACAAAATCTTGAAGAATCTCTCCAAACTTGACATCAACATGTTCTCTAAAGTCATTCAACTCCTTTTCTAAGTCACCATAACTAGTTGCTCCATCACCAGCACTACTCTGTCCAACATCAATCTTTGGTGCTTGTGTGCAAAAAAAGTCATCGCTCAAACGCTGACTTTGAGAACAAACAGGGACACTTTCAAACTTTAAACCATCCAACGTTAATAAAGCTTTTTCATTATCAGTTGGTAAAATATTAATCACCTACAAGAAACAAATAAATAAATTATAACAAATATGAATTAAGCAATACGATACAACAAACAAAACTAAAAAATTAAACAGACCTGATCAGATGGCAACCAAAATATTCAAAAAATAAACAAAATCATGACCTAATTTTTTGTCTGTGGTCCAATTTAAAATATGGGGCACTTCAGATCTTTTACGCTCAGCAAAATAAGATTTCAACCCTGGACAACACTCATAAAATCAAGTCTGTAGAGCTAATGGGAATCCACTTAACCTATAAAATCCAAATTTTATCTTAAACTTGTGGTTACACTGTTCGAATGTCGATGTGAAAACATCAATGCCCCATGCATAATAATCATAACCACCACTCTTAATAAAATCAAAGTATGACATATCAAGAACTTTGGTCTTCAACATCAAAAAGAGGAATGTGCTTACAAAGAACAGAATTGCAATCTTCACCGCATCAACATTAGATTTGAATTTTTGATTACGAAAATAACAATCAAGGTCTGACCATATCATAGTACGGGCACCTTTAAAGTATATTTTCAATAACCAATTGACATCTGATGACAACTTAATAGTTGTATTACTCGTACAATTTAAACCAGTAATAACAGCAAATTCACCCTACCCAAAATAAAGGTTTGCACCATTAACTATAAAATGCAAAACTTCATCTTCATCAGCATTCACCTGCAGCATCAAGATGTTGTGCAACAAACGCCCTTGCACTAACGGCGTAGGAAAATCTAAAAAATAATCAAAGCACATTTTTCTGAACAAAGCAATTTACTTCTTTGATAACTTCGAATGCAAATCACTGATAATAGAGCAATTTGAATTGCATTCAATCTTTCGTGCATAATCTATATCCATTTCTATGTAAAAATCCCCTTGCAATGAATATACAAAGAATTTAGCAAGACAAAAAATCTCACAAAAAAAATTAAAATAGCACCAAATGATATGATACTCATATAGGATACCACTGTATTATATAGGATATACTACCAGGGTATCACAAAAACATCAAACAATAGGCAAACCTAACCTTCTTGGATCATCACCAATATCCTCCGCGGAGGTTTTAGGAATTGTCTCATTTGCTGTTTGAGGAAAAGATTCACAAGGGAGATCAGATGTGTCGTCAACAATCTTTCTTTTCTTACTCAATTTCTCATCACCTGAACAGTACTCCGCCATCTTTTCTTTTCCTTTCCTTTTCACATTCTCGTCAACAGTTGCTTCAACACATTTATCAGGCAAATTTTCAACATCCGCTTCTGTATTTGCAGCATCAGGGTTTGATTCACCCTGATTAAGATTGGGATTGTCATGAGAAACTGGTTGCGAGTCATCCAAATGCAACGAGAAATCTAAACCTGACATCCCCGACGCAATAGACTCTTGTTCACCTACATCATCAACGTCGAAAACACTTAAATCTAAAGGAGGATGACCCCACCATCGACTCAGTGCTCGATGTTTATGACCCATACCAAAAAATTTAAACAAACCCGCAAAACAGACCACACCAAAAGAAACACCACAAAAAGCAAGCTTACAACAATAAAAATGGAAGAATAATTTTGAATTTTTTAAAAAAACTAGTAAAATGCATACTCGTTAATGATACTTGATGGATAAAGAAGAGAAACTACCAAATCTGCAGTTTTTTTCCAATTTGAAATCGCCGTGAAGAGTGAAACAAAGGGGAAAACGTGTGAAAGTGGACTTCAAAGAAAAGTGGGCACGTGAGGTAATTAATTTAGGTCGATATGACAAATTTAGATTTATTAAGGGAGGGGGCATGTGGGTGTAAATATTTTAGGTTTTTGGTCCATTTAGTGTACTTTTCCCTTAAAAACAGGAGAACCAGGTAATTTCAATTGAAATTGGGTGATTCTCCTCAATTTGTTGCAATCCGTCCAATTGAAGGACAAATGTGTGAAATTTTATAACGGCAAAGGTATTTTAGTTAGATAGTATAACAAGAGACAAACATAACTAATAAATGAAAGCGAAGGGGTATTTTTGACCCTTTTTCCTTTAATAAAACCAACCTACAATCTACGCGAGAAGCACACCACCTCAATAATGTAATTTATCGAGTCAGCCTCACAATGCTTCGAATGAACTTGATCTAACCACGCAGGCAGGGGCAATTCTTATGACTTAAAACTGATAAATACACTTGAGTAATGATGATGCAATTAAGATTGAAGACTCTTGCTGATAACTGTGTATCTAAAAATAACAATATAAAATAAAAAAGTAGACATGAAGGGTGTGTTCGGTATGAAGGAAAATAAGTTGTTTCTTACTTGTTTTCTTGTGTTCGATACGCAAATAGAGAAAAAAATTCTAAAAGCATTTGTATATATTAACACAGAACAATGAGAACAAATAGGGTAAAGGGGTGGGATAATGAAAAAATTATAAATTAAAAAAAAAAACAAATTAAATTTTTTTTTTTTGAGGGGGGGGGGGGCTTGTGGGGTTGGGGGTAGGGTGGATAGAAAGAATTTAATTTTTTAAAAAATAAATTT